>OX381704.1:17720018-18087777 GCA_947462335.1 Harmothoe impar | reverse complement strand
CACCTGACAGAGACCTTGATAGTGGACAATACGGCCATATATATACAATGTGAACCTCCATGGGTGTGATTTGTATTCAGGACAGTGCTTCCCCATGTCTATACATAGTCCCGTGTCAGGCGCCCATTTTAAGGACACACCCACCTTGGCCCAGGGCTGGTCATATATCTATGTCAGCCGCGGGGCTTTCTTATATATGTATACCGATTTGCTGTGTCAAGTAGTAAAAGGAGTCAATAGCTCGGTCCTTTGTACGTCTAACATGACATTGTAGTCTTTTCTATTCTGTCAGAAGATTGGTGACCAACTTCAGCTATCACAAAGATACTGGGCCAAAGATGCTATTGATATTGTTACCGTGGTAGACCTAAGAGACACAGTAATGTAGGGAACGTTCACAAATGACGTCACCTATTTTGGGTCCTTTTTCAAGACCCCTCCACCCTGTCACTATATCTTTCAAATAAGTCTATAGAAATGCATGGTCTCTCACCCATGCATGTATATATATATGTATATATATGTATATATATATATGTATATATTTATATATATATACATATATATATATATATATATATACATATATATATATATATATATATATATATATATATATATATATATATATATTTGTGTGTATATATGTTTGTGAACGTTCCCTTCAAACAGTTTTAATACACAGATCTTATATTAATGTAACAATGAGTCATTCTATATATTGAATAATCTAGACTCTCCTAAGACCCACCTATATGGGTAATACAGCATATCCACGTGTACTCTATCCATAGTAATGCATTCCATTCGGCTAAGCATGAAGTGGGACCACACCCAGGAGGGGCCGTCAGGTGTTGACGCTTTATGAATGGGTAGCATGTCAACCAGCACTCATGGAGTACCCAGACACCGCCCTACTACTTAACCCTTTAAGGGAGTGTTCACTTATTAATTACAGGGGGGTGGTGGCGCGAAAACCTTTTTACGCCCCCCCCCCCACCTCGATAGCACGTGGAACGTTCTGAGCCCCCCCCCCCCTCCCCCGCGCCGAAGGTAGTGAAATTTTTCGCCCACCCCCCTTTGAACTATAGTAACGCGCTGGCTTCTTTTGCTAAAAAGGGGCTAAATTTTTTACGCCCTCCTCTAGAGGGGTCAGAATTTTTTACGCCCCCCCCCTCAGGAGGGGTCCGAAACTTTTATGCCCCCCCCCTGTAACTGATAAATTAACACTACCTAAGAATGGCATGATTATGCCCTTGGTCGTCATGATGCATGAATGCATCATGCCCTTAGTCGTCATGATACATGAATGCATCATGCCCATGGTCGCCATGATACATGAATGTATCATGCCCTCGGTCGCCATGATACATGAATGCATCATGCCCTTGGTCGTCATAATGCATGAATGCATCCCTGGTGAGTAACTGGGACCCTACAGGGTTGAGACAGTCCCAATGGGTGGGCATGATACACCAATGCAGCCCTGGCGAGTTACTCTTCTGGGCTGCATTGGTGCATCATGACGATAAATGCCATTTTTAGTGACATGCTGTCCCTAAAGGGTTAATGACAACTCACACCTCGCATTAACTCTACCAATGCTATCATATAATATATCAGAACCATCTTTTTTTGTTATTTTAATATAACTGTCTGCAGATCGTTCCTCCTTGTAGTACATATATCACTCGACACGCGCTATTCAGTTCCGCTTGCCTCGCCCTTTCTGTTAGCATGTTCTAGTAATAGAGCCTCCTGTAAATACCCGGCGTACATACCAGGAGGGCGTTTCTCTTTAAAAAAACACACCAAAGAGTGGAGGGGACTTATGGGTCTTAATAAGTCAAGTTACATGCTCCAGGTCAACGTCTATGGATCTTTCACAAAAAAAGAGAAAATAAATATTGTAATGTTTAAACCATGGCTCGAATTTCTCCATGTGTATAGTGCATTACGTGTCATAACTTAAATGAGAGGAAATCTTAATCAAAAAGAGTATAATCTATAGTTCATGGAAAAAAGGTTATGAACCAAGAGTTTCATAAACTGCCAAGGTCTTTCATATTATTTTTAAGTGAAACGCCCTCCTCTCCATTCCTACCACACACACCATCTCTGGTGAGATTTGTTCTATAACCTAGGCCAAAAATAAGAGAGCTTTGTTTCACGTCATATAGTTTTATGCTGTAGGTATAGGTAAGTCTGACCTTTAAGTGTTTTTTTTCTTTAATCAGGCATTGAAAGTACCCAGAAATTGACCTGTGAACTGCTATGCTTACTTGTGGACCATGATCTTGGCCATGACTAGCGGACCATCAAATCAACTCAGAAATAGACCAAAAATGGTCTCAAAGTCTTAGATAAAAAAATAGAATAGGAAATAATAAAATGTAATGGGTTGGTTCTGTTTTGGTAGGTAATGTCGCAGCGGGGATGCAGGATTTCAAAAAAAAGGGGGGGCTATTGGAGGGGCGAATCCAGGGGGTGGCCTGGGGGCACGTGCCCCCCCCCCCCCCTTGACCCCCGAAAAAGGGGCCCTTGGTATGACTGTTAACTATAGGAAAAAGTGGTACAGGACCCTGCCTGAGCCCCCCTAGACTGAATCCTCTCGGCTGTGCCCCCCTAGACAACCCCTTCTGAATCCACCCCTGCTACTTTTTGAGCCAACTTTTACGTTGAAAAATGTTGCTTTTGCCCAAAGACGGGCCCCCCGCCCCCTGGGTCGGGTAACCTAGAACACACACCTATTTGTGTTTGGCCTACCGGATGGGCGGAGTCCGGGCCGCACTGACAGCCCTGATTACCCCCTCCCCGCGTTAGCAATGGCAGCACGAGGCCTGGTCTCCGCACTCGGTGTAGCAAACTGACACCATCTAGGTTCAGCCCTTGAAAAATATGCCCCTCTCTGAGCAAATTCGGACTGAAAATATTTATAACCCCTACCTAGACAAAAGTGCGGATGTCTGGGGCCCAAAAAGTACCTACTTTTCTTCAAAAAATGCGAACATAATATTATATACCATAGATTTCCTCTCATAATTTGCAGATAAGTACCTGATATTGGTGTGGCATTTTATTACAAACCGTATGTACTTTCTCACATTAAGATAACGGGCAAAAATAAATGGAGCTGAGAATCTGGAGCCTCTGATTATAAATGTGAATTCAGTCTGAAAATGACCCCATGATTTTATTTTTCGAGTTGTACCGTAAATTCTCGCATAGAAGCTTATAGGATTAGCAAAGAGTCTGGGTGCGGCTTATATGGTTCAGTAATAAGTTCACCATAATCAGATCGCCAGTGCGGCTTATCTGATATGCCCAAATTCGGGGTGCGGCTTATACGCGAGTAAGGCTTATACACGAGAGCTTACAGTAATGGGAGAAAAAAGACTACATATTTCAAAATTCCATTGACATGCAAAGTCAGGGAAAATTACCCCTTTTCTTTGCATTTTCCGAACGTGGATGGTGTCAGTTTCCACACAGGAGTGCGGGGAGCGGGGCACGAGGCCTACAGGGGTAAATGAAGAGTGAGTCCTGACGTGGTCAGAGCCACATAATGTGGGTATTACTTGCCGCCCAAACACACAGGATGCACTTTACCTCTTATTGCCATAATACCTTTGTGATCGCTGTGCTGCTATAGGGTGCATATATATATATATATATATATATATATATATATGTATATATATATATATATATATATATATATATATATATATATATATGATCTATATGGCATTACATGGCGATATATGGCGATATATATATATATATATATATATAGTTTTATATATATATATATATATAATATATATACAATGTATATATATATATACATATATACATATATACATGGTATATACATATATACATGGTATATATATATATATATATATATATATATATATATATATATATATATATATATATATATATATATATAATATGTATATGGCAATATATATGCATAGATGACATAGATTACCCTTGATATTATGACCGGGATTAACAGAAAAAAAAGAGTATCATTAGCATCTAGCCTTATTCAGAGATGCCACTTTTCCTACTTTTGCAGGAATTCCCATTTTTTCTGGGATTTCGACATAGAATTTAGCTTATTTCTGCAGACAGTTGTGACCAAGATATCAGGATTCCCTACTTTTCGTCGACAAGCTTATTATTTACAGCAGCCCATACATCTAGTGCAATCTAATGTAATATTAAAGGCATTGAGTTGAGTTTGAGTTTTGGACATTTTTATTTGGCAAGAGATAACAGAGCCTTTCAACAAGTGCCAAAGACAACGCACCACCACCATACAGAAAAGGACTTTTATTTCTATTTTGCAATGTGTATTTATTTCATCAATGATATTTCAAAATACAACAACAATCAAAAATAGCATGTGAAAAACATGGTATAAGATATCCACATTAGGAATCTTCATTGTCCCTACACAATTAGTACACAATACCGAGCAGTAGAGCAGGCAGTATACAACGTCCGTGCGGCTAGACGATAAATACAGTTAGATACATTCGGGTTAGTTACTATTACAATATTGGCAAGACCAAATGATATAAATGCATAATGTTATCATAATCTCAACACGTCTCCAAACAATATCTAAAAAGTCACTTTGTCTAAACTTCACACATTCATTTATTCATTCAAATTGAGGTACATTTCTAGGAACACCTTTGCTCGTCCTATTGTGTGAATCAGGTGGGCCCTGGTACATTATGTCTGGGTGTTGGCCGTCGGTGCAGTATGGTTAAAGTTTGGACTTGGTGACGTCACGAGGTCATGTCATCTGGGTGTGGTCGTGTTAGTGGTACGGTGAGTGGCGTGAGGGGGCGCTGCAGACCCCCCCCCCCCCCCCCCCCCACTCACACACCTACAGACCCCCCCCCCCCCTGCCCCCCCCCCACACACACACCTGCAGCCAAGTGCTGTAGGTGTGTACACCGTATTACCTCGTGTATTTTACCGGTAGTAAGCCGGGCCCGGTGTATAAGCCTGTCCCGTGTATAAGCCTGCCCCGTGTATAAGGTTGCTCCGTGTATTAGCCTGGAGGAAAGCTGACTTAGGGCCCTGAGTATAAGCCCGGGGGTTGCAATCCGGGGTTGCAATATCAGTATATAATAAATTATATATTTCAAGCCATAACTCCACTTCTACTTGGAGTATTCACATAATACTTTCGGCTATGTACACTATTGTGACACCATTTACCTCAATGATGTCTAAAACCATTTAAAAAGTGATCAATCTTAAAATGTTAACCAAATTATCAGAATTATTCAAAAAATAAGTAATCGTTATTAATTCTTGAAATCATGGGAAGGTACCAGAGTGTTCCTTCAGATATAGGAATATAAGCCTGTCCTATGTATTAGCCTACCCTGTGTATAAGCCTGGCCCGTGTATAAGCCTGCCCCATGTATAAGCCTGCCCCATGTATAAGCCTGCCCCATGTATAAGCTTGCCCTTTTATAAGCCTGTCCCATGTATAAGCCTGCCCTGTGTATAAGCCTGCCCCATATATAAGCTTGCCCATTGTATAAGCCTGCCCATGTATAAGCCTGTCCCATGTATAAGCTTGCCCCTTTTATAAGCCTGCCCCATGTTTAAGCCTGCCCCATGTATAAGCCTGCCCCTTGTGTAAGCTTATCCCATGTATAAGCTGTGTATAAGCCTGTCCCATGTATAAGCTTGCCCCTTTTATAAGCCTGCCCCATGTATAAGCCTGCCCCATGTATAAGCTTGCCCTTTTATAAGCCTGCCCCATGTATAAGCCTACCCCATGTATAAGCCTACCCCATGTATAAGCCTACCCTGTGTATAAGCCCACCCTGTGTATAAGCCTACCCTGTGTATAAGCCTACCCTGTGTAGAAGCCTGCCCCATGTATAAGCCCAGCCTGTGTATAAGCCTATCCTGTGTATAAGCCTACGCCATGTATAAGCCTGTACTGTGTATAAGCCTACCGCATGTATAAGCCTGCCCTGTGTATAAGCCTACCCCATGTTTAAGCATGTACTGTGTATAGGCCTACCCCGTGTATAGCCCTGTCCAGTGTATAAGCCTGCCCTGTGTATTAGCCTGCCCCATGTATAAGCCTGCCATGTATAAGCCTACCCGTGTATGAGCCTGGCCAGTTTGCCACTAAGTACTTGTATAAGCCCGGGTTTATACACAAGTTAATACGGTATGTGTATACAGCATAACACCTCCACCACACCCTCCTCCAGGCCGTGTACCTACTCCACCACAGGCACCTTCCCCTACTCGTTATGTGGATCTACTCCGGGGGGGGGGGGGCACTCACTCTATGATGGTAACCGCCGACTGCCAAAGTACTGCCCGCCTAAAAACAGGGGCCACCAAACCACTGCCCTCATAAATGCAGGTGACCGCTTTCTGATTCTTTACAGATCAGCCACCGCCCCTGTTGTTTCAGGGACACTTGAAATATGACCTTCATTTCCTGATGAATATAGCAGGGTAGACATGGATAATAGTTGTTATCTTTACATTTTATCATTTACATCCTTATAATTGCCCCTCCTCTAGAGTTACCACCCCCTATTTTTTAGGGTACCGAGAGTCACCGCCCCCAAATTATGAGATCACCCGCTACCACTTACGAGGGCCGTTTGGAGGTGGGTAGTCATTTTAGACCTGAGCACCCCCCCAACCCGGGGATCTACTCACGCCATGCAACTCTGTTTACTGTTTTAGTCACCCTTTTTCATGTTAGGGACAAATAATTATATCTGTTTCTTTTTTAACAAAGGGAGGCTTCAAAGGAAGACATGTTTAAAATAGTTTTAATGTCACATATAATTGGTGGGTCAGTGAGAGGGGGAGCAGTCATCTCGAGGTGAAAACTTTCGGTTTAAAAACAATCATAACAAATCTATGAGACACATACATTTATTAACTAAACACATCCGAGAAAAAAAGGATTTCTGATGACCGAATGAATCATTTATTATCTAACCATCACTATATATATACATATATATATATATATATATATATATATATATATATATATACGTTTCAGCCTTAAAGACATGTCTTTCAAAGAATGTCACCCCCCCCCCCCAAGGCCCGTCGGCCCCCCTGGATCCGGGGGGGGGGGCTAGGGGTGAGGACCACCCCCACCCCATTTTTTGGTTTTTAAAAAAGATTTTTCTAAAAATATTTTGATTCGCTGCGAGTCGCGCTGAAATGCTTTTTGGTACTTAAGTGTTTGGTGGACCCCCACCCTGCCCTGCCCATTTTCAAACTTCCGGATCTGCCCCCACCCCTTGATACAAATGGTCACTCCCTATTAAACTCTTTCTCTCTCTCTTCCTCCACAGGTACTAGTGGCGCGGGCGCCGCTAGTGTCGTCGCTCCTCCAGGTGAGGAAGCCTGGCCTCCTCCTCCAGGGTCTGAACCCTCCTCCAGCATGGCGGCAGGTGGGACCAGGTAGCGTCATCCTCCAGGGAGCAGGGAGAGAGCTAGCAGCAGCAACGACGACACCTACAGTACTATGGAACTCAGCTCCAGGAGGGGGAGGCACACTGGAGGCTGCTGCTGCTGGGGTTAGCCACCCACAGGAGGAGGAGGAGGCACAGGAGGATAGCAGCCCACATTCCGCGGCTACCTTACTGGGGGCCGTTATAGAAAACAAAGTAAGAAATTTACGTTAATGCTTAACGTTATTTGTTTTGATAACTTACGGTTAATAATTTATACTGATGCCTTCAAATTTATGTTGATGTCTTGAAATGTTCGCTGTTTAGGCTATATATCGGCACTGTGTCTGGAGGTGTTGCCGATTTTTACATGAAAATCTACGCTAATTAATGCAAGGTCAACAGCGTGAATTTTTTTCTGTAATACGTATTTGAAACTTTGAACTATTTCTGTTAAAGCTGGGCCGTCAGGGAATAAGTTCAGCATTTTCTATACATGGACTAAAATAACAGTTCCACCAGAGGGCAGCAGTGTTTGGACAGGGGACCATGAGCATTGTCCAGCTACAACATATTCACCCTATCTTGTGCCTGTAAGAGCTGAGCTCCCAGCCCTTAAGAGCCCTCTTGTGAATCAAAACTGAACTATATCCAAAATGGCTTTTGGTCTCACTTCAACCATGACGGTCAAGCTTTAACACCCTACTTACGCTAAATTTACGTTTAACTTACGTTGTTTTTCTGTAACACCCCCAGGTAATACTACAGACTACAGGAGCAGGAGGAAGTACTGGAGTAGGATCGGAACAGTTGGCAGGCAGGAGGATGGTGACCCCAGACCCTGGAGGAGGGGGAGGAGGAGGGACTCATGAGGCTCCAGGAGGCGGGAGCAGAGGTAGTCATGATGAACATCGGAATGTGGCCACACCCACGCCCTCCTGGAGGAGGTCTGGTCGGTCCCCCGGTGCGCCCCCCGCCCTCCAGGGGGTTGATGGAGGAAGCACCCGGGCTGTACCCGCCCCCAGCCCGCCGCAGGTCGGCGATACGGGCGGGCTGTCCGCGCCCAACCTGTACAGCAATAACATAGGTAGTACAACTACCCAAGGTAACAATAAGCTGGGTTCTACCCAGTACAATAACCTAGGTGGCGCTACTACCACCCAAGGTAACAACACACTGGGTAGTGCTGCCACCCAGAGTAACAACAAGCTGGGTAGCACTGCTACCCAGAACAGCAACAACCTAGGTACTACTACCTACCACAAGTTGGGTTCTGCAGCCCAGCGTAAAAACATGCCGGATAGTACTACAGCTACACCTACTACTACCACCCCGCCAGCACCGGAAGACACCCTCCACCCGGCCACACAGGACGCCGCCATGCCACCACCACCACCACCGGAAGTGCACGTGCGCGACGCGCCGACGGTAGACCTAGCGGCGGATGTAGACAGTAGGATATCGTCGTCGTCGTCAGAGGATGATGACGATGCGTCCATCATACGTCCTCCAGATCCCACCTTAGCCCCCAGCCCCACCCGTCACTACTACACGTACGGACCGGGACTGCGGCCTAACCTGGCCTACTTCGGGTTTATCGTGTACGACACCACACCTGGTTACCATGACAACACCCCCCGGGGCGGCCTCCAGGGGCGGGATACCTCCGTCTGGATCGCCATCTTGTCCACCGCCTGCTTCGTGGCCGGCATCATGATCGCCACTATCGTCTGTTACGCCCTCTACCGGCGGAAGTGGCGCCCCGCTCCCGGCATGCATTTGGAGGACACGGACCTGCCCCCTAGTGACGACCTTGACGACCTTGAGAACCTCGTCAGTGACGACCCTGGGGGAGACGCTAGCGGCAGGGGAGGAAGTTCTAGTTCTGCTGCTGTTAGTTCACGAAGTGCTCACGGGGGCAGCACTGAGCAGCTACTTCCGGTGGTGGCAGGTAAGAAATTGAGTTTGAATATACATTTATTCATCATGAATTCAATGTGTACAATAATTATCTGTATGGTCCATTTTAATAATCCACTTAACATTTACAATGTCATGACTCTTTCTTTTGATCCAATATGAATTCAACTCCTGTCTCTTAGCATTTTTGCTATTTTACGTGGGGTCAAGTTTCGTGCTAATAACTCAACAATTGGTAGAATAGAAGAATTATGATAACGGTAACACTAACATATTTGAAATATAGTACAATCATCCCAATATACTTAGCATACAATTGTGTTATTAATAAATCATTATTAAAACAATATATGCAATCTTGGTACTTTAGACACTTTTAAAACAATACCGAAATTTTATTTGAAATACGTGTAACTCATTATTAGATTGATAACAATAATAATAACATTAATGAATATGATATTCTAATTTAATTATACATGTATATATGATAATAATGATGATAATAATCAATAATGATAAATAGTATTATTAATATTATCTTTTCAGGTAGCACGCACCTAGAGCTACTGACCTGCTCCTCCTCACAGACCAACCTCCTCCAGTGTGACTTCCTCAGTGACATGCACCTGGGCCACCCTGGAGGACAGATGCCCTCCCTGCACAGGCATCCCACAGCCCAAGACCAGCACCAACAGGGGCAAGAACGGCAGGGGCAGCAGGGGCAGCAGGGGCAGCAGGGGCAGCAGGGGCAGCAGGGGCAGCAGGGGCAGCAGGGGCAGCAGGGGCAGCAGGGGCCGCAGGGGCCGCAGGGGCAGCAGGGGCAGCAGGGGCAGCAGGGGCAGCAGGGGCAGCAGGGGCAGCAGGGGCAGCAGGGGCAGCAGGGAGAGGGTGCTGGAGGAGAGGACATGTCCGCCCAGAGGAGGTCCAGTAAGGGAGGCTCCACCTCCACCTGTTCCCGGTCCTCCTGCTCTACCTGCAGTACCACCCTCACCTTAGACTCACCTGGGCTGGCTGAGGAGGGCTGGGTGAGGAGGTCGTCCTCCAGTGGGTCTGCTCTAGGGGACTCCCCAGGGGGTGTGTCATGGGGACTGACCTCCTCCAGGCACGGGTCTGTGAGTACCGACAATGGGTACTTCACCCCTGGAGTATGCAGCCTAGTGGACTGGACATCAGAGACTTGAACATTAATAACATTGGACACATTCCCTCTGGTTTTCCTTCCCCACTGGCCAGCGCCATATTGGCCTGCTGTGGCCAGGTTGGTGGTACAAATCTGGGCATGGAGTTCTCCAGGCTCTGCAGTATGCTGCTTGTGAACAGGAACAGGGCCCCACAGTTGACATCAGACCCTGAACTGCAAGTTGCAATGTATAGAGTCGGTTATGTTACCTCATCTTTCATTCAGAGCCTCCAGATTCTGCTCCAAGTGCTCTTCATGCCTCCAGGGCCTGGACAGTGGCTGGGTGCCTTGACAGTGGCTGGGTGCCTGGACAGTGGCTGGGTGCCTTGACAGTGACAGTGGCAGTGGCATATCCTGGTAATCCAGGCAGTTGGGGGCTACACCCCATCTCCTAACAGGTTAATCCCCTCCTTTCACAACAAAGAGACTGCTAAGAAATTCACCCATGATGCACTGCTCTGGAGTCAGGGGCCTAACCACAAAGCATTGAGTCAATATGGCGGCCCCCATAGCCTAATGCGCTAGTGCCGTATAAGAATGCCTCCATCAGCTACAAGACAAGACGACCCCTCCCAGCATCCCCCCAGCAGGGTCTGCTCCAGGTGGTCTGGGACCGTGTCCTTGCCCTGGAGTGAGAGCTGCTCTTCTCTGATAGTGTGGAGGTTCCTGCCCAGGGTCCTGAGCCCACCTGGAGACTGATCTCGTCACGGGCCGGTGAGCAGGGAGCCCATGATGCGCTCTGCCGAAGCAGTATAGGGACGCAATGGAGGAAGCAGAGGTATGGTACACGTTTAACATTTATTAAACCTTTAGGGGCTGCTTCGTGCTTTAAAGTGGCATTCTCACCGAGTGTTTCCCACTCACAATTCTAGTACTGTTCTAGTCTGCTATGTGGTAAGTGCGAGTGGTGAGAATGCCCCTTTAATGTGCAATGCTCTTTGTCGTCATGATATACATGAATACAGGCCTGTATGTGTAGAGTAGTAACTTAGAGTCACCCCAGGTCTGCTTTGATTTATAATGTCGACCTCGGCGAGTTACTCGCCAGGGCTGTCTTCATGTAGCATGAGGATAAAGGGTATAATGTATTAAACCATTATACGGCCCTTAAATGGATACAGTAAGAACATGGGTGGTTATGGGATACATTCTACCTCAATAGCTACCTATTTGCAGCCTCGGGTGTTTTGATTTCATGGATTAATGATTAATGTCCAAATTCAATAGAGACTACAATACAATTTCAATTCAATTCAAGTATATTTCATTTATCCTCGTAGACGTATTGCCACGAAAAGTAAAAGATGGCAAACTCTTATGAACAGTTCCAACGGAGGGCACTTTTCTACTCTGCTTTTTCTTTTGGAATTACAAAGTATTAATTACTGAAAGTAACCAATAATACATTGATAGATATTACTTTAATGTAACTCTGCCAAAATAACGATATGTAACTACCTGATTTACAGTGATATCATAGCAATTAGCCTAATGTAAGATAATTAGAGGGTTGATGCCAATATGGTAGCTGCTATTTACTACATCTTCAAAAAACATTATACATGTGATGACTATCAGGTGACTCAAAAAAAACACCGCACGCATGAGAGAAATTAGGTTTTGAGGCATTTTTTGTTGTTTGCAAATTTAATGAAAAACATGATAAGAATTGATAAGACAATATTGGCATATTTGGTATCAAATTAAAGCTTTTATCGTCAGTAATACAGTTGGCCTGAGAATAAGTACTAAAATGTGAAATTTATTCGTGAAAACATATCACATCCTTTGGCAGTGCTTGGTGATGAGAAACAAACTACCGGGTATATTTTGAAGGGGCCTTAAGTTGAGATCATAACATCCTGGGATCGTGGTCCGGCATGTTGTCAACAACAGTTGTAGTCTAGTAGGGAGACACGTTTCTCGGCTGTTATGATAATATTGTGATGGTTAGCGTGTTCAGCTGTCCATGACGTATGTGAAGGCCATATATATACACGACCCGGGGGGGGGGGTACTTAAATATGAAATGACTACCCACTGCCAAACAGCCCGCAGAAGCTGAAACGGTAGCGGTCAGGCTAAAAATAGGGGGCGGTGACTCTCTGCTGCACCCTTCAGTCAAAAACGGGGGCGGGGTAGTACTTGGGTATCAGTAAGGTTTTAATGATAACATGTGAGAAATAAAACTATTATCTATGTCTGCCTTACTTGTTACATCAGGAATTAAAGGTACAAACACAATGGTTTCTGAAATAACATGGGCAGTGGCTTATTTGGAAGGAATCTGTGGGCTGTAAACTGCATTTAGAAGGGGCGGTGGGTTTGCCTCTTGCTTTTTGGCCGTAGTTTGGCAGTCGGTGGGTACCGTCATAGAGTAAGTACCCCCCCCCCCCCCGGGATACACTCATATGTACATATACCTGGTAAACACCTATTTTTAGAATCTCCTCATCAATTGCATATAATAGGAATACAGTACATTGCCAACAAACATGTTTGATATCTTCACATTAACTACTCATTAGCATCAATGCTATAAATCATGGGTCTCCGTCAGCTCAAATTACCAGCATGAGGATGTGCTAATACATAGTGTTTTTGTTGAATCAACATTAGTCACTTAGAGGGAGCCCATGTTATGACTGAAGTGGGCTGGGCTGGGACTCCACACCATATATACACATTAAGGGAGTGGGCATTTTTTAACAACAGCGGGGTGGCGGGTTTTTGCGTGCAATTTTTTACCCCCCCCCCAGTCAAGGGATCAAATCTTTTACCCCTCCCTCCTTAGGTCCTTAGAGTCGAAATTGGCCCGTGCGTGGGTCCCTTGAAACATACTAACGTGCAGGCTTTTTGGCTCAAAAATAGATTAAATATTTTTACTCCCCCCAAGAGGGGTCGACATTTTCTACACTCCCCCCTTAAACTTAAAGGGGTCGAAATTCTTTTGCCCCCCCCCCCCAAAAAAAAGCCCACCAGCCCAACCTGTTGTTAAAAAATGACCACTCCCTAACATATATTTACAAAGGGTGCAGTCTCCCCTGGGCAAACTAAACACATGTATATACAGCAGTCCTCTTCCTGCTGTCTCATGGGGACATTCTCTCATTGAATGAATCAGTGAGTTTACCAAAGCCCAAAACAAAGTTGTTGAAGCTCACCCAGCCTTAGCTTTCTCATATATTGTTCAGGATTGTTTGTTAATACCCGAGGTAACGTTAAATTAAGAAAGAGATTGGTTTTCAGTAGCATGGTCTGTATGGCTATGGTCATCAAGTCATCAAAACATGAACTGTATGGGCAAAATTGTTGTAAAATATTGAAAAAATGTCAAGATTTTAAAACAACAAACTAAGCCAGATCCTATTTCGCTAGACCCGGTCGGAGTAACCAACCTTTATATGGCCGAATTTAGGGAAACCCTCACTATATTTTCTATCATAAAAAAATTAAGCTTTTTAAACCGATGTACGTTATCCTTCCTGACCATAACAACTTTTCATTTCCCTTTCGCCTGAGAGGGAGGTCTCCCCGGGGGGCCACTCCTTGACTTTTGGTTACTATGTGCGTACACAAACTGAAGGAAAAGGGGTCCTTTTTGGGCCCTGCCAACTGCGCATGCAGGCCCTCTCTATGGGGTATTTTTTAGTTCATTTTGGGCCAAAGGGGTACCTTTTTAGAGCACATATTTGGGATTTTCTATAATGTTTACCAAATCATAATATTTTGAGTGTTTCTTCTTTCATCAAGGCTATCCTTTGGTAGGGAAAGGGGTGCTTTTCTGATAATATCACTTAAAGAATAATAAACTTTCCTGGATTTCCCCTGTAAAATCAAACTATATTTGGGTGTTTTATGTAATCACCTGCGGAGAGTTCTTTCTCCACAAAAAAAAACACTCTTTTAAAGGGGTACCCTTTTTAGAATTTTCTGCAGTTATAAGGGTACCAAATTTGGGGTGATGTACGCACATAGTTACTATAGAAAAGATAGGGAGTGGACCCCCCGGGGAGGTCTCTCAGTTAATGAGCTTTAGTATATCTAGTGCACCCATGTAATTGCTCCGTTACCAGTCTCTAGTTTTTACCATTAGGCCACTCTAAAAGTAAAATGATTTCTCATCACTGCGAGCACCATGAAAACTAGGTTTTGAGGGGAAACTTTTTTTGGGATAATTTAAAAGTGTACCATGAAAAACATGAAAAAAATGGACAAATATTGGCATGTTTAGTATCAAATTAAAGCCCTAAGGGCCAATAATGCAGTGGGGATATAAATAAATTACATTTCCCACATTTTTGAATATCAATAAATTCTTATTTACTAAAATGTAAATTTTGGGAATGGAAAGCATATATTTTCCTACGCAGTTGAGCCTGAAAAGAAGAGCCTCCCTGGTCATAATTGTCAGTCCTAGGTGATGAAAAAGCACTTTCTATTAAGTGGCCTAACTCAGTATGGTCGGTGGTACATCGTGCTCTGAACCCAACACTTTTGTCATAGTTTTGGGATGCAGGCGGTGAAACAAGGCAGACATGTTTACAGTTATTGTGTAACCTGAGCCCAGAGAGGAGGACCTGGTCATGCCTCCAGATATGGGCAACTTTGGGTGTAACCCAGGCTGTCTCCTAAATACTATATAGAGGCCCTTGATGTGGGGGTCCCCATGTCGCATGTCGATTTTAAGAAATGCCCATGTCACATGCTATTAAGGAAAAACCCATGTCGCTAAAAGACGATGCTGGGTATCCATTATTAGTATATATATATATATATATATATATATATATATATATATATATATATATATATATATATATATATATATATATATACCAATCAGGGAGGGTGATTTGTGACTCTTGAAGGATTTCTGTGAAAGGGTGTTTGGGGGTATCCCACAAGAATATATTACATGGCTAGACTTGAAATGATGCATGCTGGTGCAAGGTTTGCTATTCATATTCATGTCACTAAGCCCAATGCCCCATGTCGAATTTAAGAAATGACTCATGTCACTAGAATGGCAATATCCCATATCGATTTTAAGAAATGCAAATATGTCATGATATCGATTTTAGGAAATGCCCATGTCGCCATATCGATTTTAAGAAATGCCCATGTCACCATATCGAATTTAGGGGTCTAGGTCCATTATGTAGAGACCTTTGTGAAAAAAAGGATATGGACTAAGGTGCTGGTGCCGAACGAGTGACATGGCCTGCCTTCAGGGGGTAACATGGTGCCTCCTGGCTCCGCTACTCTAAACACACTGCTGCAAGGTTAATTCTTTTTAAAATTTGGGATGGGGTGGCGATGGGGGTGGTCTGGTGATGCTCGTGTGTTTAAATAATTCTGATAGAGTCATTGAAATTAAACATGTATAGAGCCATATTTTGCGTTGTGGGAAATCCATCTTTAATGTCTAGTGACAGGTCCTCACCTTTGGACTTATGGACCACTACTTCATCCACAAGACTATTCTAGTCCTGGTGAAGGCAAAATGGTGCCATCTGTATATGTTCGCAATCTAGGCCCTATTCATAGCAATGTGAATATCATACTGCTAGTATTAAAAGAGGGAAAGCAACTAAATATATGATTAACTCGACAACCAAGAACATCATACCTAGCTTCGGTTTTATGCCCTCCCTCTTCTTTCTCTGAATGAAGATTCAATTGCTGTATCATAACATGTGGGAGACTTATTTGTCTCTTTATTAATTCTTTATTGGAAATGTGGTCTTGCAGGCCACATATCTAGCCAGGATAAATAAATGAAATACAAACAAACAAACAAACAAACAAACATTGAATAATATTATATCAATTCTAGGGCACAGATAAAAGTTTCATCTTTTGAATAGGACTTACAAATAGAGAACCTGCCAACCACCTTGAAGGTCACAGCAGATTAACCAAGTGACTTCCAGAGCGGAACACAGTGTGGAGAGTGCGGAGTGTATGATCACCTCCAGGCACAGGCTTAAACTGAGCAGCTTGGTTATACTGGGAGTAGATGACTGTATACAGCTTAGACATGTTCCACCATGGGCGCCGCCATATTGCCCAAAAGATCCCCAACGGCCATATTGGATTTGCCATATGACTATGTGTTATCTATTATCTACTACCTCCCAGGCCTAGAACAATACTTACTGATAGGACTGATAGGGGTGATACCCTGCAACCCACACCTTTCTTATCTTCTCCCCATTGCCTCAAGTGTCCTCAAGTGTGAAGAGAGGGGATAAGCCTAATTAGGCATATGCAGATAAGGAATTACCCAGAAGGCCAGGTGGACGTCGGGGGTCTTTTGAGTGATAATTTTCAGTTTTTTTAAAAGTATTTGCTGTACGGGAACACTACTTATACTTCTAACAGTGTGTGCTGTTCAGTCCAAGCCTGTGTCCCCAGGCTCCATGTATGCAGAGAGGGGCTGGGTCGGGCTGGCCTACTTTGTCCCTTTTATGTAGTCCTTGTTGACACCTGAAAAGGAGGCCACCCACTCTTAAGATGTCTGGCTGAATTATGTATCTGATTGTTGAGATAACTCTTTTCACTCCTGGTATCATAGCATCTTGGTTAAGAATAGGATGGCATTATGATATAATATTCCCATGATTGTCTTGTATTATATTCCCATACTGACTAAACATACAACAGTGGACTATTTTGTTAACAGGGGTTTCTATAAAATTAAAACATCCAAAACTATTTTCGGGATATCACAAGTACCACTCTAATGCTAACTAGAATATGAAATATTTATTACACTGTGGTTGTACATTGAACCAAAGGTTCCAAGCATAACCAATTATGTAGCAAACCAATAACTCAGAGGTAGACGTAGCTTATGTATGAGACTGTCTAAGGCTGAAAAGCAATATAAAGTTATGGATCAGGGCGGTCCCAAAGTCTAGGTAGGTAGGTCGGATTAAAAAAACACGTAGGCCTTAAAAGTAACCAGAAATTGACTTGCGAACTGCAGCACCACATGTATTAGACAATCAAAATCGATTCTGAAATATCCCCGAAATGGTACAATATAATATTCTTAAAAATATATTGAATACAAATTTCTAGAGTCGGCCTTGATAACCTAAAACAAAACTTTATTTTTTTGGCCCAACCAATGATCTACATCAGTGGGGCAGTGACGACCAGTGACAAAGAAAGACGCCCCTGAAACTTCCCGGGTTCCGACTTTCCATGTAGCAATGCAACTTGGCTACTGTCACTATTCAAATTCCACAGCTACCCAACCCAACCTCCCCTAGGCCAGTTTGAAGAGCTACCATGAATACCTTTCAGTCATACCTGACAGATGTGTTGTATTCAGGCAACCCGATCTACCATATTTACTTTTGGCCCTGCCCTAAACACTTCTGGAACATTTTTTTTGGTAAATTGGTAAATTGTCTATAAATGTATATAATTTGACACATCATTATAAAAACATATGATAAATAAGTTGACCTACCTACATTTCTTTTGGATATGTTACCTGAATACAACATTATGTTTTCTTAGCCTTTCTATCCCATGAAACATCTATATAAAGAAGAGCCAGACGCATGATTTATATCATGTCTCCACCCTTCACCGAAAGCCACATAATTATTCTGAGCCTCGTTCTAAGAAGGTTAACACCCGGAAAGTGCCGGTTACATGGTTGTGACATACAATACACACACCTATCCATCTACATCCTACAGACCAACACAGACTCAATAATCTGGTTCTTCTCAAATGCCATACCTATGGGAAGTAGATGTATATATATAGTTGAGGCTTATTTGACCTAATGTGTCTCAAAATGTATACAAGTGTACATGTATGTGTGGCCTATGCATACATATTTTACCAGATATTAAAATAAATACTTAGGTTTTCACATATTGCTGACACAATTTAGGATTTCACACATTGCTGACGTGATCTGCGAAAAGGGACCAAGTCATGTCACAAATTTAATAATTCTTTATAATCTCAATCTTTGTTATTGTGTTTGAGAGTTTACATAATTATTGTGCCTCTACATGGGTCCTCACAATATTGACCGTGTCGCCGTGTCGAATTTTAGCAAAAGGGCCGTGTCATTGTGTTGAATTTTAGGTATATAAGAACATAGAGAAAATTTCCTGTGTGTCGATTTTTATGCCTAAGTTTCCTGTGTCCGTCGATTTTTAAAAGGGCCTAAAACGGCCGTGTCGCCATGTCGCCCGTGTCGATTTTTACCCATGTAGAGGCACATTATTATCTCCACTCATGTCAATCTCGTTGACATCTTAACATTATCTGCATCTTCATGGATAAGGTTGGGATTCTTCCTAACATATCCATCTTTGTCGATGTGAGACATGCCTTCCCCCCAGGCTGTCCCCACCTGGCGTCATGCCAACACGTGTGACGTCACAATGGCGGCCATCTCTGACGTCACAATGGCGTCCATGTCTCCTCCACTGAGTGTTGACAACTGAGAACGTTGGCCTTCTTTGGGCTCCTCGGCCTGATGGAGAACAATACGCCCCACCACCAGCCGCCCCATCCCTCATAGCTCGGCAAAAATATTACCCTTTTTATTATATCTTCTTTTTATGGCTGACATTCCAGTTTTGCACTTCGTGGCCCTGCCCCGATCGGCCATTGTGTACATAACACACTTAACGGGAGGAAGGTCTAACACCCCAGCAGCCACTGGAGAAGGGCTGCTGGGGCTCAGTCTCCGACCCCCACCCCAGAAGCTATACTATGGGCTGGGAGCAGAGCTCATCTTGACTTTTGATCCAGTTTGGTGGCGCAAATATGTGTATTGGGGAATTCCCTCCCAACTATGGACATGTTCTTATCTAGGTCGGAGTGTTAATTAATTATCTGGGGGCTACTGTGTAATTTACACTTATACTACTTGAAAGGGATAAATTAAAAAAAAAGTGTATTGGGGTAAGATGGCAGCCTGCTCCCAGGCTATCCAGATAGGATAGGTGCTGGCCGAGGCTGGCTGTTGCTGCAGGGGTCTGCCAACATGTTAGACTAGCTCCAACCCTTCAATACTGCATAGTGCTTTAATATACCATATTGGTTGGTTGTTGGGCCCGGTTGTTGGGTTGCTAATCAAGAGCTATGGTCATTTCAAGGGCGGTAATGGTGATTGAATCTATGAGGTAGAAAGCATGCCCCTACACTTTTATCGAGGCGATGGTTCTTTTACATCGCACATACATGGGCACAGTGTGAGATGAACAAAGCTTTGATATGCTGTATGTCTACCAGAACAAGGGAGAAGGGGTTGTACCGTCAACTTGTGGATGTACAACGTACTTGGTCGTCGTGATGTATGGATGAAGGCCTGGCTAGACTACTAGTCTATTCATCACGACTGCATTCATGTATCATGTATCATGTCGGCCTTACGGGAGTGTATCAACATTGCAGGGTCAGCATGATGCTTG
Organism: Harmothoe impar; assembly: GCA_947462335.1. Taxonomy (NCBI): domain Eukaryota; kingdom Metazoa; phylum Annelida; class Polychaeta; order Phyllodocida; family Polynoidae; genus Harmothoe; species Harmothoe impar. The sequence continues at coordinate 18,067,732 of OX381704.1, read as the reverse complement.
GCTATGGCACTGGCGAGTCACTCGCCAGGGCTGCTTTGACACATCTAGGCGACAAAGGGAATTGTGTATTAAAGCCTTATGGGGCCCTTTTAGGGATAAAATGAATTTCATGTACTTCACTTGTCTGCTACCGATTCCATATTAAAACGTTTTTCTTAGAGATTGGCTATGCTATAGCTACAGGGGGTGGGGCGGCGCGGATTTTTTCCCTACCAGACTTATCAAGAGGATTCCAGATTTTTCAAGCGCCAAGGGCTCATTTCTGTCGACCCTTAATGGCAATTGTCTACGAATAGTAATGGCCAGGAACTTCGCCTTATAGCCAAAAGGTTTCAGGCGCGTGGCAACCCGGGGGGCGGGAAGACGCCCCCGAAAAGGGCTAATTGATTACTAGTATTCACCCATTCCAAGAGATCCAGTCTCTCTCCCCGCCCCTCCCCACCCACCTGATCCAAATCTACCAACCCCTGTTTAAAAAAAGATGACCCTTGCCTTGTGTTTTGAATGAGGACAGGACCCTGAGAGAGGTCAGGTGGTATGTGTGAAATCACAAGCATGAGGTCCATTACTTGTGTTAGCACATGGGCTCAGCATGGGGGGATATTCAAACATGATACATGTATACACGCTCAGGTGACTACCGTACCGTCGCGAATAAGCGCCTGTTTCGAAAGAGCGCCGGTCTTGTATAAGCGCCGGGGGTACAGGGGTCTTGAAATGGTCCTTCAGCACTAAAATAGGATCTCGTATAAGCGCCTGTCTTGTGTTTAATGACCCCTCCAAATTGAAGAGCGCCCCGGCGCTAATTCGCGACGGTACGGTATGTAGAACACAGGCATAAAACATTACATGACCTTTAACCTAGCACATGTAAACATATGGTAGAGTAATACTCAGTATGTTACATAATATGCTACAACATAGTCAATAATAAAGTTAACACATGATCATAGAACGTAACCTCTACAACTTACAACATCAACCAACTTATGAAACACACAAAAAAATGATTCACATAGCATATACCCCACGTACAGTAGTCACTGTAGGCTAACTAAGAGAGCAACACTGGGCACCTCCTGGGTATTAATAGTACATAACATACAGTCATCCATATATATAGTATATTTATGCTCACATTTGATGTAGTAGCATTGACTACAACATATCATTTGAGAAAGAGGTTCTAACAGAATTACAAGGACGTAGTAATGTGGTTGGTGTAGTGAAGGCAACGATATGCTCATGTTTTGTTCACTTTTAATCTATTTTGATCTAAACCATATGTTTGATGAAATTCTCCTTTCTTATTCACAGAATACCACGATACGCTATTGGCAGAACCCTGTGGCTGGGGCTAGCACCCTTCGTAGAGGCGGACTAATACGCCATCTATAGGATTGGAGAGGAATTATCACAGTGAATCTCTATCTCAGGTAGGCCGACGTCGAAAACAATAAATGTCAGATTTTTGTTCTTAACATCTTGGCATTTATTGTAAAACTCCCTTTGTATGTGATTTATTCTGTCAAAAAATAAATAAATCTAAACTTAAATTCAATATACTAAACATGTCATTTGTGCACATAACACTATTCATGTTTAACTAAAAAAAACAATAATTTGCTGTTTTTCAGGAATGGGACATGTACGTGTACAACAGAATTCATGAATGAACTTCTCACTCGGACATTCCTTCATTTATCGACACTGAAAAGACGCCTGTGGAATATCAAACATTCTCACAGAAGAATAAAAATGGAATAAAGATATTTTATACAAATCTGCGTTGGTTATATGTGTTTTAAGTTCACCTCCTTTGGCTCAATAGCTGACTCTACAGAAATTGCTGATTTTCTTTAGGACATTTTAAAAAATCGAATGGCAAAAAATGTTTTCATACTTTTGTATGGACAAGACAAGAACTTTATTGAAAGAAAAACAACCCCTAGAAAGGTATGCATTTCAGATAAAAAAGATAATAAAGAAATTGCCATTTGACTGATAATGTGCAAGGTGTTTGAATGCGGCACTGATGGAATTGGAATGGAATGCAGCAAGGGTGTAGTACATTAACACTTTGAGGACAGCATGATACCCTCATGCCCTTGGTCGGGTAACTTGCCAGGGCCACATTCAAGCATCATGCCGACCCTATACACTGATATTCCTAGGCTCCCTATACGCCCAACCTCTCAGTCACTAGTGCCTAACCTAGTTAGTCATTTTTTGGATCCCTATACGCCCAACATAGGTCAGTTATTATTGTCAGGTTGGTTAGGACTGACCAACCCACCTTAGTCTTTTTATTTCCAGGGGGAGCCACCGAGTGGTCACGACAGGTGGCCCCAACTAGTGGTATACAAATACAACACACCAATGATGAACCTAGGTTAGCCACTACTGACCGACCCCTCAGTCATTTTTGAATATAACTTTGCCATTATGACTAACACTCATATGACCAACCTAGGATAGTCTGAACTGACTAACCCTTTCAATCTATGGATTTTCAGTGTAGGGCCAAGGCACTCGCGAAGGGTCAGCATGATACACCAATGCAACTCCAGCAAGTTACTCGCCAGGGATGCATTGGTGCATCATGACAACAACTTTCATCTTTTAGTGACATCCCTCTTTAAAGGGTTAAAGCACTATGCGGCCTGATAAGGGCAATTATGACACAGGCGAAATGGGCATGGAGTTCCCAATAGTACATGTTGTTTCCAAAAGAGTCTACACACGTGTCAACATGTGTGTGACGCTCTATAAGCATAACTGTGTCGTAACAGGATAGTACTTTACGCGCAGCCTAGGCCAAAAAAAAAGAAGTTTGTTTCAGGTAACATGCCAAGAAAATGTAGGGTCGGTAAGGTCGGATTTTTTTTTTCAAACTTTTTTTTTGTAACATGAAAATGCTACCCGGCCTCTCCGAAAACCCAAAAAGGGTCAAAATAAGGAAATTTCTTCAAAATTGCATAAGAAAACGTAGGGTCGGCCCTGTTTTGATAGGGTCGGTCGGGTGACCTGAAACAAACCTTTTTTTTTTGGCCCTATGACATGTAGCGGGGATATTTCCTAAAAACAAAGGTAATCATTTTATACATCCGCAGGGCATAATAATACTAACACTCCCAAAGCAATATCAGGCACGTAGATCCCATTCATAGAATTGGAGCGGTATTTTGGGGCCGACCAGCAATATATAAGGCGTACACATGCAACAACGCAGACAAAAAACAACAACGAATGAATACACTATACAAAACCAAATGAATACAATCTACATGAAGCCAGATGAATACATTATGTTAGACCAGACGAATACACTTTATAAAACCAGATGAATACACTATGTAAAACCAGATGCATAATATTGGTTAATAAGAACAGACGAATACAGTGTATAAAACACACTAATATAATTTTAAAGACAAATGCCAACGCCCATCAATACCGTCTCTGATGTATTTCACGAGTGGGGGCTGGGGTCATATCCCACGAAGCCGCAGGCTTCTTGCGAAAAGCCATTTAATGAAGGAAAGACAACATTTTCTTATCCAATTGAATATGGCCGCCGTTTTGCTTACGGCGACATTGTATTCGTTACGGATCATTGAATACGGCCTTCCATTGCTTAAGCATATGAGAGATCCAATTTTTCCAAAAAATAAACATCTATGACTATATGCAGAGCTTAAACCCTATACAGAAAGCATGATCAATTCAATTTATCAATTTCAATTTAAAAAGTTTATTATTCTGAACAAACAATCTACAAATCAATGCAGTTATCAATAGTTTGCTCAGAGGACAAAGAAGATATTTTCAGTCCTCGAGATGATGCCTCAAGGCTTTATGTTTGACTGTTTTGACTCTTCTCTATGGGTACACAATTGCAGCGCCGGCGAGTATGCAATGGTGCATCATGAAGAACGGGGAGCATTATGAAAAGCATTGTGTCTATACATGCTGACCTCGAATGGATCATAAGCTATACTGTAAAAAAAAAAGTAGGTACACACTAAAATCTACTGTAACTTTACAGCACCCACTGTAGCTTTATAGCAGAAACTGTGCACAAAAACAATAAACTGTACACCTACAGTAGATTCTACTGTATACCTAAAAAGGCAACCAACTATTTACAGTGTATGGTGTTTGGAGTTTTGACCTCAAGTGGATCATAATTAATAAGCTATGATGTTTGGCCTTGGGTGTTGAAGGGTTAATATCGATAACTACATCCCAGTGTTATGACATGTTAGGGTTAATCCCCCCCCCCCCTACCCACCCCCATGTGATAAGGCAGTGTTACAGTTCCTTTAACATAATGATATTGGCCATACGTAACCATGTTCCCCGGCCCGATGTGCAGCAAAGGTTAATCAGGCGGCCTCATTAAAGTTTAACTAGAAAGCCTCCCTAAGGGGCCGCCATGGGTGAGCAGCGATCTGCCCCCGGAACCAGTAGGCATATACATACAGCCATGCGGCCATTCTAGAGTCAGGGATGGCGCCACTGGGGCTGTCTACCTCTCTGTACGTATACAACCATCTTGAACCACTGGCGGCTGATGGATAATAAGGCCACCTTTATTTTATAACTTGGATTACGGGCACTCAGAGCAAATATTTTGGGGGGCGGGAGGAAAAAAAAAAAAAAAAAAAGCTGCTCTTCTGTACTGAAAATTCCGGGGGGCGGGAGGAAAAAAAAAAAAAAAAAAAGCATGCAAAAGTGTTCTTTTGGCTATCAAATCAAGGTATATTGAGAAATATTCCCAAATATTCCAAATTTTGAAGGCCTAATTCTGGGTGTTTGCTAGTCAGCATGTACTTTTTTTTCCCCCAGTAAAATCCCAGCGGAGGGGGGTAAAAAAATAAAATAAAACTTTTTTTTGCAAAATGCCAAAATTCCCATCGGCGGATCCGTAATCCAAGTTATCAGAATAAAACGGCCTAAACTATTAAACAGGGTTTGAATCTAGACCAAGAATGTGTTTGGTGAGTGACGTCTGTGGTATAGATGTGGAGCCATCAGAGAGGGATCTCTCACTCCCTCTGTCCCAGAATGCAGCTATGCTTCCCCAACTTCCGCCCTGCCGCTGGCGCCCCCTATTGGCGGGAAGGTTAACGACCAGGAGGGGTGGGAGTAGGGAGGGTAGTAGTATTGGTAGGGTAAGGCACTGGACGAACTATCACGGAACGCTCAAGGCCAACCTTCATCACGGGTTCAGGAAGTGAAGGTGCACACAAAAGGTCAGTGTGAAAAGAAAAACTGATAAAGAGAAAGGGCCGACGTCATAGCATGGATTGACGTCGTGGATACAGGATAATGTTTAATTTGTCTGGGAAGCTTTCATTGGAGATCTATATAAAGCAGGGCCTGTACTAGGGATGATATCGGAGGCTATATGACCACATGCTGCGGCTCTCTCCGCGTGCAATACAGAAGATATTCCTCTACAAACGCAATGTTAGTAGAAAGGGTAGGACATGTAGACTCCATAATACCATTGTATGGCAATCAATGTCTACAGCCACCTCCATGTTGCCAAGTATCACCGAGATATCCAATCCAGATTCCCAAAACGACAGTGATATAACCAGATCATCTAGTTTCAAATCTCCAAAGAAGCGCAGAAAAAGTAGTTCCGGCCGAGTAGGAAGTACAGGGAAGAAGTCGGCTAAAATCAAGAGCGGCCACAATCGTGAGAGGAGAAACAGTTCGGCGGCTAGAAAACAACAAAATGGAACCCAGGGGAAAGTCAAGAAGTCGGAGAAGTCGCCGAAGGGAACGCAGTGGACTGAACTGGGCCGAAATGTGGACGTTACGGAGTCAGCTGGACCAAGGACTGACCAGTATACGCCGGAAACGGTCAGCAGAGAGACGACGCCGGAGGAGGCTACCCCTGAGGCCAGGCCTACCAGTACAGACTACTATGACACGGATTTTGAATCAGGCAGGTAACTTGTATTAGCCTTCAATCTCTTTTCATAAACTCACTCTAGGCTTCTGGACATAACAATATAAGGGGTATATGGCAGTATATCCAAGCAGTATACTAGCTAGTAGTGAAAAGTGCTGCGAATAGTAACTGAACTCAAAAAGTAAAATATAAAAAACAACAGAAAAACAATGAAGGCACTCTAGGAACTAGGAATTGGGGTTCGGTCCGATGGGCAGTGATAAACTATTCCTAAGCACCTATATATAGGGGCGACATAGTGATGACAAATGCTGCCTTAACGGATTAAAGGATTACCCAGCTACCAAAAAAACGTTATTTTACGTCAAAATAACGTTTTAAATTTTACATAACGTTATGTCAAACGTTGACATATAACGTTATGTAACGTTATAAAATGGTGTATAACGTTATTTGTTTACTGGATATGGTGGTACATCGATCATGATGATGAGTGTGAAATTCTGTTCTATTACCCTGATTAACTATTATGTCGCAGGGAGGCCAATTTGTAAACTCACATTTTTATCCGTTAGTGCATTCCTGTCCCATTATATCTGGTATTGCACACTGTTGTCAACGTATGTAACTTTGATATGTTAGTTATTTCACACCCAGTCTTTGCCAAATCCTGCCGGACGGTGGCAATGTCCGTCTAAAATAGCTCTGGTCAGGCAGAATGACTGGTGTTGCCGGAGCTGATGTCCTGGGCTTTCCAAAACTGAAAGATTTTTTCAAATATTCCAATTAGAACTACAGTTATAAGTTCTAGAGTGCACTCTAATATTCTAGGCAAATAAGAGCAAGTTTTTGTTATCATTTTCTTTTATAAATGCTATTCTATTTGAAATATTATGCAATATATATATACTTTGTATCTGGTCCTGCAGAAATCTATCCGGTCCTGCAAAATAAGCTAGCTGCAGGATCGACTGTCCTGCATGCCAAAAAGGTTTTCGCAAAGACTGCACACCTTATGCAAAATATAACTCACTTGCAAGTATAACTAACTAACTGAATGTGAGTGTCATGCATGGTTTGAGCGATGTGTCCTATAATATCTACATAAGATCCGTTGGGGTCTCATTAATGTCCCGTATGACGCTGCCATATGCTGTAAACCTTCAAGTTGTTGATATTGAAAGGCTTTATTGCAATGTTTTGTTGACCAATAAAAGACTCCAACCTCTCCTGTAGATACTGGTTCGGAAATGGAGAATGATGGTCTGGCGGCGTACCGTGTTGGGTGTGAGGTGCTAGGGGTGACTGCCCTCCCCAGGGCCATCTCACAGTGGTCAGGTTAGTATTGCCTTAGGCTAAATAAAATAAAAAGAGGTTTGTTTCAGGTGACATGGGCAGAATTCTACAGCCCTCTACACGATACCTTTAAATTGAACAAAAAAGTGTAAAAATGGGAAGATTTTTCAAATTTTTGTGAACCTAAAATTGACCTAAAAAGTGTAAAAATACAAGAAATTCTACAGGCCTCTATACGATACTTTTAATTGAACAAAAAGTGTAAAAGTGGGAAGATTCTTTCAAATTTTTGTGAACCTAAATTGACCTAAAAAAAGTGTGAAAATATAAAGAATTCTACAGGCCTCTATACGATACCTTTAAATTGAACAAAAAGTGTAAAAATGAGAAGATTTTACCAATTTTTGTGATTCTAAAATTGACCTAGAAAAAGTGTAAAAATATAAGAATTTCTTCAAAATTGTATAACAAAAAAGCCGGCCCTGTTTTGGTCGCTTTATTCCCATAATATTGGCTTCTAGTAGTCATATTCATTCCTGTACAACACAATTTTTGGCTTGAATACAGTCATTTAATATTACATTAGAAATAACGTTTGAGTAGCAGCATAGGTAAACGTGTGACTTCCAGCATCATTCAATCTCACCACTCCCCTCCCTTCCCCCAGCTGCGAAGGGAAATTGAGATACTTTTTCTTTAACTACACTGGTGTAATGAGATCATTTGAGGGCTGTTGTAAACTGTATTCCCAAACGTATAATGCAAGAATTCTCATCAAAACGAAGTCCTGTTAGAGTACATATTCAACACTTGGGATGTTTCTTTCAATCAGATCTACATTATCAACAAAACATTTCAGTGTAGGATGACATTTGGCAGCCTCCTACACTTCCTTTTTAGAAATGCCCGTTTTAAAACTTCATTAGAACGACCATCTCTAAAACGAATTTCTTATGCAACTTTCTTTCCAACAAATTTTCTTCCTGTTCTGCAAAACCCTGCAGGGCCGTCCATCAACCTTAACTACAGGAACCTGGGACCCTCAGGGGCCAAGGCACTCACCTCAGCTCTCATGGTAGGTAAAGAGGACCTTATTATCGATATATGTATACATACATATGTTCAAAGGAAAGGTGTGTGTGTTTGTGATGGAGGGGGTAATCAATAATTGGTGTACATTAGATAACGGGTGTCTGGGTGTGGCTGTAAATGCCTGTGTGGTCCAATTACTGCCGTAGGATGGCGCCCCCAGGGGCCTCCTTATATACATAACAACCAGGGTACCACGGGTGCATCTATATGTATCCTGCTAATTACATTGGTAATGCTTAGAGAGTGATCATTTATTTACAACAGGGAAGGGGATGGATTTCCGCGTGGAGCGCGCACCATTTTTTTCACCCCCCTGGTCAAGAGTCGAAATTCTTTACCCCCCCCCCAGGGGTCGAAAATTGGGGCGCGCGCGGGCCCTTTGAAGCATAGTAAGGCGCAGGCTTTTTGGCCCAAAACAGGTTAAATCATTTTTGACCCCCCCAAGAGGGGTCCAAATTTTTTACACCCCCCGCTCAAGGGGTCCAAATTTTTTACCCCCCCCCCAAACCGTCACCCCCCCCCCCTGTTGATGAAAAAATGATCACTCCCTTTAAACATGTAAGGGCTGTTTGGTGCCATGTATCAACGCAGAACTGGTGAGTTACTCACCGGCCCTGCATTGGTGCATCATGCCGACCCTCCAGGAGTGTATCAGCCGCATGATGCTTGAATGCAGTACCACTGGCGGGTTACTCGTCAGGGCTGCATTCATGCTCTATGGTGACAAAGCGCATAAAGCATTCAATTACTTTACTGGTATTAAATCGTTATGGTTAAAATTGACTATGCGCACCTTATTAAATCCATTGCCTGTCCTTTGATACCCTACTAAATCATGAACTTTGGCAGAATTTCGACATTGAGTAAGATTTCCTCTCCTTTACTCCTTTAAAGGCCGTAATATGCTTTGATGCACAGAGCCATTGGTCGTCGTAGTGCGAGTAACTCACTAGTACCTGATTCATGTATCATGCCGACCCTACAGGTTGATACCCTCCCGTGGATTGGCATGATGTGTAATGTACTCAGCCCTTTATATACGACGGCCCAAGGTTTAAGGTAGAATCCATTGGTCATGCGTTGAAATACATTATCTTATATCAAATGAATAATTTGATGATACAACGTGAGTGACCTGCTGCAGATAAAACAATTACAAAATTGAAAATCATCATGCTAGCTTTGAAATCAATCATTATAAAAGCATCCGCATGGAAAAAATGTCATTTAATGATACATAAGGCCAGACTCCACTAGGGCGACACAGCTACCTGCGAAACAGAGCGTTCTTATGGTTCCTTTGTTCTCAAATAGATCGCCCTGTTTCGCTCTGTTTCGCCCTGAATGTCGCCCTGAATGTACCCATGAACAGGGCTACATTCAGGGCGAAACAGGGCGAAACAGGGCGAAACAGGGCGAAACAGGGCGATCTATTTGAGAACAAAGGGCCTTAAAGAACGCCCTGTTTCGCAGGTAGCTGTGTCGCCCTAGTGGAGTCCGGGCTATACACTTGAAACGGTCATCAAAAGGAGATCGTTATTATAGGAGTTCTAAAGGATAAGGATTTTGTTCACAGAGAGATCGAAGAAACAGCGTCAAAAGAGAGTCCAGGTTGCCTTCAAAACGACTACCCTCTCTAGGGGAGTCCAGGTCGCCTAAGGGAGTCTAGGTGACTCTCTGGCTGACATAAGGGAGTCACATGGGTGATTCATATAACCCAGAGAACTATATGACTCCCCCAGGGGCCTGTTTCTTAACAAGTGTTTCTTAGACCGTTATATTCATGTCTTAATAGATCGGAGATAATATAACAAGAGGTAACGAAAAGTAGCCTGTTGCAAAAGCCGAAAAATTAATATTTCAAATTTTGTTATTTTAATAGAAATATTAGTATAACGACTTATGAAACAGAATTGCCAATTTTTCGGCTGTTGGTTACCTTCAAAGTAGTTATATTAGGACATTTCTAGATATATTACCATTCAATATATTAAGCTATATTAGTGCTACCGATATACTAAGAAAGATTAGAGACAGAGTATAGTGTGGAATCCCCGTTAGACAGAGGGGGTTCCCCAGTGCAGGAATAGCTGCAGGCGCAGAACGGTGCTGCCATCTAGGTGTGTAGCAGCAGAAATTCTCCCTGATGTTGGTGGCGCCATCTCAACGCCATAGTACTAACTTACAGATCAGTCAGTAAGGCCCCACCAGCAATGATAAATACCACATACAACAACAATAATAATAATATAACGCGAAAAATTAACAAGGCGATCAGGATCTTAATAGAACGATGAAAACTGTGTTTCTCGCCCCACCAGCCATGATAAATACCACATACAACAACAATAATAATTAATATAACTAGAAACATTAATAGAGCTTCTGTGTGATACCATTGCAGAATGAAGGGTTTAAAATGCACATAGCTTAGTATGTAAGCCCCCACAAGTAATGAAAATAATCGCATAGGACAACATTAATAATTAATATTACTCGAAACCTTAATACAGCGATCATATTTTGATATATCGCTAAAATGTTTAAGTCCAAATTGCGTCTCATTAGGTATATAAGTACTGCAATATAAATATTTTTTGTCCAATTTTTTTTTCACATATCCTGTATACATGTACAAGAGATCTGTGGAAATTTCTTTTTTATTAACCAATTCTATATAGTTTATGCCCACCCCTCGACATGGTCCTAAACAGCTATACTAAAACAGGCTAAACGATATATTAACCGCCTTAATATAACGCTAGTGTAACGCCAAAAAGAGGTTTAGCAACATGTTACGAAATCATTGTACTAGTGAAAACGAGTTCTATTAGTAGAACGAAGACAAATATAGCACTGGTATAGCATAATTACTAATATATCACCTTTAGAAACACCAAAAAATATCGTTCTATCAAATATGGGTTAAGAAACAGGCCCCAGATGACTCCTTTAGGTCACCTAGGCTCCCTTAGGCGACCTGGACTCCCCTAGAGAGGGTAGTCGTTCTGGAGGTAACCTGGACTATCGTTTGACGCTGTTTGTCTTCTCTGTGTTATTTTGTCTTCTCTGTGTTATATGTTGTGCAGTAGTTGACTGGTGATGTGTTTCTGGTGTTTAAGCTGAACCCACACGTGCAGGTCCTGGAGCTGCAGGAGAACAGACTGGGAGGTATAGGCGGCATGTACGTAGCCACCTACATGAGGGACAACGCCTTCATAACACACCTGGTAAGGCCTTTAAAAAAATAAAAATCTGATGACTGGAATTTTTGAGAAGTAAAAAAAAAGAGGTTTTTTTACAAAAGCTTTTTATTTATTCTGATAACTTGGATTATGGATCCGCCGATGGGATTTATGGCATTTTGTAAAAAAACATTTTTCATTTTTTACCCCTGCCCCCTGGGATTTCTTTTTTGAGAACTTTACAAAAAAGAGAAAAAAATGGTATACCTGCTGGCCACCAAAGTCTGAGCATTATGCCCTCCAAATGGGGGATATTTTGCAGTATATTTTCAGTTGGTAACTCAGAAGAGCGACTTTCCCATGCTTTTCTTATTTTCGCCCCCTCCCCAAAATATTTGCTGTAAGAGCCCGTAACCCAATTCATCATAATGAGGTGGATACGGGCCAAAATGCATAGGATGATATATGCGTTTTATAATAGTTAAAATGTATTGATATTTAAAAGGGAAAAATGTGAGCTATTTCTATCCCACTGCATTACTGGCGCTATGCAGATAACACAATATTTGTCCATTTTCATAATGTTTTTCATTCAAAAATTGTCAAAAAAGCGGTTTCCATCAAAAGCTGCGAAACAGGGTGTTCTTTTAGGTCCTTTGTTCTCAAATAGATCGCCCTGTTTCGCTGTGTTTCGCCCTGAATGTCATCATGAAAGGGGCGACATTCAGGGCGAAACACAGCGAAACAGGGCGATCTATTTGAGAACAAAGGACCTAAAAGAACGCCCTGTTTCGCAAGTAGCTGTGTCACCCTAGTGGAGTCCGAGGTAATGTTAGTATTACAGCGTAATTGCGCAGCGTAAATGGCTTCATAACATGTTACAGCTAACGACTGTTTTGAACATTATAGGAACTGTTTGTTTTTCTGAGGTCGTGAATAATAAATTGATGCACAGAATTTCCCCACTAACTATGTTTCAGAATCTTGCACAGAATAACCTTGGCTCAATGGGTGCCATGGCAATTGCCGAAATAATGCAGACCAATAGAACATTACAGCACCTGGACCTCTCCGGTAAGTACCACACTGATCATCTTTAGGCTCCAGAACTTAGTCAGTACTGACTACGAAATTCATCAATAGTACCTAACCTAGTTTTTTGCTCCCTATACGACCAAACTAGGTTAGTCTCCTCCTTTTAATGAGTATTAGTATTAGGCTAAGTCCTTTTGAGTAAGACATTAGTCATATGAATAGCACTTGGTCATGCCTGACCAATTCCCCTCTGACTTACCTGGGACAGCCACTACAGACTAAGTGCCGGAACATTTAGATTTGCTGTGCAGGCACCCACGGGAACAGAAATAGTCCATCCCTAGGTGTTTCTTTAAAAAAAAGAGATCCAATTACTAATAGATCATCGATTGAATACTCCCTAAATGCAACCTTATCATTAGTCAGCTGCTCTACACACTAATAGGGAGTCAATAATTAGGCAATATTCCTTTTTGTATTACATTATTAACCCTTTAAGGTCGGCATAGGGTTTAATACAGATACCCTATGTGATATATTCATGATGCCCTCGCCAGGGCTGCATAAATGCATCTTGCTAATCCTATGGGGGTTGCAGCACCCCGATCGAGGGCCAGTATGATGCACCAATGATGCCCTGGTGAGCTACTTCTCAACATGACTGCATTCATGCAACACAACATTGGTGGGCACACTGCATTAATCTACTATGCGGTCCTTAAAGGGTGAACCAATTCCTTGACGACCCACCCAACAGGTGCTCCCTATCCCAGGCCTGTGGTTTGCCCACTTTCCCCCTGCACCCTTTGTGCCTTGTACAAAGCAGCAGGTGCGGGGCATCTTTTGTTGCCCGTGGTACAGCCTTATTACTCAGTCTGTTCTCTATTTGTTCCCCCCTCCCCCACCGACTGCCAAACCTAAAAACAGGAGCCGCCAAACCACCACGCCTTCTCAATGCAGTTGATCGCCCCCAGATTCCTTACAGATAAGCAATGGCCAACGTTATTTCAGGAAACATTGTGTTTGTACCTTTAATTCCTGATGCAAAAAGTAAAGAAGACAATAGTTTTATTTCTTCCATTTTCTCATTAAAACCTTGCTGATACCCAATTACTACTCCCTCCTCCAGAGTGACCGCCCTCCCCCCTTTTTGAGGGGTGAAGAGAGGCACTGCCCCCTGTTTTTTAGCCCGACCGCTACAGCTTCCGCGGGCTGTTTGGCAGTGGGTAGCCATTTCTGAGTAACCCCCCCCCCGGACATTTTGCTACCTGTGGTTCTGCCTTATTACTGAGTCTCTTCTCTATTAGTTACCCTCCTCACCTGGCCATGGGGACAATGCAAGTTATTTCTATCCTACTGCATTACTGGCAGTATTAACTTTAATTTGATACCAGATATGCCAATATTTGACGGTTTTTATCATGTTTTTCAATCAAAATTAGCAAAGAAAAAAACAACCTCAAACCTAATTTATATGATGTGCGCGCTGATGAGAAACCATTTTATTTTTGTTGAGTGGCCTTACCTGTGGCACAGCCTGGTTACTGAGTCTGTTCTCTGTTTGTTCCCCTCCCACCTGGCCCCGACGCCGCACACAGACAACAACTTCAGGGACAGTGACGGCGATCACCTGGCCAGAGCTATTGAGGTAGGTGCCCGGATGTGGGGGAGCTGCTCATCCTGTGGGATGTGAGCCGAGCACCTGCTCCTGGATTATTCTAACACTTGAACCCTTTAAGGTGGGTCGCTACCCTATGTTCAAAGTTATAAGAATTTCTCTTTTTTCCCCAGAGGCACTTTAAATCATACAGAAACGATAAATGAAAAAAGATGGGGGGTTCCGAACTACTTTTTAAAATGTCGAATTTTGAAAGGTTAATGTATTTTCATTTATTTCTAGAAATTAGATAACTTGTGAAAACGTCTGATTTTGCTTGAAATGGACCAATATTTTAATATGACATGGTATTAGGAAATATAATATGAGCTTGTTCTGATACATTTAATCCATATATACATATGCAGAGACCTGCGCAATGTGTTCATTTCAACAGGTAGCGACCCACCTTGAGAGCCGTAGGCTATACTACTTTAAATGTAGTGTGCCCTTTGTTTTCATGACGCATGCATGCATGCATCACTGAATAGCAACTCACCAGGACTGCAATTATTCATCATGTGGACCCTTCGGGAGTACATCAACCCCGTAGGGTGGGCATGCTGCTTGAATACAGCACTGGCGAGTTATTCACCAAGGCTATATCCGTGACATAGCTATTCTCCGAGTCTGCTAAGGCTGTAGTGGGTGCTGTACGTAGAATCGGCGCACTGAAACCCCAGAGCAAGGAGCCTAGTCATTATGACGACCTAGGTAGTCATAATGAATAATGGCAGATGGAGTGGAGAATGGTGTATGAATATAGTCTCTAATTAGTTCACTTCTTAATGAGAGACATCCTTTTCACATATTTGGTGTAGTCTTGATTGAACTAAGTAGCATTACTTGTTATAAATAAGTTGCCAATGGGTGAGAATGATGGCCCCAAAGGTATAGAGACCACTCTGCTCCCTGTCACCAGTGTATATCTCAAGACAGATATAGTTATGCAAAATGTTAAAACCAGGTGGCAGTAGTGTGCCATAAGTAGCAAGTGAGGTATAGAATTATGTACCATAGGGTAGTCATTGGGACAACCTAGGACTTGAGAGTTGTCACTACCGATGACTTTAGGTCTTCAAATGGACAATACATAAATTAACAACCTTAAGGTAGTCATTCTGACAACCTAAATATTGTGACTACCTAAGGTCGTCATTATGACAACTTTGGTCTGAATGGCTCAGATGGGTAGTCACAATGACGACCTAAGGTGGTCACTTTGACTACCTAAAGTTGTCAGTTTTCAGTGCGGCCATTTTGTTGGGGGACGCAAAGCACTTAATTTGATAGGCCGCCTCCCTAAAAATCGTCGATTTTGGCAAAATAAGGCAAAATTAGGCTTTCAATTTTTCAAACTACCAAGATAAATACACATTTCTCGATTCATCCCAGTAAACAAATAACGTTATACACCATTTTATAGCGTTATATAACATTATATGTCAACGTTTTTCTAAGGCTCTTTAATATGAAATAACGTTATGTTAAATATAAAACGTTATTTTGACGTAAAATAACGTTTTTTTGTTAGCTGGGATCCGAGAGTATTTACAAATTTGCACGCATATTTCATCAGAATCAACATATTTGTATGCTACGCATGAACACAGTCACGTTATACGTCCCCCCCCCCCAACAAAATGCTTCATGTTCATATGTCGTCATGATGCACCAATGCAGTGCTGCTTTGATGCATCATGCCGACCCTTTGCGAATGTATCAGCCCTGTAGGGTACACAGAGAAAAAAGCAGAGTCAAAAGGGAGTCCTGGTTGCCTCCAGAATGACTCCCCTCTCTAGGGGAGCCACGGAGCTACACTGAAAACCTCAGGGTCGTCATTCTGACAATGCCAAAACTGACAACTTTAGGTAGTCAAAGTGACCACCTTAGGTCGTCATTGTGACTACCCATCTGAGCCATTCAGACCAAAGTTGTCATAATGACGACCTTAGGTAGTCACAATAATTAGGTAGTCAGAATGACGACCTTAAGGTTGTTAATTTAGGTATTTTCTATTTGAAGACCTAAAGTCATCAGTATTGACAACTCTCAAGTCCTAGGTTGTCCCAATGACTACCCTATGGTACATACTTCTATTCCTCACTTGCTACTTATGGCACACTACTGCCACCTGGTTTTAATATTTGCATTTACTATATCTGTCGTGAGATATACACTGGTGACAGGGAGCAGAGTGGTCTCTATACCTTTGGGGCCATCATTCTCACCCATTGGCAACTTATTTATAATAAGTAATGCTACTTAGTTCAATCAAGACTACACCAAATATGTGAAAAGGATGTCTGTCATTAAGAAGTGAACTAATTAGAGACTATATTCACACACCATTCTCCACTCCATCTACCATTATTCATTATGACTACCTAGGTCGTGATAATGACTAGTCTCCTTGCTCTGGGTTTTCAGTGTATGTGACTCCCCTAGGTCAGCCAGGGAGTCACCTAGGCTCCCTTAGGCAGTCTGGACTCCCCTAGAGAGGGGAGTCATTGGAGGCAACCGGACTGTGTTTTTCCTCTGTGTACCCACTATACTATGGCTGCGTTCATGCAGCATGCAAAGTCAAGGGCACAGTGCACTGAGGCAATCATACCGTCCATAAAGGGTTAAACACGCACGTATAAAGACCCATAGCGTGCCCTGCGCCTTAAACTCATGCTGCCTTTTTGTCAGTCTTAGTGTAATGCAATTATAGTCCTTTTGTGTGTGGTTAGAATAGGCTGGAAGTCTCTTCTTTCCTTTCATCTTTCTTTTCATGGAGTATATTGATCCATCCTAATTGATTCTTAGTTATAGTCTTCTGACATTGTAACTGCACAAACTGCCATTGCAAAGTTTTATAATCTGAAGTTAGCATGAGAAATTACGACCACTTTTTGCCCTACAAAGTACGACGAACGTACACATGTATACGCTGAAAAGGAACTGACACACAAATCGACCTACCCTAATTAAAGCTACCCCTTCTACGAGGCTCACCTGATTAAGGGCCCGGGTTGAAACGGACTGGCCTCCAGCCCATACATACTTAATGAACATGTGTTAGATGCCAACCTCATGCAGCCTCGAACACTCCAGACTCAAATGGGCCTGGACGAGTTTATATCTAAAAGAAATGATCCAGAATCCTGGATCATTTTTCAATATTGAAGGAGTGTGGGTTTGAATCCCACCTTGGCACAATAGGTAGTACGATCTTTACATTCTTTATCTAAAGCATTTGAAACAAAAAGGCTACTATATTGATATAGTTGTTTACTTATTAAATATATGGCTTGGTACATTATTTCAATGTGGGTGCATTTTGCAGATATCCAGAGTCCTACTAATTCAGCAAGAGTGGGATTGGAACCCATGTTCTCCTGAGTGCTGATACACAGTAGCCGGGTATATATACACACACACATATATATATATATATATATATATATATATATATATATATATATATATATATATATATACATATATATATATATATGTATACATATACATATATATATATATATATATATATATATATATATATATATACATATATATATATATGTGTATATATATATATATATATATATATATATATATATATATATGTATGTGTGTGTGTGTGTGTGTGTGTGTGTAGTATAGGTATAGATGGGAGGTAAACCCCAGACTGTAACCTACAGTCGGAGCCTGAGATTGACTTCATGAGGCTCTATTGTTACAGATGGCAGAGCGACTCAAGAGTCTGGATCTCAGCCACAACGGCTTCTCGGAAGATGGCGCCACCCGGATTGGGAGAGCCATTGGTGAGACATGAAACAATAATGCAAAAGTTTTAACTTCTATACTGTTAATATCATTTAGTCAACGTATACACTGTAGCTAGTTGTTGCCGTTTTACAGTAGAATCTACTATTGTTTTACTGTGGCTTTACAGTAGATTCTACTGTTAATTTACAAAATAAAACCTGTACACCTGCGGTAGATTCTAATGTAAAAAGGCGACCAACTATTTACGTGCCTTTGAAATATTCTTGTCAATCCAAATCTTAAACACTTGTCAATCCGTATCTTAAACTCTCCAATCTGAAATTCTTTTGTACCTGTATCACTGTAATAATCATCCCAAGGTAATAGAACTGATGAACAAACTTAAAGAAGGCAAACTTAAAGTAGAAGTAAAAGGTATTGTATCAACCATACATGGCAGAGGGTTAAAAGGTACTATTCTATCTGATTAACAGGAAAAAACGATTCACTAGAAAAGCTAGATTTTAGCTGGAACCAACTGAGACGAAAAGGTGCTGGCGGGGTGTGTGCTGGTGTAAAGGTAGGTATTACTGCATTTATACTAGTGTCCATTTGGATGTTAGCTGCTTAATCATTTAATCATTTAAGGGAAACACATGCAGTACTGCTTTAATCATGATCATTATGCTCAAAAGATATTTATTGTTGAAAAATTGTTCATTATATATTTGGCAATAATTGACAAAAATATTGACATAACTGACTGGAACACTAAGGCCAAAAAAAATAAAAGGTGTGTTTCCGGCAACCCGACCCTAAATTCCAAAAAGGGCCGACCCTAGCATTTTTTTCCCAATTTTGGTTTTTTCTTTTTTTTTAATTTCTGTTACTTTTTTCTTCATTTTTCCTAATTCTTTCAAGAATAACAAGCTCCCAGTGACCTCAGAGGCCTGAATAATTGATTAACTTCATGAAATGGCTTTCTAAGATGTATATCCAACAACTTCTTGATATTCCTAGTCTATGGAGGAATTATGGAGTCATTTTGGTGAGTCGCGAGTTGATTTGTCGATTCGCGACGCATTCCTGGTACTCTCTCTATGTAAAAAAACAAAAAAACAAAAAAAAAAATCCGACCTACCTACCCTAGAAATTCTGACCATGTTGCCTGAAACACACCTTTTATTTTTGGCCTAAGATATTGTCTGTAATCACTTTATTAATTGTGGAAAACAATAAACATATTTCCATACCAAAGAAAAACCCCAAACCTGCTATACTTCTTTTCTTCATGAAGCATTAATATAGCCCTGGGGAGCAACTCGACAGTGCTGCATTTATACATCGGTAAATGACAATAAATTCATACATCAGGAAATGACTCACCCCATCTCTAAGAATAATAAATAAAGTTAATTCAAACTTCAGCGTAACATCAATATGCAGAGTGTCAATATTTCCTGGAACGGTCTCGGCTATGAAGGAAGTATTGGGATTGGTGAGATGTTACGTGGTAACGATTACCTGCGAGAACTCGACATATCCTCGAACCGAATCAACTGGGAGGGGGCCGTCCTCGTCTCACGGGGCCTCTCATTCAATCATTCACTCGACACACTCAAGGTAGCGGATATATTATTACCGTATTCAGCGTAATAAGTGCCCTGGGTGCTTAAACAATTATTTTGAGTGGAAAAATCAGCCTTAAGTAGTCATTTTAATAAACGCCCCCCCCCTATGGCTGTCATATACAGACTACTGGCTCACCTCAGTGGCATCAGTTGTTCCTACACACCCCTATGTCACACACAGGTGTAAAAAATAGTAACATAATTGGAGGAAGACATAAAACATGTTTGGAGAAATTCTTTAAAGGGGGAGGGGTGCTTATTAGGGGGAGGCACTTATTACGTCGAATACAGTATATCAATAAATACCCACACTAAACTAATTAATCAACAGAAAAAACGAATTTTTAAATTATATTATAGTTAACCGATTTTGTGGATTCGAGCATAAGTAAAGATGTTGATGGTTAGTGGTTGACCATCAAATTATGTATACTCAATTCTTTTTACATTGATATTTTCTTATAAATGATAAATGGACCGAGCATACACTTTGCTTTTTTGAATCACATAATTTATATGTTTCTGCTTATTATTGTCATTTACAGATAGGAAAGAACCCTCTCACCATGACCGGTTGTATGGACATTCTTGAAGCCATCAATTCAAACCCCAGCAGCAAAATTACTTTTCTTGGATTAGAGGTATGGTTGCCATGTTAATGTACATCTGTATTTTAGAGGGATAACTGAACGTAAGAACCCAAAAATGGTTTGCTTGTACACTGATATACATGTGGGAGTCATGTGTCGCCAAAATGAACATTTTCAAGAAAGCCAGGTTCTGCATATGTTTCAGAAGATTCTATGTGAGAATTAAAGCCTAACCTTGTTCAAGATTTCTTTTTTAATTATTTGGCCTTATCAGGATGTGCCTGTGAGTAGGGACATCCTGTCCCTGATGGAGGACCTCCGACACAGACAGAACATGCGGGTGGCACATGGAGGGGTGGTCGACTCGGTGGACGTCATAGGCACAAGGAAAGGTTGGCTGATTATTCACATGCACAGTTCACCTTTTAACTCCAGAACCTAGTCAATAGAGACGAACCCATAGTTTGTCTTTTTTTTGGCCCCCTATACGGCCAACCATGGTTAGTTAATTAATACTATCAAGTATAGCCATTTGTGACCAATCTACTTTAGTCATTCCATTCCTATGAGTATTTGGCCTTAGCCATATTTTGTTTTTCCTTAGTCATTTTTCAGTTCGTCATTCTGACCAACATCCCATGACTAACCTGGGATAGCCATTACAGACTAATGCCCGGAGCATTTAGATTATCAGTGTGTGACATGTACCAGGTATTGTAAAAAGAGACCTTAGTGCACCCCTCAATAAAGATGGGTTACGTACACTGTGAATTATGGTTGTAATTATCATTGAACAATATAAAGAATGACCCTATCCAGTTGTCACTGTACTTGCTATACACCTCTATAAACCTCTGTGAAGATGCTAAGAATGACACTATCACAGTTGTTGCTGTGCTAATTATAAACCTTTATTTAGATACAAAGACTGACTAAACATGTATAAACCTCTTTTTAGATGCTAAGAAGGACCCCATCCAGTTGTTGCTGTGCTAACTATAAACCTTTATTTAGATACAAGGACTGACTATACATGTATAAACCTCTGTCTAGATGCTAAGAAGGACCCCATCCAGCTGCTCCTGGACTACCTGACGTCACGTGGTATCCGTCCTGTGGACCTGTTCCGGTCCCTGAAGCAGGACGACAAGAACATGGTCAGTAAGGGCGCCTTCCTCCAGGGTCTACAGGTAATCCATTAAAGCTGTTATACAAGCTAGCACACTCAAACCAATATCTTCTTAATTTCTCAATCTCAAATGATTATATCACTCTGTACCTTTGGTAATCTGCCATATATTTTGGCAAGAAGTTAGAACCTCTTAATATGTGTAATAAAATACTCCAATTCGAACTATATTGTGATGGGGTTTCATTATTTAGTGTTGACAAAGGACATCAGGTGGCAGCACAGAGTAGCTAATTGCCTGAAAGTCTTCCATTGCTGATCTTACCAACAGTGTCTACTCCTACCTGGTGTATCACTATACAGATGGTGATACCTTGTTGATGTAATCAAGTGCTGGATAGAATGCTGGAATTCATTTTTACTTTTCCTGATCTATCTCTTTGAATTATCACATTTAAAAGTCAAGTCAAGCTAAGGGAGATCCTACCAGAACACTGCACTAAGGGGACTATAGCATTTATAAATATGCAGGAAGTGATCTATAGATATGTATCGGAGGTAGTATGGCAGCTTGGACTATCCACAATATGTACCAATGTTATGCTATTATTTTTGTGCCTTGCTTTCAGAATATCAAAGTGCCAATGAATCAGAGACAAATTGAAAGTATCCTAGACAGTCTAGATACGGGTGACGACGGAATGATAAGTTTCAAGTAAGTAAATGCCCTTCTTCTTGACCACCCACTGTCATATTCTTTCAGAACCACAAGTAAGGCTAATGAATGAAACTTATTTCCTTTCAGGTTTCCGACTAGGACCTATCCTATGCTATTATTTTTGCTCCTTGTCCTTTTCAACAAGAGACCCCTATCTCAAATGTGTCGAAACCCACCACCCGCTCTGTTAAAAAAAAGATCACTCCCTAGGCTAATAGATGCTGTGTTTACGTTAACGACTGACCAGGTCCTACCCTATCATATTAAATAATAATAATATTTCCCTCCTATTTCTTTTTACTGAAACTATGTGAAAGAGAGAAACCTCCGCTCTAAACCTTAAATGAATTTCAAATAAATTGACCAACAATACCCTATTCTATGTTCCCATGTTACCTGAGCACAACTCGTTTCCTTAATTAGGACTTTACTAGGAGTAGGACACAGGAGATACCACAGTGTTGTACATGTCACCAACACCAGGGGGCTCTAGTGTTTCTTACTCTGTTTTGCTAGCACTCCTAGCCTTGTCACAGTCCCATATTCCACACACAGATGGCACCACAGATCAGGCTATTCTGGTTGTAGTTATAGTGGATCCTGAAGGATACAATGAAGATTCTAACCTTTTACATAGTATTATATACGTTGTACTTGGAGCCGCCAGGTCCGATGGCCAAGAACGTATTGCCTGTTCTGACCAACATTGTGCCTCTCTGAGGTTTGCCGAAAATTTATTGAATCGAATTTTGAGGAAATTTAGATTGGCTAATTTTTCATGAAAACATTATAAAAAATTCCCTGTTCTGACCAACATTGAGCCTCTTTGAGGTTTCGCCGAAATTTTATTGAATCGAATTTTTAGGAAATTTAGATTTGCTAATTTTTAATAAAAACATTATAAAAATGGACAAATATTGGCATATTTGGCATGAAATTAAGGCTGATACTGCCAGTAATTCAGTAAGATACAGAACGTAGAAATAACACAGCATTCCAACATTTAAATACCAATAAGGTCTTGACTACTAAAATGTAAGTTTTGGTCATGAAAAACATCCCGTACATTTTAGCGAATAACAAAACAGAAAGATAAGAGCCTCCCTTGTCATGTTTTTCAGTTCTTGGTGATGAGAAAGCATCTTTTTCTTGAGTGGCCTTACATTGTTACTAATAATGTTACTTTTTCAGTCTCCTCATGAAGGGAGTGAAGGACCAGATCAGGGTGAATCGGGTGGAGGAGAGAAAACGCATGGACCAGGAAGACAGGTTCGACCAAGAGCGGAAACGCCTCATGGCTTTAACTCCTCCCAACGAGAAGAGGAGCAAAAAGTCACGTGCCAACCAGTCACGTGATTCCAAGACCAACCCTGATTGGTCAGACTCAGAGTGGCTTACCGAGGAGGATTCAGACGATGTGTGGCAGGAATCCTTCAACCTCTCGGAGAATCTCGTGCAGTCTCGTTCAGTCTCACCCATGCCTGAGAGGTCTGACTATGGTAAGTCCAGAGAGAGACAAAAGCCAGGCCAGGAAAAGCAATGTCTCCTACCAGGCATAAACAATGCTCAATTATCCAAGTCACGTGGGCAATTATCCTTATCAGAATCAACCCCTGAGAAGAGTAGTAGAAAGCATCATAAGCTCTCCCTGCTGGAGTCGCAGAAGATGTACCAGGGACGGTTTCAAAGGGAGGTTAAAACTGACCCTGGGGATTTCAGAAAGGGTGGCCCTGAGCCCCTGGTGGTAGACAGTCGTACTAAGAAGCCACAGAGACTGCTCCCCATCCCACACAGGTCGTCAGAGCTTCCCGCTAGTCCCGCCAGAGGGGGTAAGGGCTCCGACCAGGGGAACCCCACCGCCAGGAGTCTGGACTGGTGGGCAGAAACAGCCCCTGACGACTCCACTCTGCCTAGCGCCATGTTCTCCCAGTCTATGAACCTCAAGGGCAAACGGAATGTGAAATTAAAGGCTTTAGAGGAAAAAGGGGACCTATCAAAGGTGAAGTCTAATTAGACATATATGTGTTCATAACCCTTTAAGGGCAGCTTGGTATTTCAGTGTACTCTGCCCCTTAGTCGTCATGATACAAAGAATGCAGGCTTGGAATATCTCACCAGTTCTGCATTCATGGCCCTATGCGGGGTTGATACACTCCCAAACAATCGCTATGATGCGACAATACAGCGTCAGGGAGTTATTTGTCAGCGTTGCATTCGCGCACGTTGACATCAAAAGAACATGACATGTTAATGCCATTCTTGAAGGGCTATGAGCCAAGCAGTATCTGAATTGGTGAGTTATAATGAATAGTGATGAATTTCAGAATACGAGTTGGGAGCTGACAAAGAATCTATATCCCCTATGTATCAAATTCAAATCTCTATCAACATGAATCCCTGGCTCTATACTATGCTGCTGTTATGGTCATAATAGACTCTTTATGATGATTATCTAGTCTGAAATGTAAATGATACTGAGTGATATTTGGGTTCTTTAATCCAGATACAACACCACCATGCATTGTGAGAGTGAGTGTGATTGTGGCACACCTAGGGTTATACATTGTAAATAGTTAGTGTAGGTAGACAGTGAAATCTGCTGTAGATCTACAGTGGAATCTACTATATAGAATGGATTTACAGGAGAATCTACTGTAGTTCTACAGTAGTAGAATCTGCTATAGAATGGGTTTACAGTAGAATCTACTGTAGACTTACAGTATATTCTACTGTTTACCTACAATAGACTGTGCACCTACAGTAGAATCTACTGTACACCTACAAAAATGACAACCAACCTTTTTACAGTAAAACATTTAGACTACACTCCATTGTAATTTGTGATTTACATACGATGGCTACGTCTTGCTGATGTTTATTCATTGATAATGCAAATAAAGACTTCCAGTTTTAAGTTTTGTTATAGATTTGTATATTTCAGGACTCAGTTAATGCCAATTGTCTGTCAGCTGCCTCATTGCGTTCAATATCAAAGCATGGCCAATTGAGACATCGCTGTAAATAGTTACTGTAGGTACATGTACAGTAGAATCTACTGTAGAATGGATTTACAGTAGAATCTACTGTAGATTTACAGTAGATTTTACTGTTTACCTACAATGAACTGTACACCTACAGTATAATCTACTGTACACCTTAGTATATAAATAGCAACCAACTTTTTACAGTGATGCTTAATCAATGTTCACAATTCCCAACCATCTAAGGGCAGCATAATGATACACTCTGCTCTCTTGTGACCATTATGCATGAATGCTGTTCTGGCAGGTAACTTTGGGGGGAAGCATTGCACAACATGCTCATCTAAAATGTAACAACAGCTACACTGTAAATAGTTAGTGTAGGTACAAAGTAGAATCAACTGTAGATCAACTGTTGAATCTACTGTAGAATAGATTTACAGTAGAGTCTACTATAGATTCATTTGTAGCTTCTACTGTTTACCTACAATGAACTATACACCTACAGTAGAATCTACTGTAGGCCTACACCTACAAAATTGGCAACCGACTTGTAGTGTAGAAGGGGACATTACATACATTACCAGCTATAGGTCTTTGCTCTGTGATATTAATTAACCCTTGAGAGGCAGTATAGTGCACAAATGTGCCACACTAATTCATAATACCCTCCATAGTCGAGCTGCGAGAATTCAGCCCTGGTGAATAACTCGCCAGTGCTGCATTCCTGCCTCATGCATCGTAAACCTTCAATAATCTACCCTATATGGCCGGCATGATGCTTGAATGCGGCACTGGCGAGCTACTCGCAAAGCGAATAATGTATTAAAGCCCTATTCGGGATTTAACGGGTTTAACAGCTTACATACATGCCCCACCCCTGTGTTCTCCTGTTCTGATCTCCATACCTCTACATCTGTAACATGTGGTGTGTGAACATATAGGAGTACTACCCCGCACTCTGACCTCTTACCTGACACCATCCTCGTTACGGACATCGAGAAAAGGTTCATCGCTTTGGAATGTCATTAATAACAATTTGGGAAAAAGAAAGGCTGTGAAAAATTTAAAAACATGGTCTCATATATCACCTATGAAGAACACTTTCTATCGAGGTCTAGGAGGTCATCTTAGCGGACCAAAGACTGGCGTTTGGAAAGGGAAATTGGTAGTTATTCAGCCCTAAAGTCTGTGGAAAGTAGGTGTAGGGTTAACGTTGATTCTGCGTGGGTCGGAAACATACTTTGGGTCGGACACTTTAAATTCCTGTTCACTATTGCTGCTTTTCGCCATGCTGTGGTAGACTTACACAGCATAATAAAGGCATGTCCCTCTCACACCATGTCTATGTGGTGTCAGAGGTTAAAGAACCCTTGTTTCCTTAAATGTGTAGGAGCAGGATTTCTGTCTTCATCTCATCTCATAGATTCGATCATCCTAGATACGAACATCTGAGGTAGGCCTTTGGCGAAAAACTTAAAATTGAGAAAGTGTCCTCAGCATAAGTCAATGGGACGTTAAACTACGTAAACAAACAAACAACGCTGTTCACTATAAATTCAAGTGTTCGACACAAGGTACATACACGACCCTATAGGGCACCTGGCCGTTGATAGCAGCAGCACCTGTCCTTAGTTGAGAACCTTCAGTACAGGCCCTTGGCCACTAGGTAGAGCAGTTAACCGGGGGTGATGACATAACAGGGCAGGCCACTATTGCGCCTGTCTGAGGTGGTCCCTAGGACTTAACCCATCAGTGAATAGGCCTAGTTACTGAGGGCCAATGCTATTCACATGTCTTCAGGGTAACACAGACTGAAGAAATCACTATCCTGAATTAGACCCCATCTAGGGGGGCGCAGAGGGGTCCCCCCTGAGGTCGGAAAGTCGCCGAAATTAAGGGGTCCAGGTCACAAAATCGCTTTTTGGACCCCTTTACCTATAGTCGCCTCCAAAACAGCCCAGGTCGCCAGGTCGTTTTTGACCGATCTGCAGTCACATCTAGAGGCAACTAAATGAAGCACCAGGGTTGGACATGGCCGCGCCCATGGCCTAACCCCTAGGAGCCCTATTCCGCCCTAGCTGGATGTCCACGGTACAGCGCCATGTTTGACTGGTCCCAGTATATATCCTTTATGTTCCAATTACTAGCTTCAGCAAATCCTGTAGATGGGAGTGCTCAAACTCTGCTTGGAGAGTGGAACCACTGCATTCCCTGCATGGTAGGACACCTGCACTCTTTTTGTTACCTGTCCAGGATAGTGCAGTGGTTAGCACATTGGACCCATCATCAAGAGTACCCAAGTTCAAATCCCTCCCAGGCTATGTGTAGGTGGCTCCACTGGTATCCCGCTAGTGAGGAATACACCTCTATGAGGATGGTGTCGTTTTGAGCAGATGAGTCTAGGCACCCCACAGCCGGCTTCTATTTACCTGGGTGTTGGATGATCCTGTACCGTGTGTGGAGTATAATACCTGCAGCAGGGTCCGCCCCACTGCCTCAATCAGCCTCACGTGAAATTGAAGCATGCCTCCTGGGCGCCGCCATGTTTGTAAACGATAAAACCTTCCCGCGCTTCTTGCTGCGTCTCACGCCCGGTCTCACGTCCAAAGTCGTCTGCTCATCAAGCATGCCCTGCCGCCGCTGGTTCCCGCACCACGAGCAGGAATCACAACACATCAGACAACAAGCCGCTGTTTACCTTCTGAGGCCAAAAAAGGTGTGTTTCAGGTTAACCGACCCTACCTAGCAAAACAGGGCCGACCCTAGAAATGTTTATCAATTCAATTTTGAAAAAAAATGTTATTGGCCATTTTCGGGCTATTTTAGAGTCGAATTGAGGCTCGATGAGTAGAGGTGGTGGTCGGTGAGTCGGCACTGGCGTTTGCAAGTCAATTTTGTGGTACTTTTTAAGCTAAAGTTTAAAAAAGAAGTGAAAAAACGAAAATCCGACCTACCTACCCTAGAGTTTTGAACAATATAACCTGAAACACACCTTTTCTTTTTTTGGCCTAGTCTACAGGCACCACATACATACATAGACCATGTTACCGTCATGTTAGTCTAGGATGAACCAGCGCCATTTTTAAATGATCCCTCCAACCAGAACTCAAGAATGACACAAGTTAGAAATGTATGTATATTTTCCGGGAGACGTACAAGCTGTATGTACACAAGATAGACATTCCCGAGAATAGTGAACGTTCCTAGTGACATGTTTAATGATGATAGATATAGGTGGGAGCCCAGATGGGCCAGCCCAGGAAATCCTCTTTTTTCATAAATACATTATGGCCCTAGACCCCTAAATTCGACATGGCGACATGGCCATTTCTTAAATTCGACATGCGACATGAGGCCTAGTGACATGGGACATGAGGCTTAAAATCATAGTGACATGGGACATGGACAGTTCTTAAAATCGACATGGGACATGAGCATTTTTTAGCGACATAGACATGCGACATGGCCATTTCTTAAAACCGACATGCGACATGGGGACCCCCCCATCAAGGGCCCCTACATTGTCAATATTTCAAAACATACTGACATCTGATTTTCCTCCAGAAATCACCAGTCATTATAGTTTGTGCTGAACTGAATAAATCTGGGCTTGAGCTGGGCACCATGCATCTGGTCTGGCCCATCTGGGCTCCCACTTATAGCTCTGGTCAAAAAAGACCCCACATGGTGTGTAATGCTGGCTAGGTCATGTCGTTCGTGGAACTGCAGCTACCCCTCAGTCTACATGAGAGAAACTCTACGGAAGTGATGGTTACGCTTGTTCCCAACTTCTCTCATCTGAACATGTCGGGAACCAGGACCTACCCCGTGGGACAGGCTGCTCTGTACAGGACTACTATTTACCTGCCCAGCCAGACGCCAGGTGGCAGCACATCGCAGCTAACGTCACTTCCGGTTTGTCTATTGCACATGCGCAGGTCGTTGAGGCATGCGCAGTAAGGTGCAGGTTACACTCAAGGTCATATAGGATAGTAGTTCGTCATTCACCCACCTGGTGGTGGTGTTGTTGGCGGGTCAAGACTGTGCTGACACCATTTTGTAGAGGATTCCCTACAATACAATGGCCATAGACCCCTAATTTCGACAAGGCGACATGGGCCTTTTTGGGGCTTAGTGACATGGGATATGATGGATAAATAGATAGTGACATGGGACATGGGACATTTCTTAAAATCGATATGGTGACATGAACATTTCTTAAGATCAACATGGCGACATGAGCATTTCTTAAGATCGACATGGGACATGGGGACCCCCCATCAAGGGCCCCTACAATAATCACTTGATAAGCCTTTAAGGGCCGGTCGCATAGCACTTTGATGTAACGTGCCCCTTCCCACAGTCTTTGCCAAAACATGCCGGACAGTGGCAATGTCCGTCTAGGTTGGCTCTGGTCTGACAGAATGACTAGTAATGCAGGACCAGATGTCCTCCACATTATGGGCTTTCCAAAACTGAAAGAATTTTTCAAATATTTCAACTAGAACTGAAGTTACAAGTTCCCGAGTGCACACTGATATTCTCGGTACATTAAAGCTTTTTTTTGTGTTATTATTTTCTTTAATAAATGCTCTTCTATTCTAAATATTATGCAAAACTTTAAATTTGACTTTGATATCTGGTCCTGCAAAAATCTATCCGGTCCTGCAAAATTGGCTAGTTGCAGGACCAACTGTCCTGCATGCCCAAAAAGTTTTCGCAAAGACTGTTTCCATAAATGTAGCCCTGGCAAGCCTACTCGGCAGGGCTGCATTCATGCATCATGACGACGCTTGGGGAACGTATCAGCCCCGTAGAAGCGATGTGATACATGAATACAGCACTGGCGAGTTACTCCCCGGAGCTGCATTCATGCATCATGACGACAAAGTCAAGGAAGGACTGGGACATTCTCAGGGCTTCATGCTTACTTGTTGTTGCATTAGCACAGAGTCGGTAAGTAACTAGCCGACTCTCTGACGACTCTCTGACGAGTAACTCACTGGGCTTCATCTATGCATCATGAGGCCAAAAAAACGTATGTTTCAAATTACCCGACAATGCCTAGCAAAATAGGGCCGACCCTAGCAATTTTTATCCAATTTAAAAAAGAATCTATATTCAAGTCATTTTGGCACTATTGCAGAGTCAATTTGATAGTACATGTACACGAGTCGACGCCGTTGTCGGCAAGTCAGCGCTGAAGTTTGAGAGTCAATTTTTGGGTTCTTTTCAGGACAAAGATTAAAAACAGAAATCCCCAAAAGATCTGACCTACACTACCTAGATTTGTTGACCATGTAACCTGAAACACACCTTTTATTTATTTGCCCTAATGTCAAAAGAGCAAAGCGTATTTAAGCACTATTTTGCCCATAAAACGACATTGCACTTTTCCCTTTTCCCAGAAGACTTATTGACATTACCTGCATTAGAGATATGTGAATACATGAAGGTGACACAGTGAACTGTTGGTATAATAATCAATCTACTTTTTATTAATACAGGCAAAGTTTATTCAATATATAATTTGCATACCCGTTTTTTAAATATCGACATTGCAAAGCAAGGTTCTGTCCGATCTCTGACATTCTACAGGACAGGATGAGTATATCAACATAAAGGCCTCTGATTGCTCAAAATCGATGAAAACCGAAAAAGGGAGTCTCTATATAGATGTCACAACATTGATGTTATCATATTAAGCCATCACCATCACGAAATATCCTTTACAATTACATACAGTATGTACAATGTAAACCAAAATATACCCTTTGTGCTTTTACTAGTGAGTACTTCTACAGTATATGACATAACCCTATCAGTGTTTCCCTACATAGTACCACATACAGGGAACTAGCTAGAGGCTATGATATAAATATAAGTCAAATTACGGACAAGCCATGTATTGCTAGATGGGCAACTTTTTCACGAGAGAACATATTAGTTTACTATACAAGAAACCCATTCCTCAATTCCATTCACAAGTTGCGCGTTCCTAGATCGACCATGTTACTTCTGACCTCCTTGATTGTGCTGATGACTTTTATTACCTTGTAAGACCCTATCATTTTAAATTTTATCCCCTACTTTTGAATCCACCCCGACCCCCATCTGCCAATACATGGTTCATCGCTTATCTACCCCTACCTCCCGCCCTGATGCCAATCCTTAGGTGTATAGCCCACCTTAAAGTGACATGGTCCGATCATTAGGGCTCAAATTCAAATTTTTGTTTTAAATGAACCAGAATGTTCAATATGGCTATACTTACTTATGTCCTACTTCCTTCATTAATTTTATTATTACTTACTTATGTCCTACTTACTTTATTAAACATTATTACCCAGAATTCAGCTAGTCCTCAGTTTTATGATCAATCTAAGACCTTTGGAGTGCATGCTTTAAGTCCACCCATTGAGAATACACTGTAAAAGACTGTATCTGTGCTAAAGGGACCCTCTAAATTGATTCTTTATTTCCCATTAAGAATGGTTAACTTTGCCCCACCCTCCAAATATGGTACACCCTCAGAAAAGTGTGAGTCATTGTCGCTGAAACTACCCTCACCTGAGAGTCGGGCAGTGCCTGACCCTCAGGTGAGGGTAGTTTTAGCGACAATGACTCTCACTTTTCTGTGTGTGTACTGTACTAACATTTGTAACAGATTTAAGTGGGATTGGAAATATGGAAAAATCGGATCATGTCACTTCAAGTCAAGGTCTTTCAGCCTTCCTCCAGGGTCCCCTCCTGTGGGTGCTTTATACCTGTACCCTCTGTGCACTCGCATGTATCTCCTTCCTATAGTACACATAAGAGGGAGGGAGCTGAGCCGTTTCTGCCAGGAGTCACTTGCCTTGTTATTGTTCCCTAACCAGTTCTCATTGTTCAGTTCTGTTGTACATGGTGTCAACTCAAGGCCAGCATCCTATGTATCATACATGTATATATTATAGAGTCCATGGACATCCCATAGCAGTTCTTTGATCTCTCTAAGCCTTTGATCCTCACCGACTGCATTATCCATTGTTCTCTGCTTGTCGGAAGTACACAGCTCCCCGCATACACGGATGGTCAGTTCAGCACTGTCCCTGACAAGTCTTCTCCTTTGTAGTAGTTAACTTCATCCTAGCCGAGAACGATCCTAGATAAATACCATCTGTTTCAATGGGTTATGATTGTAATAATAATATTGTGCTTCATATTGCAAAGTATACCACTAAACGTCCAGTACCTTTGCATACTTAAATACATGGTCATTACATTGGCACATGTTGTGAAGTGGCCGCCGTGTTGACCCTTTAAGGACAGCATATGCCCTAAGTGACCATTTTGTCGACATGATGGGTAAATGCGGCACTGGCGAGTAACTCGCCTGTGTTACATTTAAGCATGATACCTCAGCATGATGCGCCAATACGACACAAGAAAATGAAGCCTTGAGGCATCCTAAAATGGTTAGGAACATGACACATGAAGGCATCATACCGTCCCACTTAAAGGGTTAAGAAAATGCATCGCTAGAGGTTCAGCTTAACCTTATGGAAGAATCCTGTCGTCCTGAACGGGTTAACAATGCCACCTTGAGGCATAACGCCATCATTAAAGGGTTAACCTTACTACCTAAAGGGTTAAGCTTACCACTTTGAGGCATCGTGCCGTCCTTAAAGGGTTAAGTTAGCAATTTTGGCCATCATGCTGTCCCTAAAGAGTTAACCTTGTCACCTTGAGGCATAATGCCGTCCTTAAAGGGTTAATGTGACCACGTTGAGGCATCAAGCCGTCATTGCATGGCTAACTTAACCTGAAGACATCATGCTGTCCTTAAAGGGTTAAACCTGACCACTTTAGGCCATTATAAAAGGGTTAAGGTCACCACCTTGGGCCATCACTCTGTCCTTAAAGGGTTAACACCTTGGGCCATCATGCTGTCCTTAAAGGGTTACTGCGACCCCCTGCAGCGCCTGCCGGTGCTGCTGAGATACGTCGGTGTGACTACGCCTCGGGTGTCACGTGACTACGCCTCGGGTGTCACGTGACTACGCCTCGGGTGTCACGTGACTACGCCTCGGGTGTCACGTGACTACGCCTCGGGTGTCACGTGACTACGCGTTGGGTGTCACGTGACTACGCCTCGGGTGTCACGTGACTACGCCTCGGGTGTCACGTGACTACGCCTCGGGTGTCACGTGACTACGCCTTTGGTGTCACGGCCCCTTCCAGGGCGGCTGCCGTAGCTGCGGCCGCCTCTGCTGCCAGCCGTTGGCGCTCTTTCCGTCTCTTCCGTCTTCGCTGCAATATAAGGAGGATAGGATAGAGTGTGGTGGATATCTGGATATATGTATATTAGGGAGTGCTCATTTTTTTACAACAGGGGGGGGGCGGTGAGATTTCGCGCGGAGCGCGCAAATTTTTTGCACCCCCCCCTCTAGAGGGGCCGAAATTTTTTACCCTCCCCCCGGCAGGCCGAAAATCGCGCGCGTTCGCGCCCCTTTGTAGCATAGTAACGCGCGGGCTTTTCCCCTCAAAACAGGTTGAATTTTTTTGCCCCCCCCCAAGAGGGGTCTGAATTTTTTACCCCCCCCCCGGTCAAGGGGTCCAAATTTTTTACCCCCCCCCCCCAAATCCACCACCCCCCCCCTGTTGTTAAAAAATGAGCACTCCCTAAGTCCGGCCTATACACTAGGGCGACACAGGTACCTGCAAAACGAGGTAATCTTTTTCATGTTTTGTTTTGTACATTTTGTTTTGTTTCGCCTCATTTCGCTTCATTTCGCGGCACTGTCGCCCTTAGTGTCGCCCCGTTGCTGCAGACAATCAGGATGACACTGCTGCAAAATGCAGCAAAATGAGGCGAAATGTATCAGAAGGAAACATTAAAAATATCGCCTCGTTTCGCAGGTACAACCGTCGCCCTAGTGGAGCCTGGCCTACAGTGCAATTGTGACTTCTGAGTATTGATATTTTAACGGCATATAGATCCATAACAAGTCACGCCTTTCGGTTACAGCCATGTATGCGAGAAATCTATTTCATCAATAATCACGTGCTTTTTTTTTTATAATACGTCAGGAAACTTTACATTTCCTAGCGCAATTTCAAATATACATGTACATCACGAACATCAGCAAACATTAAAATTTAGATAAAATTGATTGATATATTAAATTAACCGAGCTAAACTGATGTTTATTTATTACTGTATTGTGTATTATTACTAATGTATATTATATAACTCAACGGTGGTATAGTTCAAGGGTTCTCTCAATACCATTGTTCTGGGGGAAACAATGGACAATACCGTTAGTAAATGAATGTCTTTGTAACGCTCCACGTCCTGTGTGAGGTATAAGCATGGATATCATGTCACTTACATAATGATTACCTGCCTAGTCAAGAAAGAGAGATTGAACCTTTAAAGTTGGGTTAGGGGTTAATTTGGGAATCGACGTTTATTTTCTAGTTGCTCAATGTATTTGTATTCATAACGTCTATATAAGTGTAGCCAAGTAAACGTAGACGTATCCTATGCTTTAAGCACTGCTACGTCTGCATTAAATGAGCTACGTTGGGTTTGTTAAAGGTCCCTAATGTCTAGACGTGTGTGTGTGTATCCCGCTTTTAAATCATTCTGATACTTATAAATGCATCACATATAGGTCAGTATAGGTCAGGGGACCAATTTGCATAACCAAGCTGGGGCACTGACCTATTCTCAACATTGGGGAAAACGGAAAGGGACTTTAGATTATCTCCTAACCCGTCTTTAAATGACGTACAGTACATTATTATGCCATACCCTCTGTTGTCATGATGCCTGAATGCAACCCATGTGAGTTACTCACCAGGGCTGCATTCATGCATCATGACGACAAAGGGCATAATGCATTAACACGTCATGCGGCCCCTAAGGCCACTATGATTTCTCATCACTGAGCGCATCATAAAAATCAGGTTTTGAGGAAAACCTTTTTTTTTGCTAATTGAAAAACAAGATAAAAATGGACGGATATTGGCATATTTGGTATCAAATTATGGCTTATACTGACAGCAATGCAGGTGAATAGAAATAACTTACTCTTAGTAAATCCCACATTCAAAGATCCGAACTACTGTAATGTGAATATTGGTCACCAAAATGTATTTCATCCTATATCTTTTAGCCCATAGATTAAAAAAATTAAAATCTTTTAAATCATTCTGATACTTATAAATGCATCACATACCGGTCAGTATAAGTCAGGGACCAATTTGCATAACCAAGCTGGGGCCCGACCTATTCTCAACATTGGGAAAAACGGAAAGGGAATTTAAATTATCTCCTAACCCATCTTTAAATGACGTACAGTATGGATTAAAAAAACACCTGATTTTCATCCATTGGTGATGAGAAACCACTTTTTTTGAGTGGCCTAAGCGGTTAATCTATATGTCATAACAGTGACATCTTCTCATTGTTCTGTCACCTTGCCAACTGCAAGGAGACATAAAGCAGGTAGCTATAGTGTTACCTTGGGGGTTAGTGTCACTGGGGGACCCTAAGTCATCCTCCTCTGTCACCTTGGTTTGTGAATGTGTGAGATATAGGGCGCCTCCAGGGTCTGCCGACACTTGTACCATACAAGACATCCCTCTGTAGGGGGTGCCTAGGGTGGCTGTGGGAGGCCAAGGGGGGGGCACTGGCTCTTTAAGTGTAGCCTGTAGGTACCAACTGCGAAACTACAGCCACTATATGTGTAAGGGGTGATCCATTAAGTACGTGAGGGGGGTGGGGGTGGGGTCTTAGTCCCCAATGATAGAGGTATGGGGAAAAGCGTGACAAAGGGGTGGGTTGGGGGGTCTTGAAAATCGCCAAAATTTGCGTAGCATACTTTATGAATGACCCCTAATATTCCACTCTGAATAGCTCGTGTAGGTACACAGTATAATCTACTGTAGATCTTCAGTCGAATCTACTGCAGCATGGATTTACAGTAGAATCTACTGTACACCTACAAAAATGGCAATCAACTGTGTCTTTCTAAGAATTCAGATGAGAGCCCCCTTGTTATAAGCCTTCTTCAATTTAGCGTTAGGTTCTTTTGCAATCATATGCAAATTATCTATGATTTTCAACTTTCATGTCATTGAAAGCCTCCTTTTTATCTTTCGCCGACAAGTTGGCAGACGCAGCTCTTCGGTGCCCATTCCTGGGGCCCTTGATGGGGGGGGAGGGGGGGGGGGTCGGTTTCCATGTCGGAAATGGCCATGTCACCATATCGATTTTGAGAAATGCCAAATATCTCATGTCACTGTCTAATTCTTCCTCCTGTCCCATGTCACTAAGCCCCAAAATGGTAAGTAAATTGAAAATACTTATAGGAACGCTTAAAACTTATTTAATTCCATCAAATGCCATTTAAAGCAACTTAAATGCCATGACCTTTCCGGGACATTGACACTTAAAGCTACTTAAAGTGTTCCTTTGATGCATCTTAAATTTGCTTAAATGCAAACATTTATGCAGTGCGCGGAGTTGAATTTAGGGGTCTACGGCCATTATACTGAGTGCCCCTCCTCTGAATGTAAGGCAGCCTAGGCCGGGGGGAGGGGGGGTACTCAGTATAGGAATGGGTACCAACTGCAGTTACCACCCCGAAGAGCTGTTGCTGTTGCTGTGTCGAGGCTGTCAATTATATAAAAGTAAAAAAAATAGGGGCTGTCACTAACTGGAAAGTGCTTAGTCAAGGGCGGTCACAATCAATATACAAATAATGAACCCTTACGTCTAATATACGTCTTGAGTAATCTATATAATTCCAAAACGTTAAATTGAAGAGTACGCTGTCATCTGCCTTCTTAGAATGAAGGGGGCTGTAAAAATAATACGCACCCTTAAAGGCCTGTCAAATTACCAAATGGGGGGGGGTCTGTAGTTTCGCAGTGGGTACCTAGCATCAAAGAGTGCCCCCCCCCCCGGGAGCCTAGACCAGCCCCTAGCACGGCACCACAGCTCGTCATGTTGTTACATGTGTTTCTAATGAGCAATTTCTTATGTGGACCAGACTCTATGTTATCAGCACCACTCCATCCCCTTGAGGCCGCGAGGTGTTGAAACGATGGGAAGAAAAAAGGTTCTAGGAATTGCGCAGCAGGGGCCTGTGATTCTTTACACTTTTCTGTGAGTGTGTTTTTTGGCCGGGGAGAAGTCACTGGAAATTACACTAAGCAGTGGCATATTGCGGTACGGTGTGGAGGGCCCGGGGCATGGAGGTCATTAACCCTTTAGGGACGGCATGATACCTTAATGCATCATGCCATTGGTTGTCATGATGCATGAATGCAGTCCTGGTAAGTAACTCGCAACGGCTGCATTCATGCATCATGCCGACCCGTCAATGGGTCTACATCCTGTAGAGTCGGCATGATGCTTGAATGCAGTACTGGCGAGTTACTCGCTAGGGCTGCATGCATACATCATTACGGCAAAGGGTATGATGCATTAAGGCATCATGCCCTCTTTAAAGGGTTAAAGCATCATGAGGTGAACCACAAACTGGAGCCGCTTTCACCTCCACTCTAGGCCTGCCTCGGGCCACGCTGGCAGAGCACCTTGTAATAGTGCAGAACGCATGGACGTTATGTTTCGTGTCGGTATGTGGCTCACCCGCCCCTGCCAAGCGCGGCAAAACCACCCTCCTACCTTCCACCCCTCTCTCAAACACCCCTCTCCCAAATAAAGTGGACTCGTCCACCCACACCACTACTCCCGGAGCGCGCCCTTCTCCACACAAATCTCCCACACAGCCGCTGGCCGGTTTGGTTTTACAGTGGTGAACACGCCTACTACAACAAATATTACTGTTTGTTGTTTGAATTTTATATTTCTCAACCGTCACCATGCCACGCAAGAAGACTGCCAACACGCCACGGCGTCCTACAACCAGGAGGTCGGCGATCCCGCCTCCACCTCAGCCGGGCCCGCAGCCACAGAGAACCCCTCCACAACAACAACCACCTCAGCAGCGTTCTACCCCCCGCTCTTCACCGCCGCCGGGCGGCCGGGTCAACACAGGCGATCCGGCCGCCGGAGGTGAGTCTCAAATCATTGCTACCACATCTACAAAGACAAAGAAGCCTACCGTTGCTGACTTGGCCGTAACTGTAGCTAGTAACACCGCTGTTTTAAGTACCATCCTTGACAAAATTGACAAGCTTAGCTCGCCAACAACTTCTGCTCCGACCTTGTTTCCACCGCAGATCCAAGATGGCGCCACAGGTGTCATGGCGCCCACTCCTGCCGCCGGCACCCACGTGAGGCCGCCAATGCAGCCTCAGCCACAACAACACACACCTGCCCCTACCTCGGTGCAGCCCATGCAGCCCAGCTCTCAGCCCAACGCCACGGTGCAGCCCATGCAGCCCAGCTCTCAGCCCAACGCTCCCGAGGCAAGACGACCAGACTACGCCCTGCCGCCACCGACATGGGGAGGCGGGCCGCCTCCACCACACGCTGCTGCCGCCTACATGCCACCAATGACAGCGGCCGCTCAACAAGGTCCTGCTCCCGCACACCAGATGGCGTCACCGGCACGACCGCCATACCCCATCGGGCAGCCGGCTTACAGGCCGCCTCCTACTAATGCTCACATTCCTTACCAATTTGTTTCAGCCCCACAGGTTCAGCCGGCATACCAGCAGCCACCGCTCCCACCCCCGGCTATCCCCTCACCGGCACAGCTCCTCCAGCAACCAGGCATGCAACACAGAGTCACAGCAACCCTCCATGACGCAGCACCCAAGCCGGCAGCTCCGGCGCGCGGTAAGATTAAACCATGCTTATACATACAAAGAGATGGGTTGATCCACGAGAAGGACAAACTAGAAGCACAAACTACACTCTCATTCCCAGAATTTGTTAACGCATTTTTAAACATGCTTGACTTCGCCCACATAGATACCATTGACCGCCCCCACATTGAGAATCACCTGAGGGAGGTGGTCAGCGACGCCGTGGATAGGGACTGGGCTAATGTCAGAAAGTGGTCTAACAAAGTGTTTGCTAACATCGAGGCAGAATTCTTCCACTGGGAAAGTTATGCCTCCATCCAGAGAGACAGATATAAAATATCATTTGCCCCCCCAACCGGGGCGGGCCTTGGTGGGGAGAAGGTACCGTGCCCTGCCTACAACAGGGGACAGTGCCCACACAAGGACTCACATGATGAAGGTAGATTTCAGCTGATACATGCATGTAAGTTCTGTTTCGCTGTTACTGACAATGTTTACAGCCACCCATCCACCACGTGCTTCAGGAAGCAGCGCAACAACGGCAACCAGCAGCAGGGCAACAACAACAACCAGGGTCGCGGCGGCGGCCGCGGAGGTGGTGGTAGAGGCACACAGAACAACCAGCCCCCCCAAGGTGGCCGAGGCAACAACCAAGGTCAAGGTCAAGGTAACACAGGGCAAGGTGATGGTTCAGCAAACTCCAACTGGCGTCAGGGTCAGTCGGGAAACTAGTCAGTGCTATGTTAGTGAGGGATTTACCCCAGGACATTGTGTTAGGTGAACCAACTAATGTAGCAAATCACCAGGAGTTTCCTGAGTATCCTAGCAACGCCAAACAGGCTAGCTCTCACGTACCCACACATAAGTTCAATGACTTTTCTGAGAAAGAGGTAGAACATAGCACTGAAAAATGCCTCATATCGAATGTATCTGTTGATGTCACACAGGTGGATGACGCGGATGGCACACCAATGGACCCTACAGCCACTAGAGGTGACGCCCTCTGGTGGGACACTGACGGTGTCCCCATGGCCCCGCTACCACCGCAGGCACTGAAGGACCACAGGATGGCACACTGGCCCAACCCAGCGCAGCTCATGCCTCAATCCCATGCCGCCATCTACTCCAAGGTCAAGGCCACCGGCCTCCCCAACATGATGGAAGCACGACTCCCCATACACACAGGTTTGAACATTGATGCCTGGCGAGATCACCTCCCAGACACGCCGGAAGGTAGGCAACTGCTTGACATGTTACAATACGGCTTCCCATCTAGTTACCAAGGCCCAGTAAGCAACCAACCTACAATAGAAAACCACAAATCAGCCACGGGTTTCCCAGACCACGTAAAAGATTACCTCGAGGTAGAGATTAGTCATGGGTCTATTTTAGGCCCATTCACATCTCCCCCGTTTAGGGAATGGTCACATGTGTCCCCACTTATGACTCGTGAGAAGAATGAGAGTAACAAGAGGCGTATAATAACTGACTTATCATACGGACAATCAGTGAATCAACACATTGTTAAGGGAAATGTGTTAGGAAAAATCCACCCCCACACCCTGCCGACAGTAGACATGGTTGCAGACTACATCAGGGCCCATGACCATGATGACGTATACATGGCCTCTATAGACATTAGTAGGGCGTATAAGAACTTCCCAGCCGATCCCCTAGACTACCCTTTGGCTGTTGTCGGCTGGGAAGGGTTCTTTTACTTGGAAACGCGCATGCCCTTCGGGTCGCGCCTCTCTTCCCTGTACATGCAAAAGATCTCTAACTCAATTGTTGACATGCTCTCCACAAAAGGTATCACAGCCCTCATCTACCTTGATGACGTCATCATCCTCGGCGTGGGGAGGGCACAGGTAACAGAAGGCTTCAACTACGCCCTCAACTTACTGCACGACCTGGGACTTCCGGTGGCCAAATCCAAGCTCCAGCAACCAGCCACGATGATCACCTGGCTGGGGATTGACATCGACGCCGCCCAAAAGGAGCTACGCATGCCACAGAAGAAGATAAGTCAGACTCTCATATTGATTGATAAATCACTGACACAAAGATCTCTCACCAAAAAGGGCCTCAGATCCCTGTTAGGCAAATTACATCATGTATCAAAAACTGTCCGCCCGGGCCGTCTTTTTGTCGCAAGACTGTTGGACGCGCTCAGATCTATGGGCCGCGCCCAGCACTTCATCACAATCAGTCACACCATGAGGGCTGACCTTCAGTGGTTTAGGGACTTCTTGGTAGACTACAATGGGGTAGCCATCCTAGAGGACAGAAACATTGACCTCACAGTGTTTGCGGACGCCTCTAAGCAGGCTGTCGGCGCCCACACTCACCAACACTACTATGATCTCCCTGTTCCCCCACAACTGGCTCAGGCTGACATAGCCCACCTAGAGGCAGCCAACACGGCACTAGCTATAAGAACTTTCATTACTAAGAAGCACGCAGGGTCCACTATTCTACTGAGATCGGACAACATGGCCACGGTCTCTGTGTTACAGTCAGGACGAGGAAGGGACGAAGGGATCCTACAAGCAGCTCGCGACATCTGGTGGCATGAGGCCACCATGAACGTCAGGATCACAGTCGTCCACATGCCGGGGGTCGAGCTGGTGCTGGCTGATGCTTTATCACGCCGGCTGTTCAGCCCAGTCCACGACGAGCTGGCCACCAAACTCATTGCTGAGAGAGATCTCACCAGAATCTTTGTCCCCAGTTGTGAACTTGTCTCACATGCACCAGTTTAACTAACCTCATTGTTGTTTCACCATTGTGTTCCAGGCCCCCTTTATGGTTACATGGCAAGTCGCGCGGGGGCGCGTATCATGGACCCGGCGTCAAAGACATACGCCAATTATAAACGGGCAGCCTCTGTATTTATTGCATTCACTTACTCAACATTCGGGGATTTGGATAATGTTACTCAGGAAGATATAACTGCTTACATTGAATATCTCAACTTCTTCTATGCTCCGGCCACCATACCAATCTATGTCTCTCATGCTAAGGCCTTTCTGGAGCTCTCGAATAGATTAGTATCTGCATTTACTCACAGGACGGTCACTAAGTCCCTCCTCTCAATCTCTAAAGATAAATCCTACCAGCCTAGGGCTACAGTGCCAATCTCTCAGCTAGAATTCAACCTTGTACTTAAACATGTACCACTAGACACAAACAATGTTGTTTACCTCACTGCTTTTACTCTACTTCTAGTATGTGCCTGGAGACG
This sequence comes from Harmothoe impar, assembly GCA_947462335.1. Taxonomy (NCBI): domain Eukaryota; kingdom Metazoa; phylum Annelida; class Polychaeta; order Phyllodocida; family Polynoidae; genus Harmothoe; species Harmothoe impar. The sequence goes on along the minus strand of OX381704.1, from coordinate 18,025,716 downwards.
CTCAAACGTGGCTCCTGAGACCCAAAGTCGATTCGACCCATCGAGGCACCCTACAAGGGATGACTTCTCCCTCACTCACGGATGTCTCCACATCCGCCAGAAGTGGGCCAAAAATATGCAGAAGTCGGGATCGGAACACAGAATCGTGCTCACCCCATCACCAGAGACTGAACTTTGTATTGTTAAACTCTACACTGACATGCTCCGAGCAGCTCCCACATGGTACCAGCTCCAGCCACTACTGGTGTTCCCAGACACGGGAGCACTGGTCACAGCCCCTCACCTAGCCAAGGTGTGGGCCCAGGCAGTAGCTCTGTCAGGTCTCCCAACAGAAAGACATTCGCTCCACTGTATTAGGAAGACATCCGCTACTATGGCCGCCAAGTTTGGAGCCACTCAACAGCAAATCATGGACCTCGGCCTGTGGCGCTCATCTGCCTACCAGACCTACATGCGCACACATACTGCCTCAGCTCTACAGTCTCAAATTGCCTCATCGGTCGTAAAATTGTAACTCTATATAACTGGGTCATATTACATTTTACAACCTCAATGTCTATTATCAATTTTATACAATCAACCCCAATGAGGGATTTACACATATATATTTTTGTTATCAAAAATAAAATTATCATTACTTCCACACTACTCGTTCGCCTTGGCTTGGGACGGGATTGTAGACTCATAGCGCATTATGAAGAAAACATTATTCATAGTGTCGGTATGTGGCTCACCCGCCCCTGCCAAGCGCGGCAAAACCACCCTCCTACCTTCCACCCCTCTCTCAAACACCCCTCTCCCAAATAAAGTGGACTCGTCCACCCACACCACTACTCCCGGAGCGCGCCCTTCTCCACACAAATCTCCCACACAGCCGCTGGCCGGTTTGGTTTCCCACCACCTACCCCTTTACTCCTCCTAATCTTCAATTACTTCAATATTACAATCTATATTTATAACACACCCCGCCTGTGTATAGGGGTCATATTACATTTTACAACCTCAATGTCTATTATCAATTTTATACAATCAACCCCAATGAGGGATTTACACATATATATTTTTGTTATCAAAAATAAAATTATCATTACTTCCACACTACTCGTTCGCCTTGGCTTGGGACGGGATTGTAGACTCATAGCGCATTATGAAGAAAACATTATTCATAACTCGAAAATGCAAATTTGGTGACATTTCGAAAGATTGATTTTTTCTATCTACACCTCATTTCCCACTGACTTTGGAGTTCTCATGCTCCTACAAGTTGAACGATATCCACAATTCTTTCTCAAAATTCAATTTTTCCTCAAAATTCAATTTTTCATGTCTTTAGGTCCTATCTGGTGTGCACATTATATCTGAGGCACTATAATTTCCAGTATGGTAGCCTTACAGAAATCACTACATGCTTCAATTCTGGAATGGATTTGTTGCGCTTTGCAACGAAACTATTCATATACATACAGGGGTTTGCAATAGTTGTATGTCTCCGAGACAGAGTTTTCATGTGAGAAACTTCTAAAAAATGGACAAGCTTTAAGAACTGCATTTGTTGAACCCAGCCCAACCCCCCCTCACTTAATTAGGTGTCATTTCTAAACCATTCAGATTTTGGAGCCCATATTTACACATGACACTCAGGATACATTTGTTTATCATCTTAGCGAGTAAAGATGAAATCTGAGATGGTCACGCGGGAATATTTTGGTCCTATATAAATGGACTCAGCCGTATATAAATAAATACCTTTCATGGGTCTTTATCAATCTTGCAGTAGTTGGAGCAGTGAAACACTTATACAATGTACCTTAATTCTTTCATGCTCTGACTTGGGTCTCCTCTCCCGGGGGGTGCGGCCCTCCTGTCCTCCTTTCCTCATCTTCTTCTTTAACCGTCGGCGGCGCTGCCGTCGGCTCTCCTTGGTGCTGGCCCCATTGGTGGTGGTGGACTCGATCAGGGACCTGGAGGGTTTTGCAGAACATGAAACGAAATTGTCAGAATAAAGCATTCGCTAAAGTAACTAGCAGAGAAATTCGTTTTAAAGATGGTCGTTTAAAGTTCAGTGTAGGTAGCCTCCAAAAGTCATCCTACACTAAAATGTTTTTGTAATTTCTTTTATTTATACTGAAAGTATTAAGGCCAAGGACCTGAGTTTAAAATACATCAAGTTTCTTTCATGAACAGCATATGTATATAATAAATAATAAATACAAAAATAAAGAAAAGAAAAGAAAAGAGAAAATAAGAATAGGGAGTTGCTAATAATGTAAAGCTAATTGATAGAACCATCTCAAGTGTTGAATATGTGCTTTGATTTATACTTCCATTATTTAGATCACTTGTTAAGCCAATTAAAAAATGGGGTTCATGAAGCTTAAAAATGATGGTTTCTGAGGACTTCGTTTTGATGAAAATTCTTTCATTACACTTTTGGCAATACCATATAAAACAATCTCATTACACCAGTGTTGCTAAAGAAAATGTACACACCAGGGTTTGTGCACCCAGGGGTCGGCACAGATCAGGCAGGCCGGGCACTCCAGGTGTACGTGACGTATGTAGATCATGCGGTATGACGTACATCCCACAGGTAACGTCTTACAAGGTAGCAACTTGAACGAAGGACACCGCCAAATCTGGAAAGAATGAAACATTGATGAGTAGATGTTTTGTAGTCAGAGTGCAGGCCGGATGTGAGGGGGGGGGGGCGAAATTGGACTCTGTTAATGTGGATATCTTTTGGGGATTTTAAGCAATGCCCCCCCTTTTTCTTAAATCCTGTATCCGCCCCTTGAGTGCAGCCTCGGCGAGTAACTCGCTGCAAGATGTTGGTCCACCATGACGACAATCTTGAGGCACCATACTCTCCTTAAAGAGTTAATAAATGGCACAGCCATGTTGGCTGTGGGTACTGGCAGTTAAAATTTGCAACAAGTTTCAAGGTATCCATAAAAGAATAAAATCCTATAATAAAATCACAGTTAGAACTACCAAAGTCCACCAGTCAACATATAAATATAAGGGGTACGTTAACCCTCTTATCAACCACAGGAAAACAGTTGGAACCTCCGATGAAGTTCTTTAAAACAAGCCGATTTGAATATGTGATAAGACACAGAACAAAGATAAAGGTTAGGACTATAATAATTTGAATTGATGAGTCAAAACTAACTTGTAACAGCTCTCTACTGCATTGAAACATGGGAAGTATATCCCTGGGAGTACAGGCCATAAAAATGTCATAAAGTTTCTTTGTGGGGAGGGTATTATAAATTATACTACTCTATTTATATGTGTGGCTTTTCTAGGAAAGGCCAGTTTAAATAGAGTACTGCCTATTTACGCCAGGCTCTTTATCGTTATATGACAGACCTGTCGATAGCTATAAAAACACATTTCCCCCGTGAGAAAGTAAGTCGCATATATACACACAGAGAAAAAAAATAGTATCAAAAGGGAGTCCAGGTTGCCTCCAGAATGCCCCCCCCCCCCTCTTTATGGGAGCACAGGCTGCCTAAGGTTAAAGCCCCAGCGCCCCTATAAATAGGGCTGAGTACCTGTCCTGGCTCCACTCTGACGGTCGCTGGAGGGGTACCGAGATCTGCGGATTTAAGGGAGCTTAGGTAACTCCCTGACTGACCTAAGGGAGTCACCTGGGGGAGTCACATAGCTCCCTGGCTGGCCCAAGGGAGTCACATAAGGACTAGGGCTCCCCTAGCGAAGGGAGTCATTCTGGAGGCAACCTGGACTCCCTTTTGACGCTGTTTCCGTTTTCTGTGTACTTTCATGACACGTCATTTATATCTGCACCAAAGACGTAGTATTCAGTATAGTACAGTACAAGTATGTACATTGATATCTATATATATAGATACACCTACGGAGGAGCTGGTACGCACTCAGCGCGGTCATATTTCTTTGCTTTGAAATATTCATTACACCCCCATTAGGGGGATGGTTAGGGGTGTTTAGCCGATCTAGTCGGTCAGGGCGTGTGTCACTCCCAATCAATGCCAAACCACGCCTAGCCAGTATTGATTAGGCCGCCACCAAAAATCAACTGAAAGGGAATGAAAGCTGTTCCACGTTCTCTATGAGGATAGCCATTCACACCCCTTCCCGTGAAATACGGGGAAGAATAAAAAACTCCTGAAAGTTTAGGATAATCCCAACGTGAGGACTGTATTTCTGACCTGCTTCCCGGGTCAAATAAAGCCTCACAAACTCTCAAGATATTGTAGAATAGGAATAGATGAAAGAGACTGAATGCAGTTATCATAAAGTGTATTGATATTTGCATATAATATATGTGTTGAATAATACAAAAAATAGCAAAGTTATAGAATAGACCCCACATTGGTAGGATAAGTTAAATGCTTAAATGCCTGGACTTGGAAAAAGCTGGTATCACATACAGTTCAGCTGTATTAAAGCAGGATTGAACCATTACATTGTGCAGTGTCTATTATCCTAGCTGAAATTGAACTATTATCCAGGGAAGTACTTTCCATGCATGCATATTAATTGATATAAATTGATGACAACAATAATATAAAACCTACAGTAGGAGTGGAGGTAACTTTACAGCATCCAGTTGCTGTACGTGTACAGCAAAATCTACTGGAACAAAAGTTGCCAGCAGCCTTTTCTGCAGATGTCCAGTAGAAGTTGCCGTACATGTACAGCAAGTGAGTTGCTGTACACCTACAGAAAGATCTACTGGAACAAAAACTACTTTTGCTGTATGTGTACAGTACTTACTTCTTATAGTGTAATATTTCCACACATAACTACAAAGCTGTTTAAATTCCCAACTTACTGATTTGAGCCGCTTAGGACTGTAGATATATTTTTCCTACATGACCAAGAGACCCAGTTATGATTAATTGCATAAAATTTCGATGGCCAACAGTCTGGCTACATTTCCCAGTTCTGTGCACAGTCTGGCCACATTTCCTAGCTGCCGTGAACAGTCTGGCCACATTTCCCAGTTCTGTTCACTGTCTGGCCACATTTCCCAGTTCTGTGCACAGTCTGGCCACATTTCCCATCTGCCGTGAACAGTCTGGCCACATTTCCCAGTTCTATTCACTGTCTGGCCACATTTCCCAGTTCTATTCACTGTCTGGCCACATTTCCCAGTTCTGTAAACAGTCTGGCCATATTTCCCAGTTCTTTTACTGTCTGGCCACATTTCCCAGTTCTGTATACAGTCTGGCCACATTTCCCAGTTCTATTCACTGTCTGGCCACATTTCCCAGTTCTATTCACTGTCTGGCCACATTTCGCAGTTCTGTATAGCAGCTGGTCTGCACAGTCTGGCCACATTTCCCAGCTGGTCTGCACAGTCTGGCCACATTTCCCAGCTGGTCTGCACAGTCTGGCGTCATTTCCCAGCTGGTAAGTGGAGGACAACACAGGGGTGTTACCTTCTGGACATGGACATTATAGTTTCATGAGCTGAGGAGGTTTGTGACGTGTGCCACCCGATAGCAGCACCAGACACGCCACTTACCCAGCCCCTGCCCCCACTCACGGCAATGTCAACATGGTCAATAATACATCCGGGGTTAGAGATGTCTGCTACAGCCTACAAACTAGTTGTATTACATGTGGTATGGTGCAGGCATGTGGGGGACCTTCCCATTCAACACCCCTGCTACCCCCTTGTCCTCCATACTGCCAAACCCACCAAGAAAAGCTCAGCTCCCTATCGCCCCTAGGCCCTTAGAACTCTGCATCTTTCGCCTCTCAAAACTCAGGCCCTATTGCCCCTCAAACTCAGTCCTTTTTGGCCCCTAAAAAAGCCCCCTATCGCCCCTCAAACTTGGCCCCATATCCCCTGTCAAAGCTCATCCCCCTATTGCCTCTCAAATCTCAGCCCCCTATTGCCTCTCAAAAATCAGACACCTATTGCCTCTCAAAAATCATCCACCGATTGCCCCTCAAAACCCAGGCCCCTATTGTCCCTCAAAAATCAACCCCTCCCAGTATGCAAAAATTCAGTTCAACATTGAGTCACATCTAATCAAATCTCAGCCCCCTATTGCCACTCAAAACTCAACCCCCATCGCCCCTCACAACTCAGCCCCCTATCGCCCCTAGCCTCGCCTCCTCAGAACGTACTCTCTCACAGTCTCCCCCTCAAGATTGAGTCCCCTAGCTTCTTCTTAAAAAGACCCCCTCAACACTGCCCCCTCCTTACATTAAAATTGCTTCTTGCACTCTGGTATAGATGATATGGGGGACACAGAAAATCTAAATGCCCCAGCCCTTAGTCTCAAATGGCTGTCCTAGATCCAGGTTAGTTATAGGGACATTGGTTAGGCATGACCAAGTGCTGTTCAAAAATGACAGAGGCAAAACAATGCCTCACTCAATAGTGCTTAGTTCAAAACTCATTGAAAAGGAAAAGACTAAGGTGAGTTCGTCAGTACTTACCACCCTGACAAGTGTATCTATACACATATTTAGAGGCAAAAAACTAGGGGGTCACCGATGAAATGAGAAAGTCAGGAATGACGTCACTACCACAAATAATCTCAAACAAAATGGCGTTGATACTTCCTCGACCTTACATCATAGTACATTGACTATATAGGTTGATCGTATAGGGAATCAAAAATGACTTATGTGGTTAGGGAATATTGACCGAGAGATAGGGAGCCAAAGAATGTCAGTGTAGGGGATCATCTCCTAGTACACCTACCCCGGGACGCTCACTAATATGGCTCCTTGAACCTGAACACGACATGATATGTTGTGACAAGGATTGATGAGCCCGTCATCTCCTCTGCAACTTAAGCTGCCTTCAAATAATTAATACTCTAGAAAAAGGAGAATTCCTCCTTCCAAATTGATCCAGGTTCTTTTTTATCTGGACGCTGTAAATATTCTGACATGATTCTGTTCATGACTCAAATAAGGAGCCCCCAAAAGTGTGTTTTACACTGAACGCCTAGAACTGTACAAGGGTCGTCACTGTGAAGTACTCTAGGTCGTCATGCCTAGTTGATGGCTTTACACAGAGAAAAGAAACAGTGTCAAAAGGGAGCCCAGCTTTTCTCCAGAATGACCCCCCTCCCTAGGAGAGTCTTGGTTGTTATATGTCTCCCTTGGATCAGCCAGGTTGCTATGTGACTCCCCCAGGTGACTCCCTTAAGCCAGCCAGGGAGTCACCTAAGGTCCCTCAGGCTGCCAGGGCTCTTAATGAGGGGATCCAGTCATTCTGTTTTCTCTGTGTAGGCTCGTTAATTTAAGGCCATATTTTGCCACGATAGGGCCCCCTGTACTGAGGCATGACATATCTACTCTTGAATCTATTAATCAAAATATATGCGTAGCTTAATCAGTAATGTTGCAACACCCATTCGATATATGACGAACATTATCGTTACTGTAACTCTGAAACCATGGTTACAATATTGGTATTTACTACCATCTGTTATATATATACAGATCTACTGTATTGGACTTATTATGAGGACTGCAAATGGTTAAAAAAAAGTCACCAGCAAAATACATAAATAATCTGTTATTGAAAATTTGAGAAGCAGGGTTGGTGCCAACAAAAGAGTAAAGAACCTGAACTATCAGCTTGCAAACTATTCATAGCTGGGGCAAGGAACTCTCAATAACAGGAACAAAATCAAGTACTGAAAGTTGGACATTTTGACAGTTCTAATAGCTTTTTCCCATCTATACTTCCAGAACGGTAGCTGGAACCAACCTCTCGGTAACTGAGCTCATGAGAAGCAGACTAGCTGTAAGGCTTCTGATCCCACACCATATCATATGCTGTAGTACTACCACTGGGTACCACCCTATACCCAGGCTGCTAGATAGTTTGTACACTGGGGCTGCTAGATAGTTTGTAGCTGGTGGCTTCACTTTGCAGCTTCACTGAACACAACGTGACGTCAGACCTACACCACGCATGCGCAGTTACCTATTTTACTTCCTGCTATCTTCTAGGTCGCCCTATGTATTATATAACTAATCTCCCCAAGAAGGCAATCTTAGCAAATTCACTTGGTATGTGTGTGGTTTCGGCCAGGTTTATGTATATATGAACCCATGTCACATGTCGATTTTAAGAAATGGCCATGTCGCATGTCCATGTCGCATGTCCATGTCGCTTAATGATCCCATGTCCCATGTCGATTTTAAGCATTGCTCATGTCCCCTGTCACTATCTCTTCAAACCTCATGACGCATGTCACTATAGGCTCATGTCGCATGTCGATTTTAAGAAATGACCATGTCGTTATGTCGAACTTAGCCATCCACCCCCATTACACTGTTCCCTTGTGTAGTGCACTTGGTAGCCCGGTGGTGGTATGCTTGGTGGGGAATGTGCTTCAGCTGATGCTTCAGCTCTGGCAAGTAATTGGACTGTCGACAAGCTTATCCAACACTTAACGAGGGGGGGGGGGGTATCCCTCCAACTATCCATGTTTAAGCCATCGTCGTTCAGACTCTATCTGAAAAACTAGTCTCTATGTTCAGAAAGATCATCCTTACCTCCCTATAGACTCTTATTTCCTGTCATATTTCTTGTAATTGGGTACAATTTTCATCCCAAGGTGCACATTTTGGCATGCCTTAATTGAGTGCAAATATTAGAAAGACAGCACTCTACTAGCAGGGTTCCATGACACCACCTATCTGAGCCCCTACTGCATAGCAATAACATTTTGGTCACCATCAATCATTTTAATTAGGATTGAAGTTTTTTTTCAATTGTACTAACTTAAACGACCCCAGGTGACAACGTCAATATTTGGTAAATGTCCCCAGGTCACAGTGTGGTGGCTCCAGATGGGTCAAAAGCGATCTGGGCTGTTTTGAAGGCGCCTTTCGACCTTTGGCGATATTTAAGCGACCTGGCGACTTTTGGACAAGTCCAGAAAAGCGACTTTGTGACATATGTAGCCCTTAATTTCGGCGACTTTCCGACCTCTACAGTCAGAAACATCTAAGGTATGGATGACATAAACAAGTGAAAAAAAACCATTAAAATTCAAAATCTACAAGTAGTGTAGTGTATACCGGCAGCAAGCAAACCCACTTGCACAGACCAGTTTCAGAGGCAGCACGTTTAGCTTAGTGAAGACACTCTCTCCAAATTGACTGAGATCTTTATTTGACCAGTGCCTCTCAGTCCTGACATCTGGGGGATTAGTGGCAATAAAAGAGCAGTTTCAGCCCCAGTTAGTGAACATAAACTGTATCAGTGCCTGCCCCTACACCCACCGACGATACACACTTTGGGACGGCACATTGTAAACATAAAGTCCAGCCTGGGAGCCACTCAAACCAGGCCTGCGCAGCTCCTCCTCAAAGAGGTAAACAGTGCGAGCTGCTCATAAATGAAGTGGCTGGGTCTGGCAGTGGAGGGAAATACTGCTGGGGAGGCAGTCAATCTCCATGCTATTATCCTCATCTCTCTGCACCAACCAAGTTCATCTCATCCCTAACAGAGACGGAACTGATACCCATACCATCAGTATAAACAAGCTAATGGCATAATAGTGAAAGTTGACATTTCAATAATCCAGTACCCAATTTTGAATGATTATTAATTATTTGGGCAGGCCTGTAAAGTATTGTCGACCTGCCTCTATTGGGGTTAGGATGTCTGGCTATGTTGGAAGAACCGTCAACTAATAAAGGTTTTCAATACCATGATTAAAGTGACATGGTCCAATGTTTTAAATCCTGCTTAAATTTCAAATGTTAGTACAATATCATATTTAGAGGATAGGGCCCAATAAAATGTCATCTATGGACAATAATATATTGGAAGAACCATCAACTAATAAATGTTGTCAATACAATGATCAACTCAACTCAGCTCATTGGTGACTGAATTATATAGTCAATACATATGTACCAGGGTGGAGAAACCTTGGAAAGATTTGCTATATTACCTACACAATATAGTGAAGTATTCAGTAAATTGATGAAGTCAGACGTTCCTAGTTCGTCCAAGGGACTAATGACAATGATTCTGTACGGACATTATGTGATGTGCGATAGCACCAGGGGTTTCAGGTTTGGTTCAGAGATCAGCAGCTGGGTAGAAGAGCAAAGTGGTGCTATGAGAGTGGGAAGCAGGCTGTATAAATGCCAGCATGGTACATTGCTGGACACCAGTGAAGCACACAATACGTCCTCACTCTCCAATCACATCTTTACCTTTCATACAGTAACCTATACATGTATACACCCACAGAGCCTGTGTTTGGAGGCTTTGTTTTTGTATGGGGTTGTAGAGGCTGTGATGGAGCCCCTTTCACGGGTGAGTAGCTCGGTGAGTAGCTCGGTGACGGCAGGAGCTGCAGGTGAGCTGAGGGGGAGCAGGGGGAGGAGCAGAAGGAGGAGCAGGAAGCATATCTTTACAGAGAGAAGAAAGGGAGTCCAGGTTTCCTCCAGTATGACTCCCCTCTCCTAAGAGAGCCTAGGCGACTCTCTGGCTGACCTAAGGGAGTCACCTGGCTCTCTGGGTCATATGACTCCCCCAGGTGACTCCCTTAGGTCAGCCAGAGAGTCACAACTCTCCTAGGCGATAACTGCACTCAGACATCACACCCACGTTTGGAACACGTGGACACACGGACAGTTGTTCAGAATATCCTTGTTCTGTTCTCAAAACGTTTTTTGTAAAGAAAATTCTATGCATTAACATATTGCTGGAATCTGACTTCAAATGTAGAAATCTAAAAGGGACATTTTGACAAGTACAAATGGGATACTTATCTATATTGAGTTTTACTTAGCCAATAGTCATCGTTTTTGCGTACAAATGGTTTCATTTTAGGGGTTCAAATGTCCCTGTATTCCAAGGTAAAAGGGGTGTTGAAAAGTCAGAATATGGATGGTGTCGGATTAGTACCTGCAGGTGTGGGCATTGCACTGAGGCAAACATGTCACCAATAGCACTCTCATACAAGGGTCAGGCACTGCTAGACCAGCATAGATGGGTCAAGGGCTATTTTAGTGAGGGTCAGTCTATGGTGTGCCTTCAATAACAGTCTGGACTATCACAAAATTGCTTGAGGGTCTGGCCTGGACTCTGATTTCAGAGTCTGATAATGCTTGACTCTTGGAGGCTAAAAGAGACTCTCTCCAGACCATGGCCAGGCTCAGCCCCTCTATGGTCAGACTCCGGTATGAGGATCCGGCATGCCCAGATGCTTGAGCTCTTTGGTGAGTCAAGCAATACCTGACTTTCACTAAAATGCCTGACCCTTGTAGGAGAGTCCTTTTGGCGACATAGCCAGCGTCCAGCTGACTCTCATATTTTTCTGGGTGTGGGACGCCTGGAGCACGTGCCTACCCCTGTACTCTGAACCAGGTGATCAGGGTGGGCAGGAGACAGGGGCATGTCTGCAGGTGTAAACATATCATGTACCAGCAGTACATTATCGTCATACCTCAGACTATATCATAGGGGGTATGAGATGTGGCTCCACATAAACCCATCAGAATATCACTAGCTATAACTAGCTATACGGATAAACTAGTTCCTGGAATCACCACATAAATAATCTTTAAGCTCCAGAACTTAGTCATTAGTGAAGAACCTAGTTAGTCATTTTTTGGCTCCCTATACGACCAACCATGGTTAGTTTATACTATCAGGTATAGTCAGTAGTGACCAACTCATCTTACTTATTTCATTCCTATGAGTATAGGGCTAAGTCCTTTAGGGTAAGGCCTTATACATAGTTTTGCCTAATTCATTTTTAAAAATCACTTCGCCATTCTGACCAATATCCCTATGAGTAACATAGGATAGCAACTGTACAGACTAATGCCTGGGGCATTTAGACTATCAGTGCACGCATATATAGGCTTTCACATCTTTCGATTCCATTGATACAGCATCAAGATGCAATGGGAGAGTGTGGTCCAAGCCTTAACCCTGCGAGATCAAACTCCAAACGGCCACACATACTGATCTGCCACTTTTATCTTAAAAGGGAAACCCTTCTGATATAATATATAGTCCAACCATTAATTCCCATATAGGTTCAAAATCCCTTCAATTTAGAGCCCTATTTGTCTATCTAATTAGCCAGCACAACATGTAGGTATCATACTCTTTAAGAACTGCATGATGCATGTCCATTTGCATGTTTGATGCACCAATGTAGCCGTGGCGAGTAACTCACCGGTGCTGCATAGGTCTATCATTTCTCTTGGGAGTGTATCAATCCTGTATAGTGTCAGCACCATGCACAAATTTCTCGAGTTACTCGCCGGGGCTACCATCATGCATCACAACCACAAATGTAATCCCATGCTACCCCTCAAGAGTTAAACCCACTTCCCCTCGGCCACAAGCTGTGTTTATAGTGACATATTAAATAAAGACCATTAGGTGTCCTAAGATGGATCCTTGTAGAACCCCAGGTCCTCTCAGTGAAGGCCCACATTACGGCGGCCAGGGTGGGATGTAATTGACAGCAGCCAATCCCAGCTCTGTGCCTAACGATGGGGATCCATCATGGCCTGTCCCCCCACCTGGCGGCCTAAACACGAGTTACAAGTGCAAGTCAGAATGTCTTTGGCTGCCAGAGTAACCAGCAGCCCAGTTTGCAAGTGTTACATGCAGTAACGCTTTTTGTAATTCCTCCATGGCCTTTTTGTAGTTGCTCCATGACTTCCTCAAGGGATACATCAACAATGTCCAAAACCGACGTTCATATATCAACAGTGTCCAAAACCGACATTCTGTCGGTCAGAATGTTACCGTTAAACAGTGTATGGCCTATTTTCTTTTAGCTGTGGCCTCCTCTAAAGTCAAGTAAAAGTCGTTGCGTATGGAAAGCAGCTGTATCTGGCTTCACCACAGGCTAATTTGAAGCTATAGGCTGCAGTCCTATTGAAGTCTTTATGTATCTCCTGCTTAAGTCTAATCATAGTCATCGTAAAGGCAAATAGGCTTCATGTCACTTCTAATGATCCCAATCTGATGCATTACCGTGGTGGTCACATTTAGGCCCCTAACTATAGCTTCCGCCAAAACCGAAGGTACACTGAAAAAGTCTAAGTGAATGTCATAAAATAAACGAGTTAATAGGTTGTCTAACCTATCAGGTTACCATCTCACAAATAGAATCTGTAGCTGGCAAATGTCAGCGTTTTTGGGCTGGCACATGCCAAGTGGGTCTTCTATCTGACAATTCCAGCTAGAAGACCTGCTTCCTCGTCCTTTAGAGGAGTCTGGAGACGGGTTTGTGGGATGGTAAACTGGTTAGACTGAATGGCACTAAGACATTGCTGCGCTACCACATGGAATTCTTTAAGTGGCTTCAGCAGAAGCCAAGTGCAGGTCAAAGAGATGAAAAAAATTATATTTGTGGCCTCTCCTTAATCATTTTCTGGTTGCAGTCAGGCTGCGACTGTAATATGTATCCCGCTGATGCGAATTAAAGGCCATGACCAGTGGACACGAAATTCAGTTCAATGTTGAATCAACGTTGAAACAACATTGAATCAATATTGTCAACCAGTTTTCCATGTTGATTCAATGTTCTGTGCCCACTGGGGAGGGGCAGCTATGCTGAATTTCTCAAAATATCCTTTGCCGGAGCCAAATTGGAGTCTTTATGTGGCTTTGGCAGAAGCCAAGTTAAGGCATGGTGGGACAACCATACTGAAGTATGTAGGTATGTTTGTGGCTTTTCCCCATCTAGCTGCACTCCGGGTGTGGCTGTACTAAGTGGCTTCTGCCGAGGCCATGTTGAATCCATGGTATGTCAGTTCTATAGAGCATTTAAGTAGCCTTTGATGAAGACAAACTGCAGTTATATGTTGAAGTCCTTAATCCGTATACATGTCGCTAAAAGATGACATTTGTCACCATGATGCACCAATGCAGCCCGGCGAGTAATCCACTGGGGTAGCATTGGTGCATCATGTTGACCCTTCAGGGGTGTCTCTACCCCGGAGGGTCGGATTATTTATGATGCTTCAACTATGTAACTGGCGAGTTACATAGTTGAAGCCATGGTTGAAACCATGGATGAAGCCATGGTGAAACCATATTTGAAGTCATGGTTAAAGCCACGGTAGAAGCCATGGTTGAAGCTATGATTGAAACCATGTTTGAAGCCATACTTGAAGCCATGTTTAAAGCCATGGTTGGTGCAATGCTTGAAGCAATGCTCATTCAGCCTTGATGGAGTCGGTAAAGATGGGCCATACTGGGGTGGTCATATTGGATACTCTGCATGCAGATTCCACTGATATCAATTGAAGGTAATGGTGGGGAACCTTATCAAAGTTCCCAAATAGCCTCTGTTGAAGTCAAGTTGAAGTCACTATGTGGGGAAACCAGAATGATGTATTTTGTGTCCTCTCCTATTAGTGACCTGAGGTCATGGAGGAGGAAACATATAATTTTGAAATTTTCTCTTATTGAGGAAGCCATGTGACTTCGTTTGAGTGTGGTTTGTTATGTTGAAGCCATTTTGCGATTTATATCAAGTATGTTTGATTAAAGATGTCATTCAACCCAAGTGAAAAGTTGTCACAATCCACTTGATGGTTTTTAGAGTGAAAGAATGCCCAGGATGAATGGCCCTTAATAAACAGGCATGTCTATTAATTCTATAGCAGAGAGCTATTTATGCAGTAAAATTAAGGCGTTTAGCTCTCGGTTTGTGTTATTGATGGCATATATACTAACCTGACCTACATCTCTATAGCTCTAGTCTCAGAGTGGTTTCTCAGTAAGCTTACCCCCTGTTAGTAAAACTGTAACCTTGGCCAGCATGTCCCTTCCTAATGAGTGGTGTCTTCTTTCCCTGGAACCAGCGTAGGTTTCAACCAGCGGTAAAAGCTGCCAAACTGCCTTGAGTGGCCCTCACTAACTTAGCCTTTGAGGGGCGACATGGTCCTTTGATGTGCTATGCCCTTGGTCGTTATGATGCATGGATGTATCCCTGGCGAGTTACACACCACTGCTACATTCATGCGTCATGCTGACCCAATGGGATTGATACACTCCTGAAGGGTCGGCATCATACTATAAATAATGCAGCGAGTTACTCACCAGAGTTACATTCATGTATCATGACGAGAAATGGCATAATGCATTAATGCATTAGGCGGCATCTAAAGGGTTAGACCACCCAGGGGCGGCGTGACTGCACCCCTCTGGAGGCTATGCCATCCACCTGGCCGTAGATCGTCTTTATTTGGTGTCCCGTGGTGTGCCCCCCAGGTAGGGACAGCGCGCCCACGACCCGCGGACACACCGCGTCTCCTCCCCGCCATTTGTCATCCGGGCACTGCGCAGCTACGTCACAGGGGGTCCTACCGTGATCCGGGGTAGAGGTAACTCCTCATTAGCACGGCCCTATCTGTGGGGCTCTTCTGCATGTTCCAGTTCATTTTATCTTAAACACTATTGAGGGGGATAGAGAGAGAGAGGGGAAGGGAGTGAGTGAGTGAGAGAGAGAGAGAGAGAGAGAGAGAGAGAGAGAGAGAGAGACAGACAGAGAGAGACAGAGAGACAGAGACAGAGAGACAGAGACAGAGACAGACAGACAGACAGAGACAGACAGACAGACAGAGACAGAGACAGACCGACAGACAGACAGACAGTCAGAGACAGAGACAGACAGCCAGAGAGAGAGGCAGAGTTGTTATAGTTAGAGTTTCATAAAAGAAAAAGAAAAAAAGAAGAGAGAGAAAAAAGGGGGTGCGGGTGCAAAGCCCCCGAAATATAGAGCCTCTGATATATACAGCAATGTTACCAACTAACACTGGTGCCATCTAACGGATAGGCCTGGAAACTAATCATTATTAACATTACCAGAAAAGTAGGGTCTTTAAGATTACAGGTAAAATGGGTGGCGTCTAGTCACTTGGCAAGTTAGTCCTCACGTGCCATGGTAATGCAGCTGAATTAGAGACACAACAGTCTCGATGAATGAAATCATCTTCTTCTCCCTTGTATACATCTGTGCAATTGGCTTATACGCAGCAATTTATCCAGGGTCAAACGCATCATTATAGGGGAGGAAAACATGGCATTGGCTTGGCTGGGGCTGGTGTGTGTTGGTTGGCTCTGGCATCCATCGCTGCTGGTACACGAGCCGTATAGCAGCTAGTTGGGGACTTGACCCCTCAGTAATAAAACGGACATCACCCAAGCACTCAACCCAACGGAAACCAGAGCCACGGCACGGTTAGTAGTATAGTATGTATCGGAACGGGACTATAGTTAAGTACTGTTTATTACTCAATCGACCTGCAGCCAATCAGAGGCCTCCATTTGGTCACGTGACCGGAAGTGACCTACTTAGGGGATTAGTGGTGCATTCTGGGTAACCCTGCAGCCAATCAGAGGCCTCCATTTGGTCACGTGACCGGAAGTGACCTACTTAGGGGATTAGTGGTGCATTCTGGGTAACCTACTGACCTACTTAGAAGCTCTCAGCCAATCAGAGGCCGGCATTCTGGTAACCATGGTAACGTGACTTACTTACGTCACGTGACCTACTTAGGCTCAGCCAATCAGAAGCCGGCATTCTGGTAACTAGGGTAACGTGACCTACTTAGGGTTTGTTTGTAAACAACACCACGTGGCTCTCTTGTTTGTAAACAACACCACGTGACACGTGACTGTTTGTAAACAAACAATTCGACTTAGTCTGACATTTTCAGCTGTCGCATGCTGACCTGCTGCTATCATAAGAGAAACAAAAGCCCTAATCACGCTTTTCAGCTGGATCCTTCCACCCACCAGACATGGATCCAGATGGGAGGGTGGTTTAAAATTAATCCGTGTACCGACTGTCATACAATAGTGTAATTAGTTGAACACGTGTTACCTGTATAAAGGATTAGCAGGTCATGGGCTTAGAGTGTGTATAGAAAAACAACTACAGGTAGCGTGAACAAAGCGACCCCCTCCCTTTCTGTCACTCTGTCTGTGACTAGAGGGCGCGCGTGTGGTAAGCGGCTTAAATCTAAAGAAAAAAAATCACCCTCTCCTGTCGTCAGCAGTCAGCTGGCCGGCGGCTGGAAAATGCGATTAGAGGGATGATGAGCGCGTTTTTTTATATTCAATATATTAGAAGTGTGCTTTGTTGCTTATATAGTTCATTATGCGTTTAAAATGTTCGCGAGTATCGTAGAAATGTACAAAAATCCTATTGTGGCGCCATCTGACGAAAAGAGCGGAGAACTATACTAGGGTATGGCGAGCTAGACTAGAGCATGTAATCACTAGGCGGCAGAGTGGTCAAAAGACAATCTCGTAGTAGTAGGTCTACTTGGATCTTGAGTAGCCACCCTTGTGGTTGCAATTACCTAGACTAGTTGACCCTGCCAGCCTGGTCAAGTGAAATTAGTAAGGAGACCGCACATTAACGCGCTCCACAGTCTTTAGACAGTTAAGACTATAGTACCGTAGATTCTACTGTGTACTCACACTAACTATTTACAGTGCTACATATTCATACCCGTGTTCTAAGTGTTTTTTTAGAAAAAAGCGATCTACTCACCCATTTTTTTTAGACAAACTCCTATTAGCAGGTAACCCCTGTATAAACCATACTGCAAAGATCTGCTACTTCGAGCGTCTGCCTCGTGACTGATAGTGTACAACAAGACGAAGTGGGCAGAGGTGAAGTACTGTTCCAAGAAAAATTGAGGCTCTTTATATAGCTGAGAGAGCGGCTAATCCGGATGTTCTAAGCTTGTTTTCACCTAGAGCCCCACCCTCTTCCAGAGAGGAATCAAATTGCTTTTCACCTGGACCCTTCCACCCCTCATCCATCAGCATGAAAAGAGGGATAACAAGTGTAACGTGCGCTACATGTATATGGGATTATAGCTGGTGAAGAGATAAAGCCAGGTCAACTGTGTATACAAAGACTACAGGAGGTGATTAACGACAGGTGTGACGCGCCAGCCCGTGGACGGATTATCTTCTAAGCTGACGCTTATTCAACTAGCCAGCTGCCGTCCGCTCCACTCACCACGGCAAGAGGAGGTGCTTTTGTTTTACACTTAAGTCGCTTACCACATGTACTCGTCTCTACCTCACAGACAGACACCCTCTCGCTTGCTTCACGACCCCTGTAGCTTTTTTTGTATACACACTCTAATCTCATAACCCCCTGATCCGTTATACAGGTAACGGGTATTCTCTTTTAAATAGCTGCCAGTCAGCCTGCGGCAGCTGAAAACGACGGTAAGTAGCTTAGCTCTAGAAGCAAGAAGGCGTATATAAGGAGGCTCACACGTGTATAGGCGCCTTATAAGTCGGCAGGGGGTAAATACTAGTGAAAAAGGAAGGCAGGTGTGCAGGTAGCTTTCTAACAGACACGTGTGTGCACTAAGCTGCTTAAGTCTAAACCCACCTGCAGTAGTCAGGTAGCATGTGAAAACTTACTTAACAGATCTCTTAATTGAGTAGAGACTCTGTACTGAGAGAGTCTTTTCAGCCGTTTAAGAGGATTATCTAGGACAGGGTACATAAGGAGTGAAACGACGCTCTCACCCATCACACTTTCTCGACCCGCCCTTCATCATCGTAGCATCGTCCACTCTACGCTCGCTCAGAATGTTATGATGGTTAGTTCTGCTATTTTCAGCTACTTTTCTTATCGAAGTGTTGACGCTACAGAGCATCGAAACTCTCTCCAAATGAGTCCAAGAAAGAAAAAGCAACTTCCACTTGAAGCAGGAAGAGAAACAGTGCCCTATGATGCATGTGAGGTAAAGAAACATTGGAAGGACGTCACCAAGGAGCAATGGATAGAAGCATGCTTCCACTTCATCGGAACGGAAGTAGTTTCATTTGGACAGAGGGAGAAGATTTTGTTGGAGCTATTTTTCTTAGCTCCGTATACTTGGCCTGACTGTGGTGAAATTCCTTCAGGTATTTGTTCAGTCTTCGCCATAGAAGTTATCAGGTCTTTGAAGGAGCTTCGATATATGCAAGGCACTCACGAGGAGATTGTTCAGAAAATGACGGAATTCGAAACAGGAGAAGACACAATATGGTGCGAGGAGACGACATATACGGATGATGATCTGGAGTACATCATTTGTAGCCCGTTGGAACATTATGTTAAAGACTTTGAGGACATGCTAGACAGCACTGAGATGAACCCGAAAGAGAGATCCCGTACTGCACAGAAAGAGGCCAAAGCTGTGTTGGAAAAGCTCAAGTTTGGTCAAGGATTCACTCTTCAAAGCAGCTGTGTGAGTGTGATAAAAGGCCTTGTGTTGAAACATCCAGACATGAAGTTTTCGCGTGCTGTCGACACACTTCCTTTGCCTGAACTGATGATGAACATGATCGATCCCATCGTACCAACATGTTTCGACTCTGCCAATTGTCCCATGTATAAAATGGTTTCAAGTTTTGCCCGTGGCCGATGGCTAAACGATCCACTGAAGTCAGAAAACCTCCTTGATTTAATCAACTGACTAAATGTATTTTCTCATACTAGTATTAGTAGCATTAGTAATAGCAGCTACTCAGTCTCGTGCAGCACAAGCAGCAGCATCTGTCAGCAGCATCCGTGACATCGTCAGCAGCAGCAGCAGCTGCACGAGCAGCACAAGCAGCAGCATCTGTCAACAGCATCCGTGACATCGTCAGCAACTGCAGCAGCTGCACGAGCAGCACAAGCAGCAGCAGCTGTCAGCAGCTGCAGCAGCTGCACAAGCAGCACAAGCAGCAGCACCAACAGCAGCAGCAACAGCAAATCAGCAGCAGCAGCAGCAGCAGCAGCAGCAGCAGCGGCGGTGTGGACCACTAAATTCGAGATGGCGACATGTCTGTTTCTTAGAATCGACATTCGACATGAGGCCTAGTGACATTTGACATGAAGCTTGAAAAACATAGTGACAGGTGACATGAGCAATTCTTAAAATCGACATGAGATATGAGCATAATTAAGCGACATCGACATGTGCCATGGCTATTTTTTTTTAAGACAAACGCCATAGACTCCTCATTCAAACCCCCACTAGTAGTGCTCTATAAGCGCAAGCTTTGCCTTAAGAGAGCTGTGGCTGTGAACCCTCTCCTCCCCCCGTACACACAGGTAAATATCAGAGTCAGCCAATGTCGCCAATACTACTCTCATACAAGGGTCAGGCACTGCTGGACTATAATAGATGGGTCAAGGACCATTCTACTGAGGGTCAGGCTAGGCTGGACATTCAATAACAGGCTGGACTTTGGCAAACTTGCTTGAAAGTCTGGCCAGCAAGAGTCCGTTGAAGGACTATACGGTAAAAAGGCTGCTGTTACAGTCAAGATACTCATATTTCAAGCCCAGAAAACTGTAATTAGCTTTCCAAGTTGTTTATTTAACAATATCCTGGCCTAGCAAGAAGCTGTCAGATGACATCTAAGAAAAATGGGGCTGTTAATTGATCAAGAGAGCTACATTGTTACAGAGTCCTATTCCTCTTTTGAGGTGGGACCAAATTTGAAAAAAGAATAAACTCAAAAAAAAAGCCTTAAGATTGAAACAGTTGTAGATGACAAATTTAATGAGGAAGTCGTATTAATTAGTTTACAAATAGCCGCTGCACGAGCAGCACAAGCTGCAGCTGACACTAGTGTCAGCTGCAGCAGCTGCATGAGCTGCTTGTGCTGCTCGTGCAGCGGCTATTTGTAAACTAATTAATACGACTTCCTCATTAAATTTGTCATCTACAACTGTTTCAATCTTAAGGCTTTTTTTTTGAGTTTATTCTTTTTTCAAATTTGGTCCCACCTCAAAAGAGGAATAGGACTCTGTAACAATGTAGCTCTCTTGATCAATTAACAGCCCCATTTTTCTTAGATGTCATCTGACAGCTTCTTGCTAGGCCAGGATATTGTTAAATAAACAACTTGGAAAGCTAATTACAGTTTTCTGGGCTTGAAATATGAGTATCTTGACTGTAACAGCAGCCTTTTTACCGTATAGTCCTTCAACGGACTCTTGCTGGCCAGACTTTCAAGCAAGTTTGCCAAAGTCCAGCCTGTTATTGAATGTCCAGCCTAGCCTGACCCTCAGTAGAATGGTCCTTGACCCATCTATTATAGTCCAGCAGTGCCTGACCCTTGTATGAGAGTAGTATTGGCGACATTGGCTGACTCTGATATTTACCTGTGTGTACGGGGGGAGGAGAGGGTTCACAGCCACAGCTCTCTTAAGGCAAAGCTTGCGCTTATAGAGCACTACTAGTGGGGGTTTGAATGAGGAGTCTATGGCGTTTGTCTTAAAAAAAAATAGCCATGGCACATGTCGATGTCGCTTAATTATGCTCATATCTCATGTCGATTTTAAGAATTGCTCATGTCACCTGTCACTATGTTTTTCAAGCTTCATGTCAAATGTCACTAGGCCTCATGTCGAATGTCGATTCTAAGAAACAGACATGTCGCCATCTCGAATTTAGTGGTCCACACCGCCGCTGCTGCTGCTGCTGCTGCTGCTGCTGCTGCTGATTTGCTGTTGCTGCTGCTGTTGGTGCTGCTGCTTGTGCTGCTTGTGCAGCTGCTGCAGCTGCTGACAGCTGCTGCTGCTTGTGCTGCTCGTGCAGCTGCTGCAGTTGCTGACGATGTCACGGATGCTGTTGACAGATGCTGCTGCTTGTGCTGCTCGTGCAGCTGCTGCTGCTGCTGACGATGTCACGGATGCTGCTGACAGATGCTGCTGCTTGTGCTGCACGAGACTGAGTAGCTGCTATTACTAATGCTACTAATACTAGTATGAGAAAATACATTTAGTCAGTTGATTAAATCAAGGAGGTTTTCTGACTTCAGTGGATCGTTTAGCCATCGGCCACGGGCAAAACTTGAAACCATTTTATACATGGGACAATTGGCAGAGTCGAAACATGTTGGTACGATGGGATCGATCATGTTCATCATCAGTTCAGGCAAAGGAAGTGTGTCGACAGCACGCGAAAACTTCATGTCTGGATGTTTCAACACAAGGCCTTTTATCACACTCACACAGCTGCTTTGAAGAGTGAATCCTTGACCAAACTTGAGCTTTTCCAACACAGCTTTGGCCTCTTTCTGTGCAGTACGGGATCTCTCTTTCGGGTTCATCTCAGTGCTGTCTAGCATGTCCTCAAAGTCTTTAACATAATGTTCCAACGGGCTACAAATGATGTACTCCAGATCATCGTCCGTATATGTCGTCTCCTCGCACCATATTGTGTCTTCTCCTGTTTCGAATTCCGTCATTTTCTGAACAATCTCCTCGTGAGTGCCTTGCATATATCGAAGCTCCTTCAAAGACCTGATAACTTCTATGGCGAAGACTGAACAAATACCTGAAGGAATTTCACCACAGTCAGGCCAAGTATACGGAGCTAAGAAAAATAGCTCCAACAAAATCTTCTCCCTCTGTCCAAATGAAACTACTTCCGTTCCGATGAAGTGGAAGCATGCTTCTATCCATTGCTCCTTGGTGACGTCCTTCCAATGTTTCTTTACCTCACATGCATCATAGGGCACTGTTTCTCTTCCTGCTTCAAGTGGAAGTTGCTTTTTCTTTCTTGGACTCATTTGGAGAGAGTTTCGATGCTCTGTAGCGTCAACACTTCGATAAGAAAAGTAGCTGAAAATAGCAGAACTAACCATCATAACATTCTGAGCAAGCGTAGAGTGGACGATGCTACGATGATGAAGGGCGGGTCGAGAAAGTGTGATGGGTGAGAGCGTCGTTTCACTCCTTATGTACCCTGTCCTAGATAATCCTCTTAAACGGCTGAAAAGACTCTCTCAGTACAGAGTCTCTACTCAATTAAGAGATCTGTTAAGTAAGTTTTCACATGCTACCTGACTACTGCAGGTGGGTTTAGACTTAAGCAGCTTAGTGCACACACGTGTCTGTTAGAAAGCTACCTGCACACCTGCCTTCCTTTTTCACTAGTATTTACCCCCTGCCGACTTATAAGGCGCCTATACACGTGTGAGCCTCCTTATATACGCCTCCGTTTATACAGGGGTTACCTGCTAATAGGAGTTTGTCTAAAAAAATGGGTGAGTAGATCGCTTTTTTCTAAAAAAACACTTAGAACACGGGTATGAATATGTAGCACTGTAAATAGTTAGTGTGAGTACACAGTAGAATCTACGGTACTATAGTCTTAACTGTCTAAAGACTGTGGAGCGCGTTAATGTGCGGTCTCCTTACTAATTTCACTTGACCAGGCTGGCAGGGTCAACTAGTCTAGGTAATTGCAACCACAAGGGTGGCTACTCAAGATCCAAGTAGACCTACTACTACGAGATTGTCTTTTGACCACTCTGCCGCCTGGTGATTACATGCTCTAGTCTAGCTCGCCATACCCTAGTATAGTTCTCCGCTCTTTTCGTCAGATGGCGCCACAATAGGATTTTTGTACATTTCTACGATACTCGCGAACATTTTAAACGCATAATGAACTATATAAGCAACAAAGCACACTTCTAATATATTGAATATAAAAAACCGCGCTCATCATCCCTCTAATCGCATTTTCCAGCCGCCGGCCAGCTGACTGCTGACGACAGGAGAGGGTGATTTTTTTTCTTTAGATTTAAGCCGCTTACCACACGCGCGCCCTCTAGTCACAGACAGAGTGACAGAAAGGGAGGGGGTCGCTTTGTTCACGCTACCTGTAGTTGTTTTTCTATACACACTCTAAGCCCATGACCTGCTAATCCTTTATACAGGTAACACGTGTTCAACTAATTACACTATTGTATGACAGTCGGTACACGGATTAATTTTAAACCACCCTCCCATCTGGATCCATGTCTGGTGGGTGGAAGGATCCAGCTGAAAAGCGTGATTAGGGCTTTTGTTTCTCTTATGATAGCAGCAGGTCAGCATGCGACAGCTGAAAATGTCAGACTAAGTCGAATTGTTTGTTTACAAACAGTCACGTGTCACGTGGTGTTGTTTACAAACAAGAGAGCCACGTGGTGTTGTTTACAAACAAACCCTAAGTAGGTCACGTTACCCTAGTTACCAGAATGCCGGCTTCTGATTGGCTGAGCCTAAGTAGGTCACGTGATGTAAGTAAGTCACGTTACCATGGTTACCAGAATGCCGGCCTCTGATTGGCTGAGAGCTTCTAAGTAGGTCAGTAGGTTACCCAGAATGCACCACTAATCCCCTAAGTAGGTCACTTCCGGTCACGTGACCAAATGGAGGCCTCTGATTGGCTGCAGGGTTACCCAGAATGCACCACTAATCCCCTAAGTAGGTCACTTCCGGTCACGTGACCAAATGGAGGCCTCTGATTGGCTGCAGGTCGATTGAGTAATAAACAGTACTTAACTATAGTCCCGTTCCGATACATACTATACTACTACGGTTTATTCCCGCAGTATTTATCATTAGGGAATGATCATTTTTTAACAACATAGAGGTGGTAGTGGTTTTTTTGCGCGGAGGGCGCAAAGTTTTTTACACCCCCGGTCAAAGGGTCAACATGTTTTATCCTCCCCTATTAGTCGAAAACAGCATGCGCATGGACCCTTTGAAACATAGTAACTCGAGAGCTTTTTCGTTCAAAAAACAGGTGAAATTCTTTCGACCCTCCCTCCCAGAAAATTTCTACACCCCCACCCCCATTGTTATTAAAAATGATCACTCTCTTATGTGTTAGGGTAATGGAGAGAGCAGGGGTCCAGTATCCCTCTGCACTTGGGCTCTATGGTGAGAACGAGTCTGGGCATATGAGGGAATGTTCACAAAAAATGTACCTCCCACCCCTTGTTACTATGCTGGGGAACCCGACTATGGAGATTTGCCTATACAAATGTATTGCCCGGTTCCTTACTAGACCCTAACCCGGTGGCCACAAAATTCAATTCAATCTTGAATCAAAAGTGAATCAATAATAAATCAACATTGGCAACCAGTTGTCAATGATGATTCAGTGTCCAGTGTATTCTGTGTCCCCTGGGAAAGTACCCACCTCTCTCACCTCCTAGCCAGTGATGTCATTTGTAAACGTTCCCTCGATAAAGTTTCAATTGGTATACGTCGCAGCAAAGGTCCAGTCAGTAACCCATCCTTTGGAACTTTGATATCAACCATTCACATTTTTTTTGAATCTCTTAACTACTTGATATCTACGTTTGGGGCGGCGCCTCCTCACTCTTATAGTCCTCCTTTCTAACGTCTCTTCCTAACTTTATTCTACGTCAGCTGTTTAATGGCCGACTTTGGGAACTGTGCTGCGCAGTAACAAACAAAGCCGCGTCTGGTGCATCCAGTAGGTCGGGGAGGGGGAAGGGGGAAGGGGGGAGGGGGGAGGGAGACAGGGGGAGGGGGAGGGGGAGGGGGAGGGGGAGGGGGAGGGGGAGGGGGAGGGGGAGGGGGGAGGGAGACAGGGGGCAGGGGGGAGGGGGGAGGGGGAGGGGAAGGGGAAGGGGCAGGGGGGGAGGGAGACAGGGGGGAGGGGGGAGGGGCAAGGCGGGAGGGGGAGGGGGCAGGGGGGAAGGGGGAGGGGAAGGGGAAAGGGGGAGAGGGACAGGGAAGGGGAGAGGGGGGAGGGGGAGGGGAAGGGGAGAGGGGGATGATGGAGGCGGGAAGGTATAGTTGTTGGCAGGAGAAAGGGAGGAGGTGCGAGGGGAATTTGGTGGCAGGGGTGGTGACAAGGGGAGCGGAGGGTGGAAGGCGACGCAGGTAGAGGGGGAAGGAAATGACAGGGGGAGGTGGCAAGGGAGGGTGATGGTCTTAAATACCTAAAGAGACATAGATGGGGTAAGAGGGCCCTTGGAAAGCTAGGGGGCCGGTGGCAAGAGAAGGATGCCCAGGGAGGGGTGGCAAGAGGTAGATGGCAAGCGAGGGGTGGCAAGCGAGCGGTTGTAAGGCAGGGGTGTCAAGGGACGGTGGTGGCACGGAAGGGTGGTATGGTTGGAAGGACCAGAGCCATCTGAATGCTGCAGGGGAGGCCGATGGGTGGTAGGGGGTATAGGCAGGGTGATCCAGGGCCAGATAACAGAACGGACCCACAGGCTGTTTTACATGGCGATAGCATCAGGCGCGCCCAGGGCTCAACTCTTATCTGTCTGGACAGTAGCCCCATACATGCCCCCAGCGTAGGCCCCAGGAAAGCATCAGCAAAACAGAAGGTTGGAACTGGAAGAGGGGGATATGGCGGCTCGTACGGGACTGAGGGAGGGAGGGTGTGTGGGTAGGAGTTGGGAAGGGAATGAAGGGGTAAGGGGGGAGGTGGTTAGGGGGCATGGGGTAGGGGAGTTTAAATGAGTATATCATTGCTAGCTGGGCATGTGAGATATACGACAGAACCCGAGTTGAGGTGGGGTGGGGAGAGCCTATCGCCAATATAGTTATCTTTTGTAGTTGAAGGATCAAATCTCTCCACCCCTCTGCACTATGTGGGAAGCTGACTGCCCCCCCCCCCCCTCCACTCAATTCAGAGACACAGTAGGTCTGGGGCCAAATAGGGAAATAACCTGCGTTCTACATCATCACTA
The DNA here is from genome assembly GCA_947462335.1 of Harmothoe impar. Lineage (NCBI taxonomy): Eukaryota > Metazoa > Annelida > Polychaeta > Phyllodocida > Polynoidae > Harmothoe > Harmothoe impar. Next base: position 17,999,225 of record OX381704.1, on the reverse strand, counting down.
ATACCCCCTTTAATATGTACGGAATTTAAAGTATGACAATTTCAAAGAAATTTGGGCATTTTCAGAGACCTGAAAGCACCATTTTTGTTCAAATTCAATGGTTAATTTTAGGGAAAAGAATCCTTATTGAACATAAATGACGATTGCAGCGAGAAAGACACCCTAAACAAACTAAAATCGAATGAAATTTCTCACCTAGGGCTAATCTAAGGACCTATTATTTTGAAATTCAAGGGCATTGGAAGTGCATGGAAAAAGACCCTCCATTTTTCATATTTCAGAACGCATGTGAGGCCCCCTTTGGGCGTTAAGTGCAGGGGCAGGGTCGGGGGGAGTGGACACCTGTAAGGGGGACCAGATACCCCACAGGACGCATTCAATTTCAGCGCTGTGACCTGCTGATCTGCGCCGGCCTGATAACCAGTAGACGATCGTTACTCCATTTCGCCCTGGCTTCCTCTGTGGCTTCCTAATCACGCGCGCCGGGCTTCCGCGTCTGGCTCTGCTGGCGTCCGGCGGCCACGGGGTCCCACAGGGGCATGCCCGCCTCCCCCTCCCCAGTCTCGGGCCCTGACTGTATGTTTACAGTCTGGGAGATTATTTAGGTATATGTACCTACACTGGTCTCATACCCTGCTATACTGTATAGGCATACTAGTATCAGCAACCAGGAGAGTGTGGGTTCAAACCCCACTCTGGCTTAGTTACTAGTACTGCTGATATCTGCATATTGCACCTAAATTTAAATAATGTTCCTAGTCACATATCTTTTAGCTAATTTAACCATGTCAGTGAAGGTGGACTCATGCTTCAGATGTGCTAAATAAATAATGTAAAAAAACGAACCTACATTTTTGCCAAGGTGGGATTCGAACCCATGAGGCCATACACAACACATCTATGTCATTCATGATCATGTGACCATGGCTAACCAATCAGTGGTTGAGCTATCTCATTAAGAAATGATCCAGGATCCCGGATCATTTTCCAAGTAGGATAGTGTGCATTAGATACAAATTTGTCCAGGCCCAGTACTGGGCCTGGAGAGCTCGAGGCTGCCCCCTCCCCCAACCCCCCTAGGGGAATCCTGTCCCCTGTCCCCAGCCCTTTTACTCCCCTCCCCTCCCCACACTCCCTCTCCACCCCCACCCCTCACCCACGTATTGGCCGCGCTACAATGATGGAATTAGATACCGCTGCCCCCCAGACCCAATCTCTCTGTACCCCAGCCCTGCTGAAGGGTACATGCGCATACATGTGTGCGACTGACACCAGACCCTAGATGTCTCCCTTAATGGAATCATAGCCAAAATATTTGCACTTTGGAAATTATGACAGTGGGGATAGGGTACACCGTTGAGGCCTTTAAGGATATGCTAGCTCATTTCCCCCTTAAGCATGTTATATCCGACTGACCAAACTCGTCCGTGACTCCTGATCAGCCTTAAATGTCGCCAATATCCTCAGTACAAGCCTCTGGTTTAACTACTAGTTAAATCAAAACTCTTGGAAGTACTTTGAACCCTCTATCAAAGTTTGGAACCCACCTGAGCACGCTAGAACATGTCAAATCAACAAATGATCAACATCAAAACTAATCTACGCACATACATACACCATAGCTGCTCCCCATTGTGGGTGTAGGCGTGGTGTCCACTGAGCCAGCTGGTACACTGTCACAATTCTGGAGAGGAACTCTACATGGCTGCCATCTTGTCCACATTTTGAAAAGGACTGTGATGAAAATAGCTGTTACCTGGTACCTTCCTTAGCACAGGTTTTAACAAGACCTCAGCTTGGCGAGTAAGGAGGCTATACCCCAGTGGGCACGGAACATTGAATGAATGTTGAGGAATAGTTGACAACATTGTTTCAATGTTAATTCAATGTTGATTCAACGTTGAACTACATTTTGTGCCCACTGGGACAGGGTATACATAGGAAGGTGTGCAACCAAAAGTCCGCACCTATCCTTGGACGTGACCTAGACCCTCCATACCAGTAGTTCCAATGAAAGAACCTAGGGTGTACAGTGGCACCACCTAGGGACTGCTGTGAACACTACTGGTATGCAGAGTCTATTTGTCAGGTCCAATGATAGGTGCGGACTTTTAGTTGCACACCTTCCTATGTATACCCTGTATAGCCTCCTCACTCGCCAAGCTGAGGTCCTGTTAAAACCTGTGTTCCTTAGGCTTAGGGCCCATAAACACTTGTAGTAACGCACCACCTCCCTTCTGGTTTCAGTCATGCCATTCAATATCACCAGCAACCAGCTCAGTAGTCAATCAGCTAATCAGAGAATTCTGAAGTAGACAATACATGCACATATCCCACACATGTTTACAGGCCTGGACAGCCGATGGTCGGCCCTGCCAGCTGGCTGACGCCCCATCCTGGTGGGGGGGGGGGGGGGGGGGGGCAGCTCTAGGAGGCGCTCATATGCCGCCAGATGGCAGCACATGTCGCCCCCTCTGGTGGCAGATAGCGGGGTGTTCAGATCGGCCGCCAGGAGGCTGTGCTGGCATGCAGCGGTCGGCCACCAGGGTGCAGCATGAGGGGCAGTGGTCGGGACTTGTTGGTGGCGGAGTGATACCACAGAGGTACCCACAGAGGGGTGAGAGGGCCCGGAGCCAATAATACATGATCACAGCACCACAAAGTTTCACAGCAGCCCGGCCTCCTGTCTCTCAGTGCCAATAAGTGACATTGGCGGCACAGGGTGAAGCCAGGTGGCTTCTGAGGGACACGCATTGAAGCATGGACAAAGCCAGTGACATTCATGGACGAATTCATCACAGATAATCTAGCAGCCCGGCCCTTAGTCTGTAGTGGCTATCCAAAGGTTGGCCATAGGGACATTTTTCAGGCATTACCAAGTGGTATTCAAGAATGACTGAAGCAAACCAACATATGAGTAATAGCTACTTAAGCTTTACTCAAAAGCACTAAGGCCTAAAATGGAAAGACTAGGGTCAGTACTGACCAACTCACCCCTAGGTTGGTCGTATAGGGAGCTAAAAAATGACTAACTATGTTAGGTGCCAGTGACTAAGAGATTGGTCGCATAGGGAGGCAAAGAATATCAGTGCAGTGGGCACAGAACGTTGAAGCAGCGTTGACACATGGTTAGTCAGCGTTGATCAACCAATTCTCAATCCTGATTTAAGTTATGTGTTGAACACTGGGTGGCATTTCCAACGCATGGCCCCATTCCCAGCAAAGACTAACTGGTTCGAAAGCTTGATTCTAAGTAATCTTCATCATTGATGCGAGCGTACAGCTGTCATATGAACAAACATGTATTTGCCACACAGAGAAAAGAAGTAGAATCACTGTGACTGACTCCCGACTTGATCACTGAGGTAACTCTCCCGGAACTCTGAAGTGACTCCTTAAAACATTAGCAGGACTCTATAATAACTCTATAATGACTCCTATTCTAAGACTCCCTAATGATTGGGAGTCACTTTAGAGTCCTGGCGAGAGTTACCTCAGTGATCGGGGCTGGACTCCCATTTGAGAGTTACAGTGATTCTACTTCTTTTCTCTGTGCATACCCAGGTAGCAAGGGTATATTGGGCCAATGTCGACAATGATCGACTCCATCGCAATCGTTATACCAACAATGGCCCATTGTAGGTAATGGACACATTGGTTGAACATACAAATTACAATGAGGGCCCACCCTTGGCAATTCCGACAATGGGCCATTGCTGGCTTGATATGGCTGATATTGACCCAGTGTTGGCCCAGTGTTGGAACATCTCAGGCCATCATATTATTTCTGATGTTGGACCAACGTAAATTCTTACTACACTTGTTCAATATTGGCTGTGATCTACACCAGGGGGATTCAATGTTGCCTGAAGAATATTTTACAGGTTTGCTCCTACTTTGCCATCATGTTGGGTTATAAATGTGATCCCCAGTGTGCTCTACATGTTTAAAGGTCAGAGGAAGTTCATGGATGAAATTTGATACCTAAAAGTGCCATTTACTGCATGACATCAGTGGGAATTTGTCAAAAGTAACTTGAAGACACCTCATGTGTGGGTAATGGAGTTAGATAAGTCCTAAATGATAGTAATACAGCTTGTATGGTGTCTAACCAATTTGGGATAGAGATCAAAATGGATTAAAAAGACAGAAATGGCTTTTTCTAAACTGATGATACTTGACAGTCATGTCTTAAGTGTACTTGCACATTCAATTATACACATAACAATAGTATTGTTCAATATTGGTAATTGTTGCAGTGGTCCTATAATGAAAATCATATGTTGGAGTGACATATGTATTTCAAGGTTGCCCCGATGTTTAATTTCTAACCTTGGAATAATGTAAAAACATAGTAATGTTGGCCCACCATTGGGCCAACATGAAATCGATATCCCTTTTTTCGAGCATGGGCCATTACTGGGCCAGCGGTCAAACCAGCGGTGGGCCAATATCAAAATGTCAATATTGGCCCATTTTTAAGTGGTATATTGGCCCAATCATGGCCCAATGTACTTATGTTACCTGGGTATATAAATTACCCTTTTTCTATAGCCTGTCTTCATTCATAATAGAGTTCAGTGAGAAAATGGGTAACGCTCTTCAAGATACATTTATAGTATAATGTACACTACCTATTGCACAAGAAGTACAGGGGCATTGGTCAGTCATAACTTAATAACAAGTACATTCAGAGTCCTTTGCTATTGCTAACACTAATGGGGAACTATACACTTCTCATCATTCCTCCGCAGTTTGTGGTAGTGGTGGTGGGGTGGGGTGGGGGGGGGGGGAGGGTTGTAATATTTCATAGAAACTTAACCCTTTAGGGGTCACATAATGTGCCCTCTATCGACATGATGCAAGAATGAAGACCTGGTGAGTATATACTTTATAGGGCTCCATCATGCCAACCCTCAAGGAATCTATCAACCTTCTTGGGATTGGCATGATGCTTTTGAATGCATCGCTATGATGCATGGCTATACTGCATCAAACTCTTTAATTTAAAGCACAATGTAGCCCTTTACCTACAGGGTTAAGCTGGGTAAGGCCCATGCTATTCCCCAAGCCCAGCACCTTGCTATGTCAGAAGATGACTCTATCTCCCCAGAACTGGCGGTACCGTCTAATGGCATCTGACGGCTACATACCCAGTATTGACAAGCAGGAAATGGCCACTTGAGGAGCTGCATGTGAAGTCTGGAGGACGGACGGCCTGCAGATCGGGATTAGACGTTTATGGGAGCATGATGGGGCCTCTTAATACAACCAATATGGCTGCACTTATGTTCAAGGTGTAAGTAATAAGTCTCAGGCCGCATGGACTGACCTCTGCAGTCCTGTGTGGGTACATCTGCCTCTAGGGTAGATTCACCTAGAGTCGGCCATATATTTTGGAGTTTGATACTTAAATTTGTATCCGTAAACGATGAAAAAATTGATTGCCATTTTTCTAGGTGTACAGTATAGATTCTAATGTAAGTGTACAGTTAAACAGGTAAACAGCAGAATGTACAGTAAATCTACAGTAGATTCTACTGGAAATCAAATACTAAGTATACAGTAGAATCTACTATATATCTACAGTAGATTCTACTGTGTACCTACACTAATTGTTTAAAGTGTACAAGCATGCTAAGCCCTCTATTCGTATTTAGCAGTACGATTTAGGTGCTTACCAACAAAGGAGAAAAAAAGCGACTACAAATTTAGACATCCGACACAATTAAGGTATATAGTCGATTCTAGGTGAATCTACCCTACTACACTACTACAGTGGGGGGGGGGGGGGGGGGGTGGAGGGTCCAGGGGGTATAGGTGTAGTATTAGTATAAACTACGAAGGGGTTAAAGGTTGTCCAGGAAGTTGGGAAAATGTGCAGGAGGAGAGAAAATAGATGCTTAAGATGGATTAAGAGTGTCTAACAAGAAGGGGAGTGTGGTATGTAAAGTGTAGGAATGTGGAAACAGAAGCAGGTGTAGTAAACTGATAACCTCCAGCCTCCAGAACTTAGTCAGTACTGGCTAACAAATCAGTCAATAGTACCTAACCTAATTAGTTATTTGATGGCTCCCATACGACCAACTTAAGTTAGTTAATACTGCCAGGATGGGCAATACTGACTAACTCACCTTAGTCTTCTCCATTACAATGGGTATAGGCTAAGTCCTTTTGAATAAGGCATTAGTCATATGGTGTTTTGCCCCACAGTCATTTTTGAATAGCCGTTGGTCATGCCTAACCAATGTCCTTATGACTAACCTGTGGTATAGCCACTACAGACTAAGGGCCGGATTATCTGTGTGGTGAATTCGTCCATGAATGTCCCTGACTTTGTCCATGCTTCTATGAGTGTCTCTCAGAAGCCACCTGGCTTCCCCCTGTGCCGCCAGGAGCATTTAGATATTCTGTGTAGATTGAATTTGAGAGTAAAAGTACATGTATCTGGACTTCTATTTCGTCCACAGAATGGATAATCGATGAAATCTTTTCATAATTTTGATTTTCAATTTTCAATTTCATGAAATATTTTTTCAATGAAGAGGTTGAACAAAGTAGGCCTACCTAATCATAGATACGTCAAGGGAGATATGTTGTATATGGCTTTCACTGGAGAAAGCTTTTTCTTTTCCTCTTGATGGAATGCTTATAACTATGCTCAATATATTCATAGATTGTCAGCAGATTCACAATATAATTGTCCTGCAGAAAGTAAAATGGCGTCTAGCAGTCCTTTGATGTTTGGTCCCCTCTTTGGAGGGGGCGGGGCGAAAATCCATTTAGACGTAGTCTCATCAGCGACAATTCCACCACCACCCCGGTTACATCCACTAAAATACAGAAAAGGCGAACATACTTGTTCTAACTCCATCACTGAGCTGAGGAATCACCCTTTCTTGTCACGGAGGTGTTTCATTGGCAGAAAAGCTAAATAAGATTATTTCGGGGTTTTCCCAATGTCCTGTCGTGAATGGTTCTGGTGGGCGTTTTAATAAGTGGCATGAGGAGGGGAGGACCCCACTGTATCCTGGACTTCCCCTTTTAGCCCTTTAAGGACGGCAGAACGTATTAATGTATCATGCCTGTGATGCATGAATGCAGCCCTGGCGAGTAACTTGCCAGGGCTGCATTCATGTATCATACCGACCCTATGGGGTTGAGACACTCCCAAAGGGTCGGCATGATGCACCAATGCAATACCGGTGAGTTACTCACCAGGGCTGCGTTCATGTATGACGCCAAATGTCATATTTTAGCGACATACATCCTTAAAGGGTTAATGGGGGTTAGTGATCAGTGGACTGTATGACAGAGATAGCTACACGGAACTCCACAGACAAAGCCTGTCCACCTCACTGCACCAGCCACGCCGCTCTGGCAGATTGGTAATTAGAAAGGGCTATTTTACGGACCTATTTGGTCAGACATTGCATTCTTGAGATTGCAGATCCTTTGATCAAGGAGAACAACCTGAAATGCCCTTTGAGAGTATGTTTAAATGAATATATAAAAAGACAGGAGCGTGGTGATTCAAGGGCTGACCGACACTGTAAAAGGTGGGCAGCTATTTGTGTACAGTAGATTCTACTGTATTTGTGTACAGTTCATTGTAGGTAAACAGTAGAATCTACAGCAGATGCTACTGTAAATCCATTCTACAGTAGATTCTACTGTAGATCTACAGTATCTACTGTGTACCTACACTAACTATTTACAGTGCAGATATTTAAAAAGAAGGGGTTCACTAAGCATCAAAATGTTGTGTCATGAATCGCAGTGGATTGAACGATCATTAGAAAAATCTATTTTCGCCTCTGTATTTGTAATTATACCACACTTGGCCGGGAGAACAAAAGAAATTGCCTGTCTGTATAATATGTACAGGAGGTGACAGAACACCCACCACTGGTGTGGCATCAGTCAGTTATACCACACCCAGGGCCCTTTACACAGGATCTTGGCTGAGTCTCAGCTGACTCGTGATCAACCTTGACTGTTGCCATTATCCTGAGTACAGGGCTCTCGGTGTATTATAGCTACTACTACATTGCCAGTAATATACAAAATACCTCTTGTAAATTATACTGCGCATACCTGATATGTATAGACATAGATAAAGGAGTTAGATAATGTGATCATATAGAAGGTCGTGGAGAGATGCCAAAAGCAGATCACACACCTGTCCGCCAATTTAAAAAACTGCCTGATGATAGAGTAGATACCATCTTACTGCATAGCTGCATTAGCTGTATTTATAAACTGTTCTACGCTTTCATCAAACAGCTCGAATTAACCCTTTAAGGACGGTTATCGTTAAAAAATGACATTTATCTATCATGATGCATCAATGCAACCCTGGCAAGTAACTCGCCGGGGCTGCATTGATGCTTAATGCCGACTCTTTGGGGTTGTCTGCACCCAGTAGGGTCAGCATGATGCTTGAATGCAGCACTGGTGAGTTACTCTCCAGGGCTGCATTCATGCATCATGACGACCAAGGGCATGATGCATTAAGGTATCATGCGGTCCTTAAAGGGTTAAGCTGTGTAAGAGTTACAAGGTGTGTAGCCCCTTCTGGATGTATAATCAAACCCTTACCCCATGGTCCATGTAGTCAGAGATCACAGAGGAGGATGGGTGGCCGGCAGATGGGAACAGGTTCAAACAGCAGTCTGACACTGTTTAACCCTTTAAGGGCCGTATAGTGGTTTAATATACCCCTAGTCGCCATGATGCTTGAATGAAGCCTGGCGAGTGCGCACGCGATACTGAAATACCGCGATCTACTTGCCAGGGTTGTATTCATGCATCACACCAATAATGGGTAAATACATTAACTCTTTGAAGACGGCATGATACCTTATGGCATCATGCCCTTGGTCATAATGATGCATGAATGCAGCCCTGGCGAGTAACTCGCCTGTGCATGCCGATCATATGGGGTTCAGACACTCCTGCAGGGTCGGCATGATGCACCAATCCAGCAACAGCGAGTTACTCGCCGGGGCTGCATTGGTGCATCATGATGACAAATGTCATCTTTTAGCGACATCCATCCTTAGAGGGTTAATGCACAAGGCAGCCCTTAAAGGGTTAACCTGTAGTCTGTATAGAGGAGAAAAGGCACATGTTTGTCAAGGTGGTGTAACTAGGTAAGTGGTAGGTAGGAGAGATACCTCACATAATGAGGATAATGAGCCCATGTATGTCAGGGCTCCATAATCAGCAGTTCGGTTACTGCACTAAGTGGGCAACACATTCCAGGGTACCTAGACAGCATACCCAGCTAAAAAACACACGTTATTTTACGTCAAAAGATGACGATTTAAAACTTTGTACGGCAGATGGTATCATTTATTCCACATAATAATTTACCCTGATAATCTCATTCCAATGTTACTTTCCCCAACAAAAGGGTAGAGGAGGTTTTTGGTTGATAGACATCATATTCAAAAGCCATGTACATATACGTATACATAAACAAGTCTTAGGGCCTATCATATAACCCTGACCCACAATATTACTCCCCCCTTCATGGCATATACTAGATATAGAATCCATTTAATTATAACTTTCTCCCAGTGGTATATTCCGATGCCACATCAGACTTCAGAGTGTCTAAAACTCAACCTTGGCCATGGACAGCGCCAACTGCCATGGCGCTGTGGTCGCCGATACCGCGTGCTGGACCCGTTAACCCTTTAAGGGCCGCATGGTGTTTTAATGTGCTATGTCTTAATGCTACTATAGACCAATGCAGGAAGAAAGGGTGACTTTTCAGAAAAGTTGTTGATAAAGTTTTTCAACATTTCTGAAGCGTGACCAACAAATATATGAACATAACCTCAAAATCCTGCATCATAATATACATCATTTGAAAGATATTTGTCCTGTGAATCTTCTGATACTAGATCTTGCAAATATAGCCATTACAGACAATGCTATGAGGATTCTGCCAAAACCAAAGTAAACACAACTTTATTATAAAAAAAAAGTCACGCTTCCCTGGTGCATTGGTCTCTAGCCAGGGCTATTCATGCATCATGTTAATCATCTGGGAGTGTAGGATCAGCATGATTCTTGAAAACAGCACTAGGGAGACACTCACCAGGGCTGCATTCATTATGGCGGCATAAACACACATTAACACACCCTGCTGCCCTTAAAGGGTTACCTATGGAAGCCTCCTTGGTGGGTGACCGTCCGGGTAGCGTCTGTGTGAGCTGGTGTCGGGCGGGAAGTGAGCAGCTCGCGTCATGATCAAAGACGAACTGCTACACCAGGAGGCGCTGCTGTAGGCCCCCCTGCCCTCTGTCAGGGCCGGCCATTTATAAACAGGAGCAGGGGGGGGGGCGTGGGGAGGAGCTGCTCAGGCCTATTACTGCCCTTGACTTTGGGGGGGGGGGGCGCTACTCTTCCGTGTGAAAAGTTGCTCTACCTCTGTTTCCTTGAGATCCTCACAGGGGGGGGGGGGGGGCTGTTAAAATCCTGATGTTAAATTGAGTATGTCTTCTTGCTGAAAGGGATTGAATTTGTACAAAATTGTGAAAGTACGACAAATCTCCCAACCTCTGAAAAGCAAGGTGGTCAAAATTCCCAACCTCTGAGAAGAGGCACGGTAGGGCGCCAGTTGCTATCTACCCTCAAAGGCATAGACCCACCCCGGCCCTGGATAGAGCTGCTCATGGTTTGAGTATACCTACTTAGGTCGTTGGGTTTTATATTAAGGAATCAAAATATGATGCTCAAAGATAGGCGGATTTTTTTTTTTTTTAAATTTTGTTCTTCTTGGACCTCTGGGTAGGATAGGAGTGGAGCTTGGAGATTGCAGACCCTCGAGGCTAGAACTGCTCACATCGTTGCACATTATCTACAAATAGGTAGGGCTGGCCACTACTGACACTAATTGCCTGATTTCGCCCTTTTCGTTTCTTTGATTAACACATAGCCCCCCCCCTCCCTTGAGAAAAAAAAGACCAACCAGTAAGTGGGCACTCCATAATGGTACTGTGACCATTCATACATGTTTCCATTGCCAATCCAATCCAACATGGATGGGTCAAACTTGAAGGAAATCATATAGGGGCTTGGGGAGCACTATTTGAGACAGCAATAATAGTAACTTAGAAGGGAATTCTCCACTATATGCCAAGGGTTCCGTCTAAACCTTGCAAACCAAAAGCAGAATCTGGCCACCAAATGCCCCCAGCAGCCTCTCCTAGGCCTCCCCGGAGAGCGGCACAGCGCCCACGGCGTCCATGCCCCCAACATGTGGTTCCCATCATCTGCATCTTTAAAGACTCCACGACGTTTGAGTCTGAGGAATGCTGGAATTTATCAAGGGCAAGCGGCATTTTTAATATATGTATATCTGGGCTGTGTGGGTGTGTGTGTGGCAGGGTGCAGGAGGCGGAACCTGGAGATGGTGCTGAGGGTGAACAGGAAGCATGAAACACATTACAGCAAAGTGATTGCCTGGTATAAATCAGGAAATAAGTAGGAAACGTTTTTTTTCTCTTCACTACTACACACTATTGGTACACTTAAGATGAACTCTCTTATATGTAAATAGCGTTTTGGAAATTAACAACATAAAAGCACTGTGCACTTTCGAATCTATACCTTATTCGTTTTATATTTGAATAGAGTTGCATATGGGGAGATGCAATGCAGTCTTCAGTATATAACATCTATTACACAATTCCCCCCTAACCTATAAATGTGGAAAAATATCTTTTTTTAAAAGAAGAAGATGGTTTCTCAAGAGGTATGGACGGTAAGGCCGTTTTATTCTGATAACTTGGATTACGGATCCGCCGATGGGAATTTTGGCATTTTGCAAAAAAAAAGAAAGTTTTTTTTTATTTTTTTACCCCCCTCCGCTGGGATTTTTTGAGAATTTTAGCAAAAAAAGAAAAAAAAGTACATGCTGACTAGCAAACACCCAGAATTTGGCCTTGAAAATTTGGAATATTTGGGAATATTTCTCAATATACCTTGATTTGATAGCGAAAAGAACACTTTTGCATGCTTTTTTTTTTTTTTTTTTCCTCCCGCCCCCTGGAATTTTCAGTACAGAAGAGCAGCTTTTTTTTTCTTTTTTTTTCCTCCCGCCCCCCAAAATATTTGCTCTGAGTGCCCGTAATCCAAGTAATCAAAAAAAGGTGGCCTAAGTAGAGGTGGGTGTGGGCGTTATGCGTCGACTCCTGTTAAAGTCCTTTCAACGTTGAGGGGTTTGGAGAGGTGCCCAGTTTTAGGTGATTTAGCCACCAGTCAACAACTATGCCCCCGGCCCCCGCACTCCCATGTCGTTTTGACACCATCCATGTTACAGAGCTTGTGGAAAAAAGGTGTTTCTGACAGACTCAGCACTAACAACAGGGAGGGGAAATATTTGACAATGACACCATCGACAGGGGGTCTTATCATCAAGAGACAGACATAGTTCAGCCTTACATTTCTTTTGAACAAAGGTGTACTTTTTAAATATGCAGCGTTATAAAAAAAACTGGTATTTTTTCAGCTCCTAAAACCAGCGATTTTGCCATATAAAGAGTACTCTTTGCACTCCAAAATCCATGGAAAGGGGGTGTATTTGAAACCCCACAACGAGGATGGTGTCTGTATATGTCTGGGAGTGCGGGGGCCTGGGTAGGCCCCCACACGTCTTGGTTATGGCTATGATTGGGATGCCCAGAAGGCGGTTAACCTTGGCAAGTTCTGTCAGCCTCTGACGACATGATTTACTCGTGTAGGGGAGGTGTAGACGGGAATTCCTCCACTTCCTGACAAGAATTCCTCCACTTTACTAGGTTGCAAGCCCTCCTGACATATGGGATCCAATTTCTATCTGTACCAGAACTTTGGAAGCCACCATGAGGAGAAGATAGAAGTGATAGACTGATTGGACGATGCTGCAAAGTTCAAATGTTCTTTGTCAAAGGCCTAAACTAAACTATTTGGACACAAATAAAGTAATAAAAAGCCTCATGGGACAGAAGGGAAGCTAAACTGTGGTACAATAACGTTGGTACTTGGAAACCATTGGGCAACTTGGAAATAAGTACTTTGGTTTAAATGGACTTAAGGCTGTGTCTCACGACCTTGGGCCAATGTTTTCGTCTCTGACCGGGTGCCGTCTCTGACCAGGTGCCGTCTCTGACCGGGTGCCGTCTCTGACCGGACATCGCTTTGGGAGTTTAGTTACCTTCTACCAACAGCAGGAGGCTAATTATAATTACATAACAACTGCCATAAAGTTTTTACAAATCCTTATATGTATGAGTATAGGTTAACAATTAAAAAACACATTCCTCTGACAACAGGTCAGAGACAGCACCTGGTCAGAGACAGCACCTGGTCAGAGACGGCACCCGGTCAGAGACAAAAACATTGGCCCAAGGTCGTGAGACACAGCCTTAAAGTCTAGGCTAGTAGTGGTTTATCTTGACTTTTCTTCATGGAGGCTTCAAAAGTACCCTGACATGGACGTGGCAACTTTAAATTATATTGGGTTAGAGATTGCTTGAGTCGGCCTCACATTCGCTAGGTATAGGATCGGGTAACCTAGAGCACAGCCCTTTTTGGGTCTACTGTCTGTATATCCCTGGCTCCCATCTACAGGTCTTAACTAGACAATCCCCGGGGGATTCCCCCAGTCCCTACTAAATGAGGACCTCCGCAGTGAATACTAGATGCATTCTGGGTCGTCAAAATAGTTTAGAAAAGTGAAATTTCACAAGTGCCCCTCAACATATCCAAAGTCAGAAAACACATAAGGCAACATATGGTTATTACAGGAATATGCATTTTTAATTCTTATCTAGATTCGGTCTGAAATTATTTCATTTACAAATACAGGAGATATGCCCTATAATGCAAGTTTGTTTGCATTTGTAAGTTACATTTCAGATGTTGGTGGCCAGGTTGTCTCTATTTCCTAATAGATTGTGTATGAAGGCTATTTAAAAAAAAAGAGAGAGATTGTCGCTTAAAGCCCCTTTGGGGTTTTTAGAATCATTTTCAAAAGTTTATGCTATATGAAAATACAGTTGAACACAATTCCCTGACTGAGACCTGCAGGGCTCAATTCACCGTCATGATGACAAGTGCTAACTGTGGGGGTAGTGGGGTGTTGGTGTGTTCAAAAAGAGGGGGGGGGGGTAAATCACCTCAAGTGATTCCAATTTACCAAGCCTTGAAGTCAAGCTCTCTCCTTACCACAAACACCCATGGTTCCCAACATACAATGAGCATGACACGTTGAGACACGGTGACATGGAGGAGGAGTGCTGAGGGGATGACTCCCCCCGGGGGGGCACTCTTTCATGGATCGGACTATAACCAGTGCAGCACGACTGTCAAGAGCGTGAGCGGTCAACTTCTATTAGATCCTGAAAGGGAAAATTGTGAGAGCCTAGGCGTGCAATAGACACAGTTAAATTTTCCCAGCTTCTGATAAGGGGGCGGTAGGGCAGCAGTTGTTATCTACCCTAAATGATTCAATAGCCACCCCTGGGAGATGACTTGACAGAGGAAAGGGAGAAAAGCCAGAATAGGTCTACCCTCCAGTAACCAACTCCTCCTAGCCACCCCCCCCCTGGGGGGGGGGGGGGGGTCACTGAGTCTTTGAGGGTAGATAACAACTGCCGTCCTACTGCTATCAGAGGTTGGGAGATTTGACCTTCCCACATTTTAGAGGTTGGGAGATTTGACCGCCCCACCTTCCAGAGGTTGGGAGATTTTCTGAGCTATTACAAGTTTAGGTCTCCCTCAATTTTGTACAAATACAATTTTATTCACCTCTTTCAGCAAGAAAACTTGCTCAATTTAATGATTTGATTTTAACTGCCCTACTTATCAAGGACCTGACTTCATCTGACTGCCCCCTCTTTTCAACATCTAATGGAAATTCACCGCCACAACTTTTCACGGTAATGCTGCAGTGGTTATCTAATACATAGACAGAGGTCCACAATGATCTGTCTGAATGACAGGTTTCTCCAAGAGTGGTAACTTGGATCATATCACACGAGGCGGAGTACCACAAGTGGAGAAACCAGGAATTCAGACTGATTAGAGTGGATCTCTGTCTTTAATTCATGTTATTATTGATAAATAATATCTAAAAACAACATTTAAAGATTTCATATCTATTTCAGTGATGTGATCATGGAGAAACAGCCCACGGAGAATGCGCATCAGTTTCTCCACGGGGGTGTGGAGAATGGCCATTCTAGAACTTTAGCACAGTAACTTTGTTTCTCCACATGAAATAAATGGTAGAGCCCCCCCCCCTGGGAGCCCCCCCCCTCCAGGGTCCCAGTCACACATACCTCCCTACAGTATCCTTGTTGTTCTCAGCACCTCCTCCAGCATTGCTCCTGGGTCACCCACTGAGAGACACCTTTGAGATCTGTACTTTTTAGCTCTTTACTTGTGGCAGGTTTACACCAGTCATACGGCCAACAAAGGGCCCCCAGCACGGGACAGGTGTCCGCGCCACCCTCCTGGGCAATGACAAAAATGTTAACCCTGCGAGGACAGCATACTCAGAGGCGTAGGAAGCATATTTGCATTGGGATGCTCATCCTCACTCAAACCAGTTTTAAGCATTTATGCCTGATGGCGCACATACACACTTATGTTGAAATTATATAGAAAAGTAGTATTTGAGACCCCTTAAATTTTGATAAGGGTCCAGTCCCCTGTGTCCCTCTTTTGCCTATATTGGAGAGGTAAGGTTTGGGAATTACATATGTATTACAGTGAAAGTTCCTGACAAATTGTCGGGGGGGGGCAAACATATTCTGGCCTCCCCTTTTCCTACTCCACTGACCGTGCTTCAATGTGCTATATGACATTCTGTAGGCAAGATATATGAATGCAGCGCTGGCGATTATTTATGCCAGTGCTGCATTCATGCACCATACAGCTCGGACGACAAAACTGTTAACCCTCGAAGGACATCATTGTGCCTTAATGTACTGTGGCCTTTTATAGGAGTTACTCGCCAGCGCTGCATTGGTGAGACCCTATTATGAGGGTAACACACGCCTGAAGGGTCGGCACTAATGGATCACTAGTGAGTTACTCGCCGGTGCTGCATGGGTGCATCATGACGACAAACGAACATGATTCATTGAAGCATCATGCTGTCCTTAAATGGTTATCTTCCAGTCCCCGGCCACCAGGTCCTATATGTGTGTTCTACTAGTATATACATAGGAGTCAAGTACATTTAAAGGCCTTTCATCAGGCCCTCACCATGCCTGGTGCTACAAGTACATACCACTATATATACCAGACAACACCATCAACCAACCACTCTTTTTGCTCTCTCCCATGGCATTGAGGATATGTAAATTTAATTTCCCTCGCTATCTGTTAGCCTTGTGGAGGCGCAGTGTGCACAGATTACTTCACACTGTAGCCCTGAATAGACAGATCGTGGAGGCATGGGGGTAATCAATGGATGCACCTGGGCCTGTTTCATAATAGAACCTAATTACACATAAACATGGGCCCATTATCCACCCCGAGGATCAAAGACTGCCAGGAAAAATAGTCCACTCTAAGGGAAGATGAAGGTGCAGGGGAGGACGCAGGCGTTATTCAATGGAACATCTGCGGGTGGTTCTTCATACAGTGTGGCAGTGCCAGGCAATGAAGGGGACTCTTAGAAAAGGTGGGTTATAAGGGAAACAAAGGTAAGAATTATTCTGGTTAAATGTTTTATATCCATCATATATACTGTCCTGGTGAATTCAATGGTAATGTCCTTATCTAATTAACAGACTAAAGATAGTCTAGTACTACAATAACTCCTTTGTTAGAAAACGTAGGAATAATGTTGTCTATTCTTTTGAATTTAGATGATACTAACTCCAAACCCTGTACGAAACCATGAAAGGATCTCTGAAATTCTTGCAATGAATGAATCTAAAATGCTTTCTTTTTGAGGTGTCAGTGTCAGTAGCAGCCCCTCAAACAGAACTCAAGAATGACACAAGTTAGTATCTTGTGTATTACCCAGGAAAAGCAAAAGCTGAGACACTGGAGATTCTCGAGAATAGTAGACATTCGTAGTGACATGTTCAATGGTGATGACATGAATTTCTCGAGTTCCACTCATTAAGAAAGTGTCCCGAGTCTCACTTGTTCAAAAAGCAAGAAACTCCAGGGAATATGACACAAGAAAATGTCCAGAAAGTGTTCAATAAACATTCAGAAATTCTTGTAGGGATCTCGAGTCAAGACTCAAGAATTATGCTTGAGAGTTACGCTTGAGATTTTGTTTGCAGGGAGTGCTTGTACACATGGTGGATCAGCTCTGGACTCATCCCAGCTGAACTCAGGTGTGTAAACTCCGAGGGCTGCAGGCTCCTGGTTACATACTGCTGCAGGCAGGTGTAACTGGACCCTCCGTCTGTCCTCCCAGACCCTCCCCCTCCCCACTATCTACCTCCCCTATCAGTAGAATAACCCACACCCACAGCCACACACCCTCCTCCAGGGTGGGACAACTGGCAATGTATCCTCCTGGGCGTGTTGGTTTAATCTGGTTAACATACATGTGTGCTTCTCAATTGCATTATGCTTGGCACCTGTTGTGCATTTCATATCGGGCATGTAGCGGGTTTATCTGAGCTGGTGCCGGCCCCGCCTGCCCCTGAGTAACTCGCCACTCCCCGGGAGTTGCTCCTCTCATATCGGTCATGGGGTGAGCAGCTCCCCTACACCCCTTCCCAGCATAGGGTGTGAGCACACGGGGGTCCACTCCCGCTGCATTGGTATATGTGTGAACACGATTCCAAGCGGTACCTTTCAGGCAATTTTGGAGGAAAAGGGGTACATTTTCAGGTCTTATTGCACCAAAATATCAGATAATACATATACTCTACTTTATTTTTCTCAACATTAAAGATACCTTTCATCATTATATTACATAGGCCTGAGACATATTGAATTCCAGGCCTACCTTACATGGTTTAAAAAAACAACTGTTCTTGGGCTTTTACAAAAAGGCCAAGAAAGGTTAAAGAAAAAGAAACATGAAAAAATAACAAGAAATTGAGCTAAAAGTTTTAGCTCAATTTCTTGTAAAATGATGCTCTCCTTTGTGATAAAGATACCAAGTTTGGGGTGGTGTTCACACATAGTTCCTATAGAAAAGATATGGAGTCCCCCCCCCCCCTCGGGGTTGAGCAACTCCCCTACCCCCCTTCCCAGCGCGCCGCACACATGGTGGATATATTTGAGTTTTTACACACTTTGGTCTCGATATACCACCACAGAACAATCCATTTGTCAGAAGGGCCCGGTGCCTGTGATGTGTTTTTTGCGTTGTAAACTTGCTATATATACTGTTATGGTTGACTATATGACGCCTGCTGCCCTCATGTGGTGACCCCAGGGTGCTCAATGTGTACACTGTATATCAGACATCCTTTGGGACACAACCATGTACCCTCTATTCACCTCTGTGTGAACATCTTCAGGCAGTTGTCGTAAAAGGCGACATTCCTCACCGGGACAAGCATCTTCTGTATAATTCCATATGGACAAAACCTCGGGGTGCCATTATAAAGTAATCTTACAGGTAACTATGCCTATTCCTGTCATACAAATATGATTACATATACTCTAGATGGATGCCAGAACCGTTAATTCAAAACATTACAATGGTATTTAAAAATGTTATAATCTATTACTATACAGGCCCCCTGAATCTTGTCTTGCTATCTTTGAGGTTGGGTTCTCTTATTAGGACTTCATTTTGCCTCAAAATCACATTAAAATGATTTCCCTCTAGCAGCTGTGACCTTTCAAACCTGTGCTCTCCAATATATAAAAGTAAACTTTGATGCACTGGCTAGACTGACAACAGAGGGCAGACCATGCCTTTTAGCCTGGTCTAACGTTACACTAATAAGGTATATCTACTCTGTAATGAACAAGAGTTCACAGAGCTGTTCCTATACAAGGCTAAAGGGACCTTAAACACTGAAAATCCATAGGTTAGTCAGTACAGACTATCCTAGGTTCTTCATATGTGTGTAAGTCACAATGGCAATGTTATATTCAAAAATGACTGAGGGGTCAGTCAGTAGTGGCTAACCTTGGTTCATCATTGGTGTGTTGTATTTGTATACCACTAGTTGGTGCCACCTGTAAGATACTATGATGACCACTCAGTGGCTCCCCTGGAATTTAAAAGACTGAGGTGGGTTGGTCAGTACTGACCAACCTGCCAATAATAACTTACCTAGGTTGGTCGTATAGGGAGCCAAAATATGACTAACTAGATAAGGTACTAGAGATTGAGAGATTGGTCGTATAGGGAGCCTTGGAATATCAGTGTACCCAGCCATGTTTGATCCATGTTTAATACGACTTGATTGAACTTTCATGCTATATTAAATATGGGGGCTTTAACCTAAATCTTACTATGCAACTAGCAATATGCTTTTTGGGTAAGTGCTGGAATTAATGTTTTCACCTGCTCAAATTAGCAAAAGCCTGACCCTCACATCGGAACACATTGCGTCAATGGCCTCCTGCCTAGAAAATGTTGCGATTTAGACAAGGATTTAGACTGATACAAAAGCATTGGATGTATCCTCTATAATCCACTGATAGGGGGCACTGAATATGCATTTAGGCTATTTTGATAGTTAACAACTGCAACCATACTGTGAGGTCGCCACCCCATTACACAACTTCAATCGTTGGTCTTTAGTAATGGCAGCAGTATGACTTAAAATAGGCACACTGAACTTGTAAACTTGTCTCCAGACTCTTCTAAGTAACTGTAAATGAGTTTAAGGTTGTCTAACATATCAGGTTACCATCCCACAAACCTGTGTCCCGACTCGTCTAAGTGACATGGAAGCGGGTACTCTAGCTGGAGTTGTAAGATAGAAGACCCACTTGGCATGTGCCAGCCCAAAACCTGACATTTGCCAGTTCCAGATTCCATTTGCGTGGGGTGTGTCACAAGGGGCATATACAATTAATTGTAGAAAAAGGGTTTTATAGGAGGATTTAATTGTATATAACCAGTATGACCGACATTTGGTTGTATCAATTGTATACTGCTTATAAAAAGTGTTTCACAAAGGTCTATAAAGGTCCTTATACAGTTTTTAAAGCTTTTTTTCATGTAATATACGTGTCATACTACACATACGAATTCCTGCAAATATCTGTTTATTCAGGATGAAAATAAACTGGTTATTCTCATTTAAACAACACTTATGTTGATCCTATCTGATCATCATACAAGGGGAGAGTATTTAATATTAATGCTACATGGTTATTAAGATCGACTTACCTTTACCAAATGTTAGTCTTAAGTTGGTGTTTCACAAGCCCCATTATTATCTTCAATTGTATCTAGATATGTAACCATAGATACACTTGAAACTTGTGAAACACCAAGATAAAATTAACATTTGTTGATAGTAGGTTGGTCTTGGAAAACTTGTTAAATTAATTGGATCTATTTTCCCCTTGTGAAACACCCCAGTGGGATGGTAACCTGATAGGTTAGACAACATTTAACTTGTATATTTTATGACAGTCACTTTGAAAAATCTGGTTTACTTTTTCAGTGCAGAGGTATATTGTGAGAACCCTTGCATCTTGGAGGAAAGCCAAGTACCGCGATAACCAGGGGTCCTAAACCCCAGGGTTCTTTGGCCATAAATCGCATAGAGGAATCTGAGCTTTTGAAACTGCTATATGATACCAATCTCCTTCTTTCTTTTTTCATCCCTCCTTTCTTACTATCTTTCAACACGTAAACTTGTGAACCAGCTGCCTCCCCATTTCTCATGACGCTGCTTGTGTTCCCTAGTGCGTCAGTTATAAAGTGATAGACAACATTTGTCAACAGTTCTATTGTTCTGTCAATAAATAATCAACAATAGTGTTAGGTCAACCATAAAATCTAACTTGTTTCTCATCCCCAATTCTTTTTCCTGGCCAACAAATGGGTACGAAAATTAAGGTCTTGGTGATATAAATTCCCATTCTACAAATTTAGAGATAAATGATCTGCAGAAGTTGTAAATATGCAACATCATAGGCGGGACCATAGGCTTTAATTTGATACCAAATCTGACAATATTTTCCATATATATAATAGAACTCCCCGAAATATTCCCCAAAAGTCGATTCTGGTGAAAAACTACACCGCTGAACTGACTTCATGATCTATCTGAGCCTAAATCTGTACATACTTCACTCCATGAACTCTATCCAAACCAGCTCTGAAAGGTGGTGTTCACAGAGAAAAGAAACAGTGTCTAAAAGGAGTCCAGGTTGCCTCCAGAATGACTCCCCTGTTTAGGGAGTCCAGGTTGTCTAACAGAGTCTAGGTGACTCCCTGACTGACCTAGGGGAGTCACATAGCTGCCTGGATCACCTAAGAGATTCACATAGGGACCTGGGCTCTCATAGAGAGAGGAGTCATTCTGGAGGCAACCTGGACTCCCTTTTGATGCTGTTTCTGCTCTCTGTGTTACTATTGGCTTTTTAGTGAAAAGCTGCCTGTAATAAGATTTTTCATTCAAATGAACAAAAACAACAACAGCAACCTTTATATTATCAAGGTATCAGTACTTACGGGTGTAGTTCGTGCACGTGCTAAGAAGGTGAGGAGGAGAAGGAGGATGGCGGGTCCGTGCTGCATGCCGGTCATCTCCCTAACCAGCCGCCCCAGCCACCAGCACGCATTGTGCAGCACCATACATGTAACCACACTCACTCCTCCTGGGTCTCCTCCTGGACTTCTACTCGTCCTCCTGGGCCTCTGCTACCACAGGGGTTTAACTTTAAGGCTCTGTCCTTCACTTCTCCTGAGCCTCTACTGGCTCCTCCTGGGCCTCTGCTACCACAGGGACCTAAGTCTCTGTCCCTCACCCCTCCTGGGCTTCTGCTGACTCCTACTGGCCTTCTGTACTTCTGCTGGCTCTTCCTGTACCTCTGCAACCACAGAGGCTTAGAGCTCTGGAGCAGCTGTCCCTGACTCCCTCTGTACCTCGGCTACCACAGGGGTTTAGAGCTATGTTCCTGGCTCCTCCTGAGCCACACCACTACTCCCTCTGTCTCTTCCTGGACTTCTGAGGGCTCCTCCTGGGCCTCTGCTTTCACAGGAGTTTAACTGTCTCCTCCTGTACCTCTGCTACCACAGAG
Organism: Harmothoe impar; assembly: GCA_947462335.1. NCBI lineage: Eukaryota > Metazoa > Annelida > Polychaeta > Phyllodocida > Polynoidae > Harmothoe > Harmothoe impar. The sequence continues at coordinate 17,977,022 of OX381704.1, read as the reverse complement.
CTCTGGCTCTGGCTCCTCCTGTACTTTTGCTGGCTCTTCCTGCACCTCTGCAACCACAGGGGTTTAGAGCTCTGACTCTCCCTGCAACTCTACTGGTATCACAGAGACTTTTAAAATGCTCTGTTTCTCACTCCTCCTGCACCTCTGCTATCACAAGGGCTCTGGGCTCTGATTGCTCCTGCACTTTTACCACTGCTACCACAAAGCGTTCCTCCACGGCCTCCTCTGGAATGGTCCCTACTGCTGACCACTCCTGCTGCTTCCACAGGGAGTTCCTCCTCCACGGTCTCGGGGACTACTACTGGCCGCAAGCCTCTTCCTCCTGGGTCCTGCTGGTGTCACCTTGAGGACAGGAGGAGTGTGTGGTGGTGGGATTGGGGGTATAGGGGGTAAAGGGGAGTGGGAGAAGTCACCACCCAATCAATCCCAGCTGGAGCTAGACGACCTATCCCCTGACGGTAGGACCTGATAGGTGTGGTGATGGGTGGGGGTTGAAGGGATCCAATCCAATTAATGATCCAAAAAACCTAGATTCTTATCAGCTATACACTGAAACACTAATATAGGTATGTATACACATAGAGGTATATATATGCTGCATCAACCTGACACAGATACCTCATGGCCACCATTCACTGATTAGTAGTAGAGTCCATGCAGCAGGCATATCTGGATGCTGTGTGGTGGAAGTAGCCTGGTCCCAGCTGAGATACACTCCTCAGATACCAGCATCACATGCCGCCTCCACTCAGGGGCTGGAGGAACCCTCACTCCTCCCGGGTTCCTGTACACTGGAGGCACGACTAGAGGGACAGGTGATGGGGAAGTCGTCCCAGTCCTATAGTCTTCTATGTATGGGTGGTAGGACTCTCCCTTGTCCTAGTATTATAGGTGTATCTGTATAGGACCTCTGCTCCGGTGGTATGGGTACAAGGGCCTCTTAATTCTGGGCTCTAGTGGTATACTTATAGGTAGGCCCTCTCATGAGTGAGTCCTAGTGCTGAAGGTATAGGTGCTGGATAGGACCTCTGCACGCCTCTCCAGGGTCTGGCACTGACTGGAGGAGGGGCAGGTAAGACCCTCCTGTTAGCTCTCCTCCTGGTGGTGAAGTGGCGGCCGTGGTGGAGGGGAGCAGGAGGAGGGGACTGACTGACTCTGGGCCCCGCTGCAGTCTCTTGTATAACGTGTATGTGGGATCCACCACTGGGATCCACCAGCATTGGATCCTCCGCCCTCCTGTGGATCTCTACAGAGGGGATCCCCAGCATGGTGGGTGCACTGTCAGAAGTGAGTGTAGCTGGACAGTAAGTTATACTGTAGATTTACAGTATAACTCACATACTTTTGGTTTCTAAACCAAAAATACCATTAATACGTAATTTTATCATGTAAATCAACAGTATAACTTATACTGTGAAGCTACACTCACTTCTGGCAGTGTGGGTGGCAGTGGGAGGGGGGAGGGGGTAGATGTATAATTGTATCTCTGTGGGGGAAGGTGGGGGTATGACATGGGGGTGAGAGGGAATTAGAATTGGAAGTTATGTGGTTACAATGAGGAAGGAGAGATAAGAAGTTGATGATAGATATGTAGCGAGGGGTTGGAGGAGTAGGGAGGCAGGAGAAGGTGGTATGCAGATAGATAAACATGTAAAAAGCAACGTGTCAACAAGAGCAACGACACTGTAGTATTTGTACACACACACACTGGGACAGCAGTTTATCAATGTCTGTATTAATATATCTAGTTTCCAACTAATAGCACTGACTCTAAATACCTCCCCATCTACTGGCTCGTACGGGGAACTATGCGGGATAGTGGAGCAGAGCTACACGTTAAATATAAGGTACATCAGGACTTTGCAAAATCACAGTCCCAACACCGATGAGGGTTATATGCATCACGGTCATCCTATCACAAATGACACAAGTCTGTTTATGTACAGCTGGAAAATATAAGATTCGTTCTCTTCCTCTGAACTGTCTGATTGACACTGAATGTCTAATATACATTTATACACTTAGAGATCAAGCACTATCTGTCTTTACATCAGATATTGGTTTGAAGGACATTACAACTAATATATGGCAGTGCCTCTATTCTGTGTAGAGAAATGTATAGTTTCTTCATCTGTAATACTGTGTGATGTGCATTATTGTATTAATATTGACTTGTATGACAAATATGATTGGCTTTTATGAAAGGCCTCTCATGAGTAATGCAATCAGTAAAAACGTGTTGAACTATTAACAATTCAGCTGAGGGTAACGTGTATAACCCTCATCTGTGTTGGTACTGTTGACATGTCACAGGGATATAGGATGGTTGGTATTATTGTACACACACACACTATACACATGTATCCACTCTTTTAGAGCAGCATACTACAGGCCCCTATATAGACATAAATACAACAGGATAATCCCTCCATAGATGTGACCCGGTGATAACTTCACTGTGACTATAGCTACATGGCCACATTCCAGGCTGGGTTCCAGTTGACAGGCACTCCCGGGGGGTCCACTCCTGGACTTTTAATTACTCTCTGTGTACACAAAGTGAAGGGAAAGGGGCCATGTTTGAACCATGATACTGGTACCTGCCGGTCCCCTTCTAAGGGGTAGCTTTTTTGTAATTCTGGGCCAGAGCGGTACAGTTTTAGAGCACATATTTGAGGCTTTCTATAACGTAAATTAGATCTTAATTTTTTAAGTGCTTCTTTATTTGTCAAGGCTGTCTTTTGGCAATAAGAGGGGGGGGGGTGCTTTTTTTGATACTATCACTTTGAAAATGATAAATCTTCTTGGATTTTCCAGATAAAATCTGGCTATATTTGGGTGTTTTAGGCAATGGCTCGGGAAAGGGTTCTTTTCTTACAAAATAAATCCTTTCTAAGGGGTGCCTTTTCAGAATTTCCCCCCAGTTATAAGGGTACCAAATCTGGGGTGATGTGCGCACATAGTTACTATAGAAAAGATAGGGAGTGGACCCCCGTACACCACTATAACGTTGACAGAGTCTGAGTCCTCTCCTCACTGCTGGTACGTGTTATACACAACGTAGACTGGTCACACCCAACTCTGAAGAAAACCACGCAGATTCCATCACGCGTCCCCTCTGGTTTTATTGTAATTTATTATTTGTTATTTTTTTTGCAAAACTGCCCTTCAAGGGAAAAAGATACAAGTGCACAGTTCTTGTGCTAGAATAATTTCATTCACATCCGTTTGTCGTGTCTGGTATAGTGTACAAGGTTCTACTCGGAGTAACCTGCAAGAGGAGAGGTCCTGTTGACACCAGCACCATCTTGCATTATATACATTTACATACTTTTGAGAAATGACGTGAGTTCTGTGCGTTTTTATAATGAAAGTGCCGTCATTTCTAAAATTCTTTTGTATAGGTCAGCAGTCGAATATGCAGTCTTTGCGAAAACTTTCATGGCATGTAGGACAGTTGGTCCTGCAGCTAGCCAATTTTGCAGGACCGGATAGTTTTCTGCAGGACCGGATACCGAAATCAAGGTTCTGCATAGAATTTAGAATAGAATAGCATGTATAAAAGAAAACAATAACAAGAACTTGATCTAATTTACCTAGAATATTAGAGTGCACTCTAAGACGTGTATCGTCAGTTCCGGTTGGACTATTTGAACAATTCTTTGGAAAGCCCAGAATGTGAAGGACATCAGGTCCTGCAACACCAGTCATTCTGCCGGACCAGAGCCATTTAGGCGCGGACATTGCCACTGTCTGACAGGATTTGGTAAAGACTTAATATGGTGGGGTAGCCATTAGACCACTTCTTTGTTTTGGGGGTGCGGACAATATGAACAGTCTCTCAAGTATGGAGGAAGAAATTTCAAAAAATCTATAAAAAAAAAGATTGCGTTTTTTTTATATACCTGTAGTAGGCTAGTGCGGCGGACCCGTAACCCATAGAATAAAAATGTGTGACCTTATACTAAACATCAGTATAGCATGCTGAACCCTACGGTCGGAGATAATAGTTGAGCTTCCTTGGACCAGATGGATAGGGGAAATATGCAGTGTTTATGAAATGCTCCCTCTTATATTCTGCTCTAATGTAAGAAGCATACTGATAAAGTGAGTTCTAAAAAGTGCCAGACGCGCCTCCACATAGTGTAACAGGGGAGGACTGAACAGGTATACGTATAATCAGACGACAACCTACCAGGACGTTTTTATACACCTGGTTTGCCAGTCTCCTTTTGATCCTGCTACATCCCCCAACACACTGCACCACGTCTCTGGGTGCCCACGTGTGATGTCTGTAGCTGAAACAGCTAGATGGGAAGGGGGATCTCTTTCTTTATTACACGACCTAACGTTATTGGTACGATCCTGTATTTGTTTAGGCATTAAAAAACGTACCACCCGGGGGTGTGGTACGTTTTTGCGTACCACCTGGCCGTGTGGTACGCTTTTCACTGCTCTAGACCAATCAGGAGGCAGCATTTTGGTCACGTGACAGGGCAATGGCGGCGATGTAAACAAAGCAGACGACGATGTGAACGATGCAAATTAACGATATAAACAACTAAATTGGCGATGTAAACAGCAACTAAAAGGTAGGGGGGCTGAGAATTTGTCTTCTGGTCGTGTAATAAAGCTTGTATTGCATGATAAGGTCACGCATGGGGCGCACCAGCCCTCGGTGCATCTGCCTTATAAAGGCAGATGCACCTCGGGCTGGTACGGCCCATACGTGACCTTATCATGCAATACTAGCTATATACTTTATCTCCAACTGGTAGGGAAGCTACCAACGGTTCAGTCATCATAAGCATATCAGCAGTTTGAAAACGACAACATTATTGTAATATGATATACAAAAAAGGATACTTTGGAAACCATCATCATTATTCAACTTTTGTAACTGATGAGAATTTCCACTCGAGATCACGTGAATTTCATATAATTATAGGCAGCACTGTTAGATTCCCGAGTTTTCTGCTTGGGGAAGAACTGTCAAAAGGCTATAGTATTAAAGTATATTTAATGACCTTTCTTATTATCAAGAGTACTTGAGAAACTGTCAAACACCTTTGCTGTACATGGGTTATATGTCTAACATAAACTAACCTCACCACTTCCCATGCTTGTGAAAGACATATTCCACGTCTTAATTGGCGATTTCAAGTTCACTCTGGTGTCAATGCCATGGTCTTACCTCCACCCTCCCCTAACCCCATCACGACCCCAACCTTGCCGTACAAATCCCGGCCCCGGGCAGTCATTAAGGTGGGTCAATGCCTTGATGTAAAAGTAGCTAGATTTCTGTCAGGTTTTCACCATAAGACCATAATAGCATACACTTTCCAACGAAATTGAGAAAATAGGGGGGTCCCGGGCTTTTTTCTGAGATATTTAAGCCTTCAGTTAATGTTTCATGTGATGGATTATACAGTGTTTTGCCACATATCTACATGAAATAGTATTTAAAAGTAGCTAAATTTCTATATAACTCTCTCAGGATATAGGTTTTGATGTTCTCTCTCTAGGGAATCCCGTTTGAACATATGGTCCCGGGCATATTTCTAAAGTTTTTGTCCATTTAAAAAAATAGTTGAAAGGAAATAGAAATGTACTATGGGCTGGTTATGTATGACTTCTGAATGAGAGCCACCACCACAGACTCCATAGCACAGTGGCAGAATGCATGCCTTCATATCCAAAGGTTAACGGTTCTCGCCCCGGTCAGGCAACAACTTTGTCCATTTTAGGACAATTTGATATAACTTGTTGCAATATGACAAAAATGTCCCCTAGTGATCTGTGGTCAAACTAGAGAATGTACCTGCGCAGTAAAATGTGCAGTGAACGGAAATGGCATCATATTGACCCACCTTAAGGTGCCTGGTGCTGACCAGGTTAGAGTAGCTGGACATGCACACAGCAGGACCCAGCAGGCTTTGTATGCAGATAGGGGACAGGTAAGGTATGCCCAGGTGACACCTCCTCCACTATAGGATGATACTCACCCTGCGCTCTGATGATTCGTCACCAGGTAGATACCTAATTGATAATCCCCGCAGTTAGGCCATTCAAAAAACAGAAGTTGTTTCTTATCACCGCACACATCGTGAAAATCGTGATCCAGGGAAACTTTATTCAATGCTTTTAGACTTTTAATGAGAAATATGTCAAAAGGTGGACACACAATAGAATGTTTGGTATAAAATTATAGCTTATAGCGTCAGGAATGCAGAGATATAGGAATAACTTGCATTATAACAACTCTTATGGATCTTTAAACTATTATAATGTGAAAATCGTCCGTGAAAAGTCCTAATTTCCCTATATGTATATTTTATCCCCCCCAGTTAAAAAAAATTGAGATAAAAAAAGCGCCCTCGTCATATTTCTCACTGTTGGATGATGAAAAACTACTTTCTTTTGAGTGGCCTTATGTGCCGCCATATGTCCTGACATGTATCCCTTTGTTCCCTTGCACTGTGAGCGGCCAAGGATGAGCCCTGTGCCCCGCACTGCATGCGTATCCTTCATGCTAACTACTTGCTACTTCCTGTACATTTTGTCAGATTGACTTGATTGAGCTTGGTATTTTGGCCATACTGGTTCGTAGTCACAAAACAGAATTGTCCGAATAAACACCTGTTGAATTGAAATTAAATTGAATTGAAAATTGAATTGATCGATGCTGTAGTGATATGAGTTCTACCATTTATCCATTTGATATAGCATTGGGGCATAGAATCAAACTGTGGTTAAAGCAGAAGAATAAAAGATAAACACCAACCACCCCCATCAGTATAAAGCTACATCCCCAGTTTACCAAGCTATAGGCAGTTGGGCTTTCTGAACTAGAAGAATTCAGTTGGGCTTCTAAAGCTGAAATAATGTATGTCAATAAACTGTGTAAAACTATATATCTATCCTGTTTTGGCCATAAATGATTACAAATAAATTATGATATTTCTACACTCTAAAATATGTGTGTTGTGGGAACATGCATTTAAAGAAACACACTTTGAGTAGCGTAACAGAGTAACACACTTTTGAGATCAACACACTTTGAGTAGCGTGTAGTGTGTTATAATACAAAAGTGTGTTAAAAGTGGCTTCAAAAAAGCGTGTACACATAACACACTTTTGTTAGAGTGTAATGGACAAAACTCTTTTATACTTAAAATACAGAAATCATCAGGTATGTGGCTATCCGGTCCTCCAAAAATGTTGCCAGTCCTTCAACATTGAAAATTCACAGGACCGAATGTCCTGTGGGATGAAAAAGTTTTCACAAAGACTGTATAGGTGACCCTGGTATATGTGCCCAGCAGCTCACCATGAGACCATTGCCAATATGTAATACACTTTCTTATGCCTATTCCAGCCTGTATATGATGGACCCATTCAAGATCTGTTGATAACAAATTACTAGAAGTTTCTATCTGCCCTGAATCAAAAATGGGGGCATATCATAAAAGGGTCATTTAACATAGGATCAGATACAGACTGGGTGCTCACGCCAACCCTCCGGCCACCCTACCATTGGTGGAGACAAGGTAAAAGCCGCACACAGCTCCAACCTGACCCCAACGCCCTTCACACTCATCTCTACTCAGCCTAAACTGGCCTCAGGCCGGCCAGATAGAGTAGCGGTCAGCTCAGACCATTCTTTGTCTCCTACTTTGGGCATCAACTGTGAAGTTTGGATGTAGAAATGTGAGCCCACTGGGCATTGTGCTGTGTCAAATCAGGCAGAAGTCTTGAGAGGTCGGCAGAGGTCAGTCAGTTGTTCAGTTTACTTATGAACTGTGTGTGACTGTCCTCACTTCACTTCTTCTTTTACTATTCACGGAATCATGTTTTTATTTCGAGATCAGAAATACCCTTTTCAGATATAGAAATACACGGGTATTATATAGCTACACTTTAAAACGTTGGTTGCTATTTTTGTAGGTATACAGTGGATTCTACTGTAGATGTACAGTTTATTGTACATAAACAGCATAATCTACTGTAAATCTACATGATATTCTACTGTAAACCCATTCTACAGTAGATTCTACGGTGTACCTACACTTTCTATATATGCAGTGTACTTGGTCTTAAACTTAACCAGGAGCCGCGACCAGGAGGCTGATTCACATGGATATTAGAATACATTACACCTCCAATATAATCACTGATGTTCAACGATATAGTCACAATTTCGATACCCTCAAAATTATTACATGTACTTTCTTTTTGTGGAGCAGACTACAGCCAAAGTGTTTCCACGCCTACCGCACATTACATATTACTCCAGTTGATATAAAAGTGGAGAATCCATGATGCTAGTATTGCATTCAGACAGAGAACTAGCATGACTGTAAGTTCACGTTGGGAAAATGTAGAAAAAGAAAATGCAAAAGGATGTTGAAAAAATCACTTTGATTACATCTCTTTGAGCCATGGCATCCGGTTGTATCCCAAATAGTGGGATCCCTGCACGTTGGACACGTTGGTTGTGTGCGGGGGGGGGGGGGGGGGCTCACTCTATGACGGTACCCACTGACTGCCGAACTACCGCCCGCCTAAAAACAGGAGCCTCCAAACCACCACCCCTCTTATGTCTTAAGTGCAGAGGACCACCCCTACTCTTTACATGTTATCATTTGAACCTACTGAGACCCAATTACTGCACCCTGCTGAGAGCCACCGCCCCCTAATTTTGGGATCCACTGCTACTGCTTCCGTGGGGCGTTTGGAGGTGGGAAGTCAATTCAGATCTGAGTACCCCCCCCCCCCCGGGTTGTGTGTGGCATGTCACATCAGCGGCCAGGTGGAAAGGATACTGCGTGAAAGCGTTATTGGAGCATCCCTACTGCTAGGCTGCTTTCACTGTCCAAATGGTTATCTCCAGGGGGGGGGGGGGGGGGGATACTCTCCCATGGATTGGATAACCACTGCAGCACAACTGTCGAAAGCTGTGGCAGTCAATTTCCATTAGATCCTCAAAGGGGGCTGTCCATGATAAGTACGGTGGTCGAAATTATAAGCTTAAATTGGTGCATTGTATTTTCATTTGCTAAAGACGGTCAATTTCTACAAAGTTGTGGGTACTGAGCCATTCAGGGTAGATAATACCTGCCGCCCTACCGCCCCACTTATAAGAGGTTGGAATTTGACCGCCCTATGTCTTTATGGAAAAGCTGCACATGGAATACCCCACTCCTACCACCGCCCCTGTATTTCAGAGCTGATTGTGTCACGGACCACTCTCTGGACTATTGCAAGCTTAAGCCTTCCACAGTTCCACAACTCAGTAGAAACTTAGCAAGCCCAACGGGCCCTAGTAAAACACGTCTATGGGTCCCAGGGACCAATCCTGACTGGGCTGGGAGTGATCCCTCTTGTTTCCAGTGCCAATAGCCACCCAGAGAAGTGTGGCGCGGATCCTCCTTTTTGCGTGGCCGGGTACATATAGAAGTGATAAGTACACGCAAACAGTACACATCCCTCCCACGGGGACCAGTGCCAACTGGCCAAGTGCAAGGCTCACTGTTACAAAATGTGTCATCGTCAATTAGGCGTGTAATACATTCTCTCTTCTTCTAATGACTCAATCGGCTTCTATCATGCCATCCACCCCACATCACCATGCCATGCCCACTGTGGCAGTGCTCAGCCCTGGCCAATAGGGACAGCCTCATTTATGAACTTGTGCCCACTGTCTGTGAATATAACTATAATTTATGCTCTAGTGTCAAGGATTCTATATGCTTCTTGGTAGTGTGTCATATGGCATTGGTGACCGATTGCCCTAAAATCTATTAATTATGAACAGTACAAGTTTACTATTTTCAGTAATCGTAAAAACACACCAAAATTATCAATGTATACATACTTTCATTTCTTCCAACTAAAGTAACATTGAGCAATCTGTCTCAACATTCTCACCATAAAAACGTTCACTTTATGATCTATATACTTTGAAAATTATTCATTATCTATATGTGAATTGGCTGATGTGAAAGGCCTGTAACATTACATGAACTGTTGGCTAATATACATCAATCAATATTATTAATGCTACGTTAAAATTCACCAATGCCTCCCTATATGCCACATTAATGTATATACATGGATTGAGGGTATTCCATTAAGGATTTCTTCACAGAAACGCCATCATAATTTTCGTTAACTAATATCCTGTCAATTTGGCCGGCCTAGTGATAAGGGGGATTGAAGGGGACACACACAGAAAAGAAGTAGAATCACTGTGACTCCCGACTTGATCACTGTGGTAACTCTCCCCAGTACTCTAACATGACTCCTTAACATTAGCAGGACTCTAAAATAACTCTATAATGACTGCTATTCTAAGACTTCCTAATGATTGGAAGTCACTTTAGATCTTCAGTGATCGGGGCTGGTCTCCCTTTTGAGAGTTACAGTGAGTTTACTTCTTCTCTCTGTGCATGGTGTTATTGAAAAGGGTGACGATATTAGTGACATCATTTGTGAACGTTCCCATAGATCATTTATATTGGGGGTTACCCGTAGGCACTCACTATATGTGACACAATCTGCAAAAAGGGCCCTTAGTGCAGGGTGCGCTAAGGTCCTTTTTCCTAGTGCATGTCACATATATGTGATGATGTAGTGATCTTCCATGTATGCATGTTTAACAGATCAGGTGAATCCCCGATGAATCACACAGACCTGATTCATGACACGACTTCATCTTACATTCCAGGTAGGGTAACATAAAATGATTCACATGCCATTAAAAATAATTAGTACTCTCCAAACGAAGCTGACTAACTGTCTATTTGGAGCTACAGAATATTTCATACTCAGGTACCTGTAGATGTTAAAGCTCAAGAGATATAGAATTGCGCAGGGATATCGATATCATTATCATGTCAGGAGAGCATGATGTATGTGTGGGGACCCGGGGGTGGGGACTGAGGGTATATAGATATTGTGTATATTCCATGTTGGTGATGGAAAGGCTTGAGGGAGTGTGTGTGTGTGTGTGTGTGTGTGTGTGTTGGCGCATCACCAAGTACGGGATCAATATGAGTGGGCCAGGATCAATCTCCAAACGGACCCCCCCCTCCCATGTATCACCCCATCCATATACCACTCACAGACCCACACAGCTTCACCAGGTGTCACAAACCTAAATCGCAGCTAATAATAACACTTTGCAGTTCATGAGCTTACTATATATAGTACGTTTCAATCTGCGACCTTAACAATAAATACATCGACATCGCTTTATATAAGTTAGTCGCATTGCCATTATTCTTCCCTTCCAACTTTTGACGAATGGTTGAGATAGAGTCATGAATCTAAATTATAGAGTGTCCCTCTGCAATTATCTCATATATGTCTATCTCGTGTGTTTATTTTACAAAGAATGATAAAACAGAACCTTGAATTTGAAACGTCTGATATCATGCTTTCCTTCATTACATGGAGTGTACAGTAGACTCTCCCTGCTTCATTACTACGTGATCAACTCTGTTCTGCCTCATGATATACAAATGTACTTATGCAATTAGACCCATGACAAATACCTTTTAAACTTGCATGCTTATTTCCGCAAATGTATAAAATAACATATTGTACACCAGATGACACAAATACACACCAGTGTCGTTGTACTATAGATACTGGGTACTAAGGTACTAAAGACACCGGAAGTAGTATTGTCAGCGTCCCCTGATTGGGCCCTGTGATGAGAGCTATTCGTGTGAAGCAAATCGAGTTTTTGTTTCACCACACATACACCAATCCCCTCTGACTCACAGCATCCAAAAAGCCTCAGCAGACACGCAATTTTCAATGTTCAAAGATCCGAGCAAAACAGCGGATCGGGTGGACCAAAGCTTGGTTTGGCCACATCCGGCGGGACTATTTTCCTTCCATTACACAGCGCGGGCCGGTATTAATGCGCCGGCTGCGGCCAATATGTGATTGTGTCATGCTTATCTAGGGGGCGCACTGAGTCAGAGATCCAACCCACCAGCCCCTGATGATCCCCTCTGCTTAGATGGCAGTCTGACTTGATCCCCCAGAAGATCCCATAAACATCTCTTTTATCTGCGACCACTGGCTTGCAGGATGGGAGGCCATACACGGGCTGTGTAGTCGGCGTATGTAGTGTGTAGCCATAGGGGCAGCATGTGGGGAGGGGGCTCAGGGAAAGTTACCAGGGTCTTATCAGATTCATTTTGGAATTTTCCCTGCATGGTAACGAGACTGAAGATGGAATCTACTTTGATTATTGTCTACAACTGTTCACAATGACTGAATGGCTGCTAGGGGATGATAGTTAGCTGAGATCAAAGGTACTTTAGATGTTCAATTCCATTTTTAATATCAGCGTTTGTATATATCAAAAAGCCAGATCCACTGGCGGTTTGTAAACTATAATTATCTATAATTATCTATTATTATCTAGTATTGAAACTCAATCGGCTTCGCAAATACTGTTATGGCCTAGGGAATGGGAGTATTCATGTTTTAGAAATGCATATAACTACAAGCAACCCCCAGCCCAAACTGTGATTTGTAAAGGTTCCCTAGCCCAATAGAGCATACCCCCGATATATCCTATACTTAAAAAACACATAATCGATGATATCTTTAATGATATTTATGCATGATTAAACCAAATTACCAACCACAAATCCAAATCAACCAGCAATGCTGTGTTCCTCGAGTTTAGCACCACCCATTAAGTCCTACCGTAGTGCCTTAAATAGCGACAGGGACTCAGGTCTCATATGAGCGCAGGGTAAATGAGTATACATTGAAATGAAAATTTAGGCGATTTTGGTACCTTGAATACGCGCAGGTATTGTATAAGTACAGGGTGAATGGTGCCATCGAAATTTAAGCGCCTATTCAAATCACTTGTGCTGTTGTGTACGCTTGTGTAAACAACACTAGAGAGTCGAGTGACCCATACCCACTATGACCAAGCGTCTGTCATAGGGGGAACCTAACCCTAAACCTAATCCTAACCCTAACCCGCCTTACCCTAACCCTAAGAAAAAAGTAATTTTCACAGTAAATGGTCGTGCGGAAACACTACAAATAAAGTGATTCCCCTATGACAGAAGCTTGGTCATAGGGGGCATGGGTCCCTCCACTCTCTAGTGTTGTATGAAATTGCGTTGTGCACATGCATTCCCCATGCATTTTAATAGCACCCCCCTGCACCATAAAGCCCCCCCCTACACGGTGTCGTGGGCTGTGCTGCAGCAGCCTGATCGGCGTTTGACACACGCCACCAAAACAACAAGAAGTCAGCGGAAGGCATCCATCACTGCCATAGCAGAACATCCGGGGACTCGTGTGTGAAACTTTAATACCTGACCTCCTCAGCATTATACCGTCGGGGGTTAGCACTTCAAGGACAGCATGGTGCTTTAATGCATCATGCCCTGAGTCGTAATGATGCATGGTTGTAGCTCTGGTGATTAACTCGCCAGGTCTGCATTCAAGCATCATGCCGACCCTATGGGGTTGAGACACTCCTGAAGGGTTGGCATGGTCCACCAATGCAGCCCTGGGGAGTTACTCACCAGGGCTCCATTGGTGAATCATGACGACCAATGTCATCTTTTAGCGACATGCCATCCTTGAAGGGTTAATGTGACCCCCTCAGCATCACTGCCGGGGGTTAGCTTGTCATAGGCCTCATGCCGACCTGTGGGGCACCCTAATGGGACCTTATAACGGCCGGGTTAAGGGACAATTGAAAATCATATTTTCACTATTATTTTAGGACCAAACATCTGTGATTTTAATAGCAACTGCTATAGAGCTACTTTCATGGGTTGAAACTATTTTGGAGAGAAAATATTTCTATTTTGGAGAATAATACCTATTATGTTATTCAGGCGGGTCCATAAAATGATACCTCAGGGTGGACTGCAAATTACTCAAATATCCATGTTATTGGCTCCAACAACCAAACAAACTAGATCTATGTTAATATGTGATTGTAAGATGGCGCCACTGCATCACATCACATGTATGACAAGAGGTCACATATCAATTGCACAGAAAACAACCTATATCAATTTGGGATTATCATTTATATTTATTCATAACGTGTATGCCCCTTTCTTCAGCTTTTTCAAAAATCATAAATGACTTTTGATATTGACGGGTACATTGCTTACTTTACCGCTAAGGAAATCACATGTGCCGACACCTAACAATAGAGAGCCCCCATGGGGTTGCAATGTGGTCGAGAGAGGGCTTGGCGAGGGCTCCCATAACCTCCCCCCCCCCCTCCCCCCGTGGGCCAACATAAGGTAGACCTATGGGTTAATAATTATATCTACATTGTGGGAACCCACCAGATTGAAGGTAAAATTAGGAGATAACTAATAATCTGTTACAGATCAATTTGATATGGAACCTGTTGATAAGAAATGGATACGTTGAATGAAGGTTTAGATTATAAACTGTATAAGAACCACATTAAGAAAGTCAGTTGGACGATTGGCGGCATGTTTCCTATTTTAGCATCCGTCCTGACCATTATTCTTATTAATGGTAAATCAGGTAGGTCCTTCTCATTATGAAATACTATTTACAACACAGTTCTCCCATAGGCAGCAGATTACAACAAAATGTAAGTTTCTCTGAAATCTTTTTCGGCATACTTGTAGAATAAGGATTGTACCTCGTGGTGAAGGCTGGGTATTATCGTTATATAGTGGTTCATACTAGTCTAAACATCTAAAATGTAGATTTCTTTTCTTATACAGGAACTTGTAGGATAAGATCCTATCTAAATAACTTTGACATTCAATGACAAAGGTTTGTGAGCATAACATGGCCAGTAATAATGAAGATTCAGTCATATAAATGACTGAAGTATATAATGATGTTCCAAGGTCCTATTACATAGGTGTCACTTCTGTCTACTTCAGCTGTGACATCACCAGTGACTGAGGGCTATTCGGGACATCAGAACGTCATTTTATCACCACGAGAAGATGAACATGGTGCAGAGACATCAGAGCATGGTTACAGATATGTAGACCTTCAGGTGACTAAATGCCTCTTCTACTAGGCTAGGATAACAGGCCAAAGATAATTAATATCCGCCCCCTCTTGTCGCTAGTATGTCCCTTCCCCTGTATGAATGCTTGCATTTAAGCGAATTCAAAATCCCTTAAAGGTACACTTAAAGTGGCTGAAGTCCAGTAAAGCCATGTAAATATCAGGGAAAGGCCAAATGGCATTTATGTGGCTTTAAGTGGCATTTTTCTGAAATGAAATTAAATATGCTTAAAGTGTCCCTTTAAGCTTATTTAATTTACCTAAATGCAAAGGTTCATGTAATATTTCTCGTATAATGCCGACCATACACTGTAAAAAGTGAAACCAAAAAGACCTCCCTTTATACCGTACACTAACAGTATATTCTACTGCCCATGTACACTAATACCATTGTATACACTGTAAAATAGCAATATATTTCACAGCTCAGCTACATAAATTTCTAACAGATTATATACGAGAGCCAGTATATGTTATTGCTTGTAGAATAACCTATAGAGATTAACTACATAGCATCGTTAGGATAACACTGACCCACCCTACTAAACACACAAGCTTGGGCTCCACTAACACTAACCGCTTTTCTCGCTGATTCTCCCAAAAGGAAATCTGTCAGATCATGCTAACATGGATGATCAGGTTTTAAGATTTACATCTGTTTGGGTCCGATTTGTGAGAATAGGTGCGATCTGTCAACAAAATCGGGTAGAGTCCCAGCTGTAGATCTTCCATACAAGGGCATATTGTACTATTTCCATGGGTGCAGGATCATGGTTGTGTAGCTAGGTGTATGCATGCAGGAGCACGATATAGGAGATGAGGCTGTGTCTGGTCATGATGCACAGGTGGTGGCCCCTGTATGTCAACCCATATAATAACACTTGAATTTCGCTTCCTCATTTATTCCTTTGACACCATACAAAACCTGACCCCATCGGTCTACTATGTTAGATATGAGTTACCAACTCTGTACACAATAAACTCTACCTGTGCCCCGAATGCCAATGTCATATCTTTCCGATTTTTCTCTATCTGGCCTGTTTTGCCTTTTGTATTTGTGTTGTCTGGCCATGTCAGT
Organism: Harmothoe impar; assembly: GCA_947462335.1. Lineage (NCBI taxonomy): Eukaryota > Metazoa > Annelida > Polychaeta > Phyllodocida > Polynoidae > Harmothoe > Harmothoe impar. The sequence goes on along the minus strand of OX381704.1, from coordinate 17,960,875 downwards.
CTTGTATATGTTGTCCTGTATAGTCAGTTACCACTATCATTATTTCTAAACGTATACTCATTCTTGTACTGTCTTAACATGTGTGAAAATGTTGAAACGAATAATATATTTTGATTATTATTATTGTTCTTCAACCTACCACCTTTCTGTAAATCGTGAGAGGATCAATAAATCCACACTTCAGAACGTAAAAAGCACACACTCTACACAGGCATACTCTTATCTCAAAGCGCGTGTTTACGTATACTATTATATACAGTCTTAATAAAGGTTATCACTACAAGAGGTCCAATATTAAATATTAAATAAGTCAACTACTTTTACGCAGAGATGATAGTCAAAAGATAAAAGTGTGGGGAAACATTTTCTTATCATATGTACAATCCGAACCAAGAAATGAAATAAAGTTGACTTGATAATAATCCTCTTTCAGCTATTCAACATCACATTCAACTGTACACCTACATACAGCCCGTCCATACCTACTTCCGGTAAGAAAATGTCTAATTTGCTCCCAGGTTCCTTGCACGACGAAAGTCAATGTCCTTTAGACTTTGAGATGGTAAACAAGTGTTCTTTATAAAAGTGTAGAATTGTTCAAACTGATGTCACATGCTATAGGTGTGTGTCCCTTTGACAAATTTAATCATCACTCCTTTCAGTTCATAAACTACGGCCAAGTGACATCAAGGTCGTGGCTGCACTTGGGGACTCTGTTACAGTATGTATTGTATGATATTTAGTGAAATATTAAGAGAAATAAATTTGTCATTGATGAAGCTGATGTCTATGACCAGTTGCCGTCTATTGCTGGCTCAAGTCTCTGTCTGGTTAACTCGGATGACTCCCAATTTCTTTAACACATCTACAATTAAGGGTAGTGTCCCACTATATTGAACGATCACCTACAAAGCACCAAAGAACTTAGGTTGTACGAGGCTAGTTTTCACCCAGTCTGGGGGTCTGGCTTCCACCTAGGTCAGGCCCAACACTGCAAACAGGATAATCTGAAAAGTGGCAACCTACATGGACTTATTCTAGAAAGAGTTCGGCGAGAAAATGCTCCTCCACCAGCTGCAGACAACCCTGACAACGCTGCTCAAGACAACCCTGATGAAGACAACCCTGCTGATGACAACAGCGATGATGACAACCCTCCGCGTGACCTAGATGAAGAAGAGCAAAAAGATGACAACACAGACATTCCTGGCGAGAGAGACGATGAGCTAGAGTCTGAACATGGGGACGGCTGAGGCCCTCTTCTCTGGTGTATAGACAGCATAAACAAGTCAAGTGTAATCAAATCTAAATATAATTTCAAAACATCATGGTCATTCAAAATTAGCAATAGTGTATTTTATAACTAGTAATGTAAATATTAGAATCAAAGCCCTGAAATGTGAAATTGTGATATTGTACCTTAGATTATTTTAATTTTATTTTATTTCATGTCTTGTAGAAGAAAAAGAAAAAAACTAAATAGCTGCTGGAATGTAACTTAGTTTAATCATAAAACTATATTTAAATCTGCTATAAGTATATGAGTACCGGTTGTATGGTCAAAATGTGTGAAATTGTTCAAGATCATTAGATCTAAATATTTAATTAAAATGGTTAATTTGAATGCAAGTATTTTTGGATTAAGTCCATAACCTACAAAGTGTTATAAATAATGGCATCTGCCTGTATGAGTACCGGTAGTACATAATATGTTATATAACTAGGTCGAGGAATGACAATAGCCTTAATGTGGGATCAGGTACCGGGAGTACTTAATATGTTGACGTGATTACGTCAGGTTGATGTCAGGTTTAAAAGTATACCCTGTTTCTATATGAGAAGCAATCGTGTTTTCAAATTTATATTTATAACTTGTATCATGAATTTTGTTTAGTGAATTGTCCGTGACATTGAAGATGTGTATACCGGTAGTAAAATTAGAATGTATGACATTGAAGACGTGTATACCGGTAGTAAAACTAGAATGTATGATATTGAAGACGTGTATACCGGTAGTAAAATTAGAATGTATGAATTTCATTTAAAATTAGAATGTATGAATTCCATTTAAAATTAGAATGTATGAATTTCATGTAAAATTTGAATGTATGAATTCCATGTAGTTCAAAGTTAGGAGACAAGGTTCTCAGCTGCTTATAGACCTGCTTACCGGTAGCGTCTAGAAACTACATATTTGGTATTTGGGTGACAAAATGTTCATGTCAAATCATATATAGGATTTGTAAAATTTACTTATATTTGTTTACTGGAGATTTGTCTTGTATACGAACGAGATTTTGACTCATTTAAACATTATGTATATTGAATTAAACTTCAATCTAGGGATTACCAAAGCCCTACTTATTGAATTGGTATTTTGATTAAGTGTGTCATGTACTTAGGAGCCAAAGCTACCATCTACACTCAAGTAGAATGAACAGCCTAGGTGGCCATGAGAGCCGAAAACCTGGGCTAGGGGGGATGGGATTTTCTAATAATTTGGGGATGAATTGTATTTATATTTATCGTCCTGGTAAGGCGATTTATGACAACCCATGGAATTTGAAGCCTATTTGGACAGATGGGTGAAACGCCAAATTTTAAAAAAGGGTTTTCTCTGGTACATCTAAACGCAAGAAGCGTCAGAAACAAAACTGTAAATATAAAAACAGAATTAATAAATCTGAATTTAGACATAATTCTGTTTTCAGAAACATGGCTTAATGACACTGATGAGGATAATTTGTACATGTACCCAAAGTATAATTTGTTTAGAGCTGACAGAATTAGTATTTACAGAGGAGGAGGGCTTTGTGCACATGTAGATGAAAATCTTTCGTGTTCAATAGATAAATTTAAACAATTAAATAGATGTACTGATGATATTGAAGTACAGTGGCTTTATTCTGTAAAAGGTGCCGGAAAAAAGACGATAATCTGTAATGTGTACAGACCACCGAATGGTTCTATACTAGAATTTTGTCAAACATTTAAAGCATTACTGCTGCAGATAGACCTACTGGAAAATTATGATGTATTTATTATGGGTGATTTTAATGTAAACGTTCTGGTAAATTCTCCTAATAAGAATTTATTATATGAAACTATGGATCAATTTAATTTGGTACAATTAGTTAATCAAATAACTACAACGTCAGGTACTAATACATGTATAGATTTGATTTTTACTAACAGTCAAGATATAGTGTCCAGCGGACCACTGAATATCCATCTAAGTGACCATTTACCGGTACACCTGATAAAGAGGCGTATACATGTTAAGCCTACATTTAGAACATTTAAGGGAAGATCCTATCGGAATTTTGATATTGAAAAATATCTGAGGGATATTGAACAATGTGATTGGACATACTTTGATCAATGTGAGACGTCCACTGAATGTTGGGATGTTTTTGAGAATATCTTAAAAAGGATGTTAGACATTCAATGTCCAGTACGCGAGTTTAAGGTAAAGGACAAACCAGACCCCTGGATGTCAAACTATTTGCTTGAAAGAATCTCAGATAAAAATAATATGCTGGCTGAGGCGAGGCGTGCCAAATGTATTTTAACTTGGCACCATGCCAGACTCCTACGTAATACGGTAAATTTAGAAAATGAAACTGCAAGAGATAATTATTACAATAACCTAAGTCAGACTCATTTTAAAAATTCAAAAAAATTCTGGGCAGTCTTAAAGGATGTTTTACCTTCGAGTAAAAATTCAAAAAAATCAATTAACTTAGTAAATAGCCAAGGAGACTCAGTCCCACAAGAAGATACGTCAGCCTACATTAATTCTTTTTTTACTGAGATTGGGCCTAAACTCGCGGAAAAACATTCAAACCCATTTATATTTAGAGGTGTAAGATGTGAGGAGGACATGCCTGATTTTGATTTCTCAGATGAGGAAATAGTTAATTGTGTGAAGAATATAAATGTGTCTAAATCTTCTGCGATAGAATATTTACCCACAAATATATTTAGAGACGCTGTTTTAAGAAACCCTACCAGGTTTATAAAGATTATAAAATTGTGTGTGTCCACAGGAGATATCCCTGATTCTTGGAAAATTGCGACGGTAACCCCTCTACCCAAGGGGGGGGACCCGACCAATGTGTCCAATTTAAGGCCAATCAGTGTCTTACCTGTTCCAGGCAAGATCCTCGAGAGACTAATGCACACTTCAATATTATTACATTTAGAAAGAAATTCCATTTTGTCCAAAAATCAAGGTGGTTATCAAAAAAATAAATCTACCCTTGACACTATAAGTATACTAGTTGATGATATATTAGAAGAAAGAAACAGAGGAAATATTACACTAGCTGCCTTTATAGATATTAAAAAAGCTTTTGATTCGGTAAATTTTGAAATATTAAAACATAAATTAGAACAATACGGTATAAGAAATAGAACTTTGTCTCTCGTGGAAAACTACCTATCTCGCAGGCAGCAATGCACAGTCACTAATAATGTTAAATCTGGTAGGTTAGAGCTAAGATGTGGGGTACCACAGGGTTCCATTTTGGGACCTTTATTTTTCTTGGTTTATATAAACGATTGTATTTCCCAAAATGATATTCATAAAACTTTACTTTACGCTGACGACTCAGTATTATATATATCTGGGAAAAATATTAATAACCTTACTTTACAACTAACAACTGCTTTAGAACATTTCTCCTCTTGGACATCCACCAATAAACTAACGATGAACGAGTCAAAAACCAAAATCATGACCTTTGCCTCATCCAAAAAACTGAACAAAATTCAAAAACCTAAAATAAAGCTAAATAATATTAATTTAATGGCAGTAGTGTCGTACAAGTATTTGGGTGTCATTTTGGACGAGGAACTTGATTTCTCCATGCATATTAGAAATTTAATTAGAAATCTAAGATTTAAGTCAATATTGATGTTCAGGTCAAAGGATTGCTTATCTAAAGACTCACTGTTGCGAGTCTATAAGAGTCATGCGCTACCAATCATAGACTATTGTGATGTCTTGTATGCTGGAGGTAATGTAGACCTTTTAAATGAGCTTCAAAGAGTACAAAACAAGTGTTTAAAAACCAGTTTCCACGACCACATATTGACTCCGACTGAGTTAGTCCATGCTAAGGCAAGATTACCAATGTTAGATAAGCGCAGAGAGTACCACATTAAATTGTATGCCCACAAAAGAGCTGCTATAGAATCTCACAGACAGGTCAAAACTAGAGTAACTCGACTTTCTAGAGCACCTCTTCTAAAGTACTCAACTGTAAAGTGTGCCTCTTATCAGCGATCAGTGCGTGTAAAGTGTGGCCAGAGTTGGAATGCCCTAGATGTAAATCTAAGGAAAATTACTGACTTTGAAGACTTTAAAGTGAAGATGAAAACTGTCTTGGAAAACACGATACCAAACAAACCAGACAACAATGATGGTTAGCTTGTCGGGGGGTACATAATTCATCTATGGAAATTAAAATTAAAGAACAGTTGTCATTTTCCAAAACAAAGAATTGTTAATTTTAGGAGTATAATAAATAAGATAATTTCTCATACGGGTACACCACCAAAACAGGTTACTGAAGGTGTACTCGTGAGCTTTATGGCTGAATGTAAGAAATAATGTACAAATTTTATGGATTAGTAACAACATTGCAATAAACCTTGGGTCGAATTTACGGTATTTATTTTGAAATATACTGATGTGAAATTAAATGGTATGAAACGTATAAATCATTATTCACAAGGACCCACTGAAGTGAGAAACACATGTATGTCATACATTGTCAGATTATATACTTCTGGTCAATAAAGCTCATATCTTGTTCAAAAAAATATTAAAAGGGGGCGTGATTTCTTCCATTCAGTTTTAGAGGGGTATATTTAGTGCCTGTACATGGGTACCCACGAAATTTGACCATGGCGCCGTGTCGATTTTTAAACAAAAGTCCCGTGTCATTGTGTCAATTTTTATGTATTAAACATATACAGGACTAGCGCATTAGGCTATGGGGCCGCCATCTTGGCTCAGAGCAATGCATTGTGGTTAGGCCCCCGACTCCAGAGCAGTGCATCATGGGAGAATTTCTTATCAGCACCTTTGTTCAAGGTGTGAGGAGAGGAGATTAGCCTGATAAGGAGATGGAGTTTAGCCCCCGACTACCTCAGGTACCAGGATGTACTAGTCCCGTATACCAGGGCCTTATAGAAATGTTTGTGTCTGTCGAATTTTAAAAGGGCCATGTCAACCGGGTCGTTTTTTACCCATGTAGGGGCACTATATACCCAGCAGACACAACATTCAGTTCAATGTTGAATCAACATTGCATCAACATTGAATCAACATTAACGACCATATAGCAATGTTCATTCAATGTTCTGTGCCCACTGGGTAGCCACAAGGGGAGACTGTCTCATATTTATACTCGTATGAGTTACCAGTGTCTCCTCCCGTAGGCGGGTAATGGTGTCCATGCTAAGACGGTTATCGATGTGCTGACCGCTAACCGGGGGGAGGCCTGGTCTATGGGCGGCAAAGGCACCCTGGAGGACAACATTGTCACATTACCCAGTAAGTATAATTTTATGTTAACAAAATTTCTTATAGCCAAATTGTCTCATCATATGTCCTACTCAGTGCTTTACCAATGGCAAGAAATTAAGTTACTTTACCAATTGCAAGAAATTAATTTACTTACTTACTGCATATTAGTAAGAGCCTTTGGTGATTCCCACTAAAGAGGCTTTAATTGTTTTGGGATAAAAATTCCGTCATTTACAGTGTCATTTACAGTGTCATTTACAGTGTCATTTACAGGGCCTTGTCAGAGCCATTTCAAACCCGATAATATCACCATGAAAATAAGATTGAAGTAAAACATATGACAGAAACCCACCGATCCACCCTGTCACCAGTACTCATGTTACATACTTGAATGAGTACATGTATTTGACTTTTTCCACTTTCAGACATATTGAAGAAGTTTAACCCTGCCCTGAAGGGTTATTCCCTCGGTCACGGACTGGAGGGGGGCACAGAGGCCTGGCTGAATGTAGCTGTAACTGGCGACAAAGCTGAGTAGGTGCTACAATGTTACTTTTATGACAACAAAGGTGACATGCAAAATAATCGATATTTTTTACGTATGCTTAAAAAGGGTTGAAAACATAGGCTTAGATATATTACACGACATCACCAAATGACTTCATCTATTCTACAAAGTGAAGGTTAACCATTGTATGAATATGAGGTGAAACTAATAATACCTTTAACATGAATCCTACAGGCCTTAATGAATTCTGCCTTGCAATGGTCGTCATGATACATGAATGTAGCACTGTTGAGTAACTCGCCAAGGCTGCATTCAAGCATCATGCCAACCCTACTGGGTAGAAGCATCCCGGTAGCGACATCTGTCTTTAAAGGGTTAATTATTTCTTATCGCCCTCAGGGACCTGACCAACCAGATGCTGATGTTGATACAGAAGATGCGGCACGACCCGCGCATTAATGTGGAGGAGGACTGGAAGGTGGTCACCATCCTGACTGGGGGCAACGAGATGTGCAGCTACTGTGAGAACAGGGTACACTAATATTCTTTGGCTAGAGTAGTATAGTATGTATCGGAACGGGACTATAGTTAACTACTGTTTATTACTCAATCGACCTGCAGCCAATCAGAGGCCTCCATTTGGTCACGTGACCCCCTCATTTGCATAATTACGTAATAGGCCACGCCCCCTCATTTGCATAATTACGTAATAGGCCAGGCCCCTTTGATCACCAGCCAATCAGGGGCCGCCATTTGGTCACGTGACCCCCTCATTTGCATAATAAGCCACGCCCCCTTGATCACGTGACTCCCTCATTTGCATAGTAGACTACGCCCCTTTGATCACCAGCCAATCAGAGGTCGCCATTTGGTCACGTGACCCCCTCATTTGCATAATAGGCCGCGCCCCCTTGATCACGTGACCCCTTCATTGGCATGATAGGCCACAACAACATCACGTGGCTATCTTTGTTTGTAAACAACACCACGTGGCTCTCTTTGTTTGTAAACAACACCACGTGGCTCTCTTGTTTGTAAATAACACCTACTAAGTTTAGTCATAGGTAGCAGTAGTGTTTGTAAATAACGCTTACTAAGTTTTCAGTCATAGGTGTCTAGAGCAGCAGCAGCAGCAGCATCTTCAGCAGCAGCAGCAGCAGCAGCCGCGTCATAAGTGTCTAGAGCAGCAGCCACGTCATAGATGACTAGTGCAGCAGCAGCAGCAGCATCTTCAGCAGCAGCAGCAGCGTCATAGGTGTCTAGAGCAGCAGCTGCAGTAGCAGCAGCGTCATAGGTGTCTAGAGCAGCGGCAGCAGCATCTTCAGCAGCAGCAGTAGCAGCAGCGGCAGCAGCAGTAGCAGCAGTAGCATCTTCAGCAGCAGCAGCGGCAGCAGCAGTAGCAGCATCAACAGCATCTTCAGCAAAAGCAGCAGCAGCCGCGTCATAGGTGTCTAGAGCAGCGGCAGCAGCATCTTCAGCAGCAGCAGTAGCAGCAGCGGCAGCAGCATCTTCAGCAGCAGTAGCAGCGTCATAGGTGTCTAGAGCAGCAGCGTCATAGGTGTCTAGAGCAGCAGCCGCAGCAGCAGCAGCATCTTCAGCAGCAGCAGCGGCAGCAGCAGTAGCATCTTCAGCAGCAGTAGCAGCAGCAGCAGCAACATCTTCAGCATCAACAGCATCTTCAGCAAAAGCAAAAGCCCGTAACTTAGCATCATGTGCATCAGCCATAGCCGTAACAGCGACACTGCGACTAGCATAAGCAAAACAGGCTATTTTTTTAGCAGCTGTACAAGCATTTATAGCATTAGCCCTAGCAGCAGCCGCAACAGCGACACTTTTAGCAGACGTTGCAGCATCAGTAGCAGCAGCATCGGTAGCAAGAGCGGAAACAGTAGCAAAAACATTAGCAGCACGAGCAGCAGCGGCGAGAGTAACAGCAGCGTTGTTAGCAGCATTGGCAACTTCGTATGCAGCATGTGTAGCACGAACAGCGATACGAGCTTCACGTTTTGCACGAGCAGCAGCAATAGCTGCAGAAGTAGCCATCACACTTTCCAGCCACCCGTACGAATCTTGATAAAAACCAACCTCCACCTTGCTACTTGTTAACTCATCAGTAAACATGGGCGTCTCCTCATGTGGTGTTGTCGCGGCTCTGTAGTAGTGTTGGGATTGCTCACATTCGGTAGAACGTAGAGTGATTCCTGATGACGCCATGCTGAAGGTGGTAGAAGAAGTGTGTGGGACTCATGTTTCACTCTCGCTTATGTACTAGGCTCCGAGATAAGCTTCTTAACTCAAGAGGAAAACTCTCACTAGGAAGGCGACCAGCTGTCTACCTGTGTAGGTGCGGGTTCGTTACATCTTTAATCCTGTTCGACCCCCCGAGGAAATAGATGAAAAAAACAAAAGACCATCTTTCAAGCACTCGAATCCGCAGTCAGTAGGAAGCTATAAGGAGCTTAACTTGTGTTTGATTTAAGCTGTCTACCACACGCACGCGCTTGTAGTCACAGCTAGAGTGGCAGACTTCCGTCCGCCCGCTGGCGCATGACAATCGACTTTAGACACCCCCTGTAGTTTTTTTTTTGCATACACAGTTGACTAGCATCTTAATCTCTTACCCAGCTATAAGCCCATATACATGTAACGCGCATTACTCCTCTTTATGGTAATTATCAGATCGATTTAAGGGTGGAAAAGGCTTAGGTGATTTAGGTCCCTCTCTAGCTGAAAACAGGCTTAGACCATAGCATGTAGGCAGCCGGCCGCGTTAAACACCCCCTGTAGGTTTTTTTGTTTTTTGTATACACTCTCGATCCCCTCTCTAGGTGAAAACAAAGCTTAGAAGATGCGGTGATCCGGCCACCGGCTGGCGCGTCACACCTGTCGTTAATCACCCCCTGTAGGCTTTGTATACACTCTCTAGGTGAAAACAAAAGCTCCCTCCACGGGCTGGCGCGTCACACCTGTCGTTAAAACGCCCCCTGTAGTGTTAGTATACACAGTTGCCCCGCCTTATCTATTCACCAGCTATAAGCCCATATACGTGTACATGTGATTTTTGATACCCTCTCTGGAATAGGGTGGGGCTCAAGGTGAAAACAAGATTAGACCATTCGCTCTCTCAGCTATATAAAGAGCCTCAATTGTTCTTGCAACAGCACTTCACCACCGGTAGACTATCAGTCACGAGGCAGATGTTTGCGGTATGGGTCATACAGGTTACCTACTAATAGCGGTTTGGTGAGTAGATCACTTTTTTTCCCCTAAAAAAAACAACAAAAACTCCTCACTTATGACTCAGGTATGTATATGTAGCACTGTTAGTGTAAGTACACAGTAGAATCTACTGTACTATAGACTCAACCCTCTGAAGACGGTGGAGCGCGTTAATGCGCAGGTCTGTGTCGGCGTCACTTGTTTTTTATTCTAACTAAAAAAGAAAAAAAGTCAGAAGTCAATCTACGACCTATCAAAGACAAATTTGTGATAAGTTCAAACTAAATAAGAGACAGTTTGAGCGTCTCTTAGTCGCTGTCAAAGATGCGAATAACGAACGCGCTGAGGGCGGGGTTCAGGTCACGTATAGTTCCCCGCTCTTTCGTCAGATGGCGCCACAATAGGGGTTTTGTACATTCCTACGATGCTCGCGAACATTTCAACGCATAATGAGCTATATAGGCAACAAAGTGCGCTTCTGAATATATTAAAATATAAAAAACAATTCAATATTGTGTATTTCTGATAGAAATGAGGCAGTTTCTTTGAATACCAACTAAACTATAGCGAGATGAAAAATACCACACCATATCTAAGGCTTTATAAAAGATACATAGTCAGAAACTCTCGCTGAGTCGGCAATCTGAAAAACGGATCAACTCGTTTTGACTCGTTGTGCCACAAGGGCCCCCATCCAACGGGAGCCCTTTGAGGTCAGTCTGTCAAACCACAGTGATCCATGCTGCTTAACACTAGGCGTAATTAATTACGCCCATGTTGTGCAGCATCTAACCAACTGACAGTGTCAGTTGGTTGGCCCCTCTTTAGGGGCCACACAATAAAATAAAGAATAGAGGCCTAAGGGAACGTTCACAAGCGTCTCCCCTTCCTACGGGGTGGGTGGGTCTTTGGGTTTAGTGACAAAACAGCGACATGTGAGTAGGAGTTTGCGTGTCAGCTCTCTTTTTTTTCTTTTTTTTTCCAAGTCTACATATTATTTATGATTAAAAATTTAAAAAAAAAAAACCCACGATAATATAGTGCGCTGATCAAAAACTGAATAGAAAAATAACCAAAAATAGGTTGGGGAAATCTCTGCTATGTAGCTGATCGGTCGTTGTCACACGGTGCAGAAAATTTACTTTTTTTTTATTTTTATTTTTTAGAAAATCTATATTTGGACCACAGACGGAGCACATGTGTCACTTGTCGAATATAAGAGATACCAATGGGCCTTGTCGAATTTAAGAACTAGGTCTTGGCCATTGGCATTGTCTATTTTGAGAAGTAGTCTTGCTCGTCTTGCCCCTTGTCGCCAACTCCCAGCACCCCCTGTGTCTCTTTGTCCATATTGGCTAAAAACAGGACATTGTTGCCTTGGCTATTTTACCCCCCGTCTGGATATCTTATTACTTAATCACTTCGTCTTGACCCTGTGGGGCAGTGGGTATATGGAATAATCGTGTCCAGGTGTACTCTATCTGACACATAACCGAAGGTTACTGAGTTATGTAATAATACCTGACCTATGAGGCCGCCAGTCAGTTTGCCGTGATTATTTTGACACACTCTCAGTTACTCGTAGGACATCTAATACGGCATAATCATACATTGGGTGTCCCACTGGCATGGTTAGGTATCCCTATGGGTCCTATAGCATTGTATAGCTGGTTGGATGGAAAAGTTGGACCGGTGTACTATACAGTTGAAATGGCACACATACGTAAATCTGTTCCCATTCATCTAATATTTGTGATAAAGGAACCACTGTAGATGCACAACCTCCTTTGCATTGAGCTGCATCATTTTTACATTCAATTTTCCCCATTCCTGTAGCATAAACACCCCAAAAAATAGAAAAATGTTTCCAATTAGATCAAGGTCCCAACGCAAGTAGTATGTGAAGTATGAGCATTGCCACAGGCAAAGTCTATTCACCTGATTAACTGGGAGAAACCTAGGATCTCATGCTTCAACACCATCCCTATAGGGCTGTCTTGTTACACCATTCCACCTTTATTGGGTTTATTTTTCAATGAATAAGGGGCATAATCTACTGCTAATAATCTATTATGACCTTTATTCAGTGAATATATTATGTCAACCTGGACACATGAAAAAGGGCCTAAAAATGACTATTTAATAAAGTCAGCCAAGGCCATAAAGCGATGATATATAAGGGTATGAATGCAAATTTATTCAGGACAAATCTTTCATATTTAAGGGAATGAATGCAAATCTATCCAGGAAGAATTGGAATGATTAACCCCTGCGGGGCTAGCTTCTTTCTATGGGAAAAGGGGCCTCAAAATGACTATTTTATGAAGTCAGCCAGGGCCAAAGTGCGATGATATAGAAGGGAATGAATGCAAATTTATTCAGAACAAATTAGAATGATTAATCCCTGTGGGGCTAGCCTTTTTCTATGGAAGAAAAAGGGCTCGAAATGGCTATTTTATGAAGTCAGCTGGGCCCAAAGTGTGATAATAGATAAGGGAATGAACAGAAATTTGTCCAGGAAAAATTAGAATGATAAATTCATACAGGGCTAGCTTCTTTCTATGGTAAAAACGGCCTCAAAATGACTATTTTATTAAGTCAGCCAGGGCCAAAGTGGGAGTTACTATAGGGAAAATCTTATTTTCTAACCAGTGATCAATACTACTAGTGACTCCACCTGTTAGCGACTTGAAGTGGGAGTTACTATAAGGGAAACCTTGTTTTCTAACCAGTGATCACTTCTACTAGCAACTCCACTTGTTAGCGACTGAAAGTGGGAGTTACTATAAGGGAAACCTTGTTATCTAACCAGTGCTCACTTCTACTAGGGACTCCACTTGTTAGCGACTGAACGTGGGAGTTACTATAAGGGAAACCTTGTTTTCTAACCAGTGAACACTACTACTAGCGACTCCACTTGTTAGCGACTGAAAGTGGGAGTTACTATAAGGGAAACCTTGTTATCTAACCAGTGATCACTTCTACTAGGGACTCCACTTGTTAGCGACTGAACGTGGGAGTTACTATAAGGGAAACCTTGTTTTCTAACCAGTGAACACTACTACTAGCGACTCCACTTGTTAGCGACGGAAAGTGGGAGTTACTATAAGGAAAACCTTATTTTTTGACCAGTGATCACTACCACTAGCGACTCCACTTGTTAGCGACTTAAAGTGGGAATTGCTATAAGGGACAGGGGTACTTTTAGCTTGACCCTTACTAGTGACTTCATTGGCGACTCCACCTGTTAGCGACTTAAAGTGGGAGTTACTATATATAGTAACTCCCACCTTAAGTCGCTATATATAGGGATTATTGAAATAGAATCTAAAAACATCCAAGGGGAATATTACCCCGGGGGAAAGGGTTTCCCTTAAGGGTGCTATTAGAAAAACATGGGGCATGGCTTTTTTGGGGGAAAGAAGGTATGTGACGCAGGATTATTCACATTTATAAGTAATACTATAGACAATATTATATTACACAAGGTTAGAATGAATAGGTCGCTAGTAGGTGAAAAGGTTTAGGTCGCTAGTTGGGTATCTTAAACAGAATAAGCCTCATCTTTGTCTCGGCAAATAATCAGAGGGAAGGGTATCTTTAACAGAATAAGCCTCATTTTTGTCTTGGCAAATAGTCAGAGGGAGGGGTATCTTTAACTGAATAAGCCTCATCTTTGTCTTGGCAAATAGTCCGAGGGAGGGGTATCTTTAACAGAATAAGCCTCATTTTTGTCTTGGCAAATAGTCATATTTGATAACAGAATAAGGGTAATATTATAGAAAGGGAATAAAGGGAATATGACGCTTATTCAGTTAAATATACCCCTCACTCTGATATATATCAGACTTTATAGGGTGCATAGATAGGATAAATCAGCATTCATTCCCTACTTGCTAAAGGGCTTATTGTACCTTCTTCAGTAGAGTAGAATATATGAGAAGTTAACATTCATTATCTACTGAATAAAGGACATAACCTGCTTTATTCAGTGCAGTAATGGCATACAAGAAGATAGCATCTATTCGCTACTGAATAATGGGCAAATTGTGCTTTATTCAGTACCATAGAAGTGTGGGAGCATTCATTACTTGCTCACCATTGATTTTCTCATTGTGAGTCTCTCAGTTAATCAGATGAATAGCACATTTAATGCATTGCCTACTACAAACCCACATTTTCATATACTACTACCACCAGGAAAATCCCAAAATTCTTATATATCTCAGTTAAAACATAGCTATCACATCCACATCTAGAACAGGTTGTGCATTCTGAACTATGAATTGAAGTATTCTATACTTAGTCCTGTACTTTAGTGCTGGTTCATGCAGCTGATCCAGATACTTAGAACACAGTCCATATTTTACCTACCCCAGATGGGACACCCAAAGTATGATTATGCCCTCAGCATCATATAAGACAGTCTCGGCCACGCCGGCTGCATATCGGACCAGGGGGATAGTCTGGCAGCGACTCGCCACTCCGTCCACAAGCTGTGTACAGCACCCCGTTTCTCTTTGTCCATATTGGCTAAAAAACAGGGCATTGTTGACTTGGCTTTTTTACCCGTCTGGGTCTTATTATTTAATCACCTCGTCTTGACCCTGTGGGGCAGCGGGTATATGGAATAACCGTGTCCAAGCATACTCTATCTAACACATAACCGAAAGTTACTGAGTTATGTAATAATAACTGACCTATGAGGTCGCCAGTCAGTTTGCCGTGATTATTTTGACACACTCTCAGTTACTCGTAGGGAATCTAATACATAATTAGACTCAGCATCATATAAGACAGTCTCGGCCACGCCGGCTGCATATCGGACCAGGGAGATAGTCTGGCAGCGACCCGCCAGCCCGTCCACAACTTGTGTACAGCACCCCGTGTCTCTTTGTCCATATTGGCTAAAAAAACAGGTCATTGTTGACTTTGGCTATTTTACCCGTCTGGGTCTTATTATTTAAATCACCTCGTCTTGACCCTGTGGGGCAGTGGGTATATGGAATAATCGTGTCCAAGTGTACTCTATCTAACACATAACCAAAGGTTACTGAGTTATGTAATAATAACCGCCCTATAATCCTATGAAGTCGCCAGTCAGTTTGCCGTGATTATTTTGACATACTCTCAGTTACTCGTAGGGTATCTAATACATAATTCGACTCAGCATCATATAAGACAGTCTCGGCCGCGCCAGCCGCATATCGTACCAGAGGGATAGTCTGGCAGCAACCCGCCATCCCGTCCACAATCTGTGTACAGCAGTCTGGACCAGACCACCAACTCTGGGTATAGCATTCGGGATGACTGGAGCAAGACTGGATCTAACCCTTTAATAGTCGCATAGCACTTTAATGTGCAGTGCCCGTTGTCGTCATAAGCCATGAATGCAGCACTCAGAGTTCCTCACCAGGGCTGCATGCATGCATACACTGGCATATCGACAAAGAGCGTAGCGCATTAAAGCACTATGCTACCTTTAGCATTAAAGCGCTGAGGGGTTATTTTTTGATAGTGTAGAACCAATATCTGTCTAATTAAACCCCTTATCAGTGCTGTTTTTTTTTCACATACAAAAGAATTAGGTAATGGCGCTCCGCCATGTATTGGATAACCACTGCAGCGCGACTCTGAAAAGCGGCGGCGGTGAATTTCCATTTAGATCCTGAAAAGGGGGGCGGTCAGATGTCGTCAAGGCTCTGATAAGTAGGGCAGTTCAAATCATATGATTACATTGAGCTAATTTTCTTGCTGAAAGGAATGAATAATTGTATTTGTATAAAATTCACACACACACACACACACACACACACACACACCCGCCCACCCACACACACACACACACACACACACACACACACACACACACACACACACACAGGACACCTGATGATCTCCACACGATGACCTGATTGCCCTTCCTAAAAAAAACAAAAAAAACACAAAAAGCCCAACTCGATCTACCTACTCAACAGGGTTTCAGTGTAGAGCCTATTCGGGGTTTTTCTGATGCGTATATTATATTGAGATTGATTTTCAACTTTTGTGATCAGTGGTTGGTCCTTAAAAGGACCGTTTGGTAGAGAGAGAGGGTCGCAGGGACCTTGCTGCTGAAGCGGAGGGCGTGGTCATAACGCGTGGTGGTCCTTCAGCAGCTCCTCCAGCACGGCGGGCGGTAGTCCTTCCTCCATGCAGACTTGCTGCTTGACTCGCTCCACGCACTGGCGGATGAGTTGATCAGCGACGTTCGCGATCAGCTCATCCACCACACCCTCTGCTTCAGCAGCAGTCCGCTGTCTCTCCTCTCTCTGTAGCGAGGCTACGAACTGCTTCTCCACGGCCGCATCGATCATAGATCGAGAAACGGCCACGAAGTTCTGTCTCTCCGCCTCCTCTCTCTGTAGCACGGCTACGAATTCCTTCTCCACGGCCGCATCGATCATAGATCGAGAAACGGCCACGAAGTTCACTCCGTGAGCCATTTTGTCGAACTGACTTCCTAGCCGCCTGAGAGATGCTGACGTCACACTATTTTCGACGACGCTATGACGCGCACGAGGTAGACAGACGACGTCGTTTCACTTCCTTATTTGGAGTTTGGGACCTTGTGACACCGAAGTCATACCGTACGGTCGCGATAAAGCAACTAGTGTTGAAAAGCGCGCCGGTCTTGTATAAGCGCCGGAGTATAAGAGCCTCCAAATGTTTTTTCTCAAGCACTAAAATCGCGACTTTGAATAAGCGCCAGCGCCTGGCTTGTATATAGCTCCTGAGTAAGAACTTCACCGAATTGAAAAGCGCTCCCTCAGAGCCCTTAATCGCGACAGTACGGTACAAATCTGATGTCAACCCGCGCCAAAACCAAAAAGGGTGTTCCGGTCACACGTACCTACGACGAGCGACCTTCAGCTATCACCACGTGAAGAGTTGGAAATAAATTTTGTACGGCAAGAAAACTGAAAACTGATAACGATTCCATTAGATAAGTATTCGGTTCCAATCTATGGCGAGATATTTCCACCAGAGCGATTGATTTATATGTCTGTAAGGTTCAGCTCTCCAACACTCTCCAATATCCGCCGGTGCACGACGGTCGCCGCCCATCATTAGTGACAACTAAACTTCTGCTGGAGAGTGAAAGTTACGTTGAGTCTTGAGGTGCGCAGAGATACTATCTGCCGCAGCCTGATTTTAGTTCCACGCTATTTAGATAACCGCCCCATTTAAAATCTCTCTCTCGATCCTAGAAAAGGAAAAAAAGGCTAGAGTTTATCATGGACGCGTCTCAGTTTTAGTCAAGCCGTAAAGTAGAGAACCCGAGCTTGTACATATACCCACGTGAGGAGTGACATAGCGGGGCGTTCAGTTAGTACTGAGTCTATAGTCAAGGTCAAGTTCCACTCTCTAAACAGAGCTTTAGCGACTCCGTCA
Organism: Harmothoe impar; assembly: GCA_947462335.1. Taxonomy (NCBI): domain Eukaryota; kingdom Metazoa; phylum Annelida; class Polychaeta; order Phyllodocida; family Polynoidae; genus Harmothoe; species Harmothoe impar. The sequence goes on along the minus strand of OX381704.1, from coordinate 17,943,176 downwards.
TCTAGACTAGACCGCGCGCGCGATTTTTTTTGCTGAAGCAGCTAATCGATGGAAACGTAGAGAAGACGTACTCGATCAAAAACTGCTTCAGAGGCTTGTTATCAGGTATTATCAGTTAAATCAAAATATTTCAAAACATCCAGAAAAGCAGAATGACATGTCCTACGGGCTACAGCCGGGCACTGACGTCATTTCAATCAGGTCGCAGCGCTTTTTAGACACCTTTTCTGTAGGACCCGTCTCATACCTTAGTATATAATACCGTAAACGCCGGGTGATTAGTATATGATCACATTGACAGTCGCGGATCCACGAAGAGGCTGGATAAGCCACGAGCGGACCCGCGACTGCAATGTGACATAATCTTACCATGCGCTTTGTTTTGTTTTTGTTTCTATTTACAACAGCAAACATTTCAACAGCCTATTGTTTTTTTAAAATGATGAAAAATTGGCCCAAAAAAAAAGTAAACATTTTAGAGCTAAATTTGTGGAGGATAGCCGGACATGCTGATGTCACTAGACCCCTAAATTCGATATGGTGACATGGTCATTTTCTTAAAAATCGATACGACGACACAGACACGGACATCTAAGTGACATGGGCCATGGGGCATTTCTTGAGTCCGACATGTGACATGGACCATAGTGACATGAGGAAAAAAAAATGTTCGAAGAGTGCATCAGAAAAAGTACCATTTCAAACCTAAGCATTTCGCCAAATTTTTTTTTTTTCTTTTTTTTCTTGGATGGTACCCGGCTTTGCGGTGTCTGGGTCCTTAAAAATGTACCAGAATGCTCAAATTCGGGTTCTAAATATTTTCAAAAAACGTTTTCTCCCTTAGTGACGTGTGACACGGGCATTTCTTAAATTCGACATACGGCTGCATGGGGAGGACCCACCCGTCAAGGGCCCCATGATGACTCATACCCGCCGCGTTCAGTCAATCAACCGAGATCTTTTTCTGTGGTGGTGTAGAAGGATCTCCCCCCTGAGGTTACAAAGTCACCTCTTTATTTAAGGGGCTACGAGCCGCAAAGTCGCTTTCGCAAAGTCGCAAGAAATATTCAAGTCAAAAAGTCAAATTCATCAACTATCAGTACAGTCGTTTGAAAGTCATCAAGTCACCGAAAAACTCCTCTACAGTCACCTCCGACTGGGTAGGGAGGAAGCGATTCCCTAGAGATCAGATAATTTATTTTTTTTTCTCCCGAGCAGACCCCAAAGGCCCCCCCTCCCCCCCAAGTGCCCGCCCACCCCATAAATAGTGCCCCCCTCCCCCCCCTCCCCTCCCCATGCATCTTAAAGTGCCCCCCTCCCCCCCCTCCCCTCCCCTCCCCCCTTATAGAAGCCTCCCATTAGCTAGTCCAAGTCATGTGACCAAAAAGGGAGCGTAGTCTGTCTATTGTCTATATTATGCAAATGAGGGAGGGGGTCAGGTCACGTGACCAAGGGGGTGTGGCCTATTTTCCAAATAAAGAGCGCTTCCAGTCACGTGACTAAAGGGGTGTGGTCCTATTATGCAAATGAGGGGGTCACGTGACCCATTATTATGCAAATGAGGGAGTCACGTGACCAAATGGAAGCCACTGATTGGCTGGTGATCAAAGGGGCGTAGTCTACTATGCAAATGAGGGGGTCACGTGATCAAGGGGGCGTGGCCTATTATGCAAATGAGGGGGTCACGTGACCAAATGGTGGCCCCTGATTGGCTGGTGATCAAGGGGGCGTGGCCTATTACGTAATTATGCAAATGAGGAGGCGTGGCCTATTACGTAATTATGCAAATGAGGGGGTCACGTGACCAAATGGAGGCCTCTGATTGGCTGCAGGTCGATTGAGTAATAAACAGTAGTTAACTATAGTCCCGTTCCGATACATACTATACTACTGGCTAGCTTTATGACAAATACACAATATCTCAGTCACTGTAGCCTAACCAAGTTAGTCATTTTTTGACTCCCTATATGACCAACCTAGGTTAGTTGGTATCACAGAGCTAATATATACACCGATTGTTGTTGAATGATTGCTAAAGGAATTCCCATGCAGTAAAATTAAAAGTATCCCGAAGGCGGCCAGAGGCAAAAGCATAAGAACTATTTTCCTTTGAAATACCAGAAATCTCATCGGCGGATCCGTGGGTTAAGTAGGCCACTCCAACTAATATACTTGTTTCTCATCACCACAATTACACTTTGGAGATGTTTTTTCTTTTTCAAATTTTGATGAAAAAACATACTGGAGGATGCATGCATATCTACTACTTTCGCAGATCCTTAAACTATCGATTACTAAAATATGATTTTGGTTCAACGAGAGCCTACAATACCTTATACGCTTTAGGCCTCAACAAAAAATTAAAATAAAATAAAAGTACCCTTGTCATATCTGGCATTGTATAGTGATGAGAAACAAGTGTATTATTTGAATTGACCTTGTATTGCAGACCCGTTTCTCAGCTGAGAAGTTTAAGGCCGACTTCCAGGCGGGTCTGGACGTGTTGAAGGCTGAGGTACCGCGTGTGTTGGTGAACCTGGTCCCCATGTTGGACATCTCCCCCCTCCCCCTGGTACTCACCAGCCTCTACTGCAGGACCATGCAACAGTAAATAGGGGGATTTATTCCCATTTACTTACCTAAATGATTTATATATGTTTTTTTTTAATTCTCAAATCTGTATCTCAACCACAACAACTGAAGTAAGGTATACAAGATGACAGGTTGAGTGTATAAAAATCAGACCACAACGTTTCGCCAAAGTTAGGATTCTCAGGTGATTTATTCACATTTAAGATCAACACGCTTTTTGCAAAGAGTGTGTAGTGTGTTACAATATAAAGTGTGTTAAAAGTGGCTTAAAAGGCGTATTAAAAGGTGTGTAAATGTAACACACTGCTATTAGAGTATAGGACCTAAATGAGTGGATATGGAATAACAGGCATCAATATGAAATGAGACAATGATACGACGCCAACAATAAGGCCCTATTGAAAAGTTGGCTATCAAATGTTCATGGCAATTTGTTGTTCAATACTATATATAACCAAAATAAACATAAAAATGGATGCGCTATGTTTTAGGTCATTCTGATTGTAGCTATAGAAGAGTACACAGAACCACGTGAGCTGTAGCAGCTCAGTAGCGCCACCTGCAGTCCTGAAAAAGCATTAACCCAATGCCAGAATGCATTTTAAGGTGGCCGGCGGAAATTTAGTTCTGTAGCAGGACACCCAGGGGGCAATTTTGTCGCATTGGCAAATGCTGTGACTGAATTGATAAAATTCTAGGGAGTTTGGCATGGCTGGGACCCGAACCCTGTACCCTAAGATTACAAGGAAGACACCATAACCATCACACTATAGAATCTGTTATTGGTTGATTGGTAGAAAGGTGTGTTTATCCTGCCTGGTGTTGTTCTTGGCATATTACTATCTTTTTTTTTTACCTTACAAAAACCTTACAAAAACCTTACAAATATATCCGGGACCATAATTATGTTCAAAACACATTTTCTGAACAGACAATATTTATATAGAATATTGTTTTGAAGTAAGAAGACACAGTAAATAATGTCCCAACTGCTGTTCTTTCACAGGAAGCTGTGTTACTGCGCTAAGAACGAGACGACGAGGCCCGAGTTGAAGCCGGTCCAGCTGCAGTACTACCGGGGCCTCAAAGAGCTGGCAAACAGCGGCAGGTAGGACGGCCACCTGTAGTTATGTCTCATCAGATCGATACAACACAGAGAAAAGAAACAGCGTCAAAAGTGAGTCCAGGATGCCTCCAGATTTACTCCCCTCTCTAGGGGAGCCCAGGTCCTAAAAATTAATGAGACTCCCCTAGGTGTGCCAGGGAGCTATTAGACTCCCCAAGGTGACTCCCTTAGACCAGCCAGGGAGTCACCTAGGCTCCCTTAGGCAGCCTGGGATCCACGAAAGAGGGGAGTCATTTTGGAGACAACCTGGACCCCCTTTTGACGCTTTTTCTTATCTCTGTGAAGTTGATGGTCTTTGACCGGGTGATATCTTTGACCGGTTGACCTCTTTGGCTGGGTGCCGTCTTTGACTGGCAAGCTTCGAATGAAATATTGTAAAATCTAATTTGAAAGAAATTTGTAATATATAGTAATAGAACATACTTTAAATCCCCCCCTAATCTATCCATCTATCTATCTATCCATCTATCTATCAATCTATCAATCCATCTATCTATCAATCTATCTATCTATCTATCTATCGGCAGGTACGAGGCTGACGACTTCACCGTCGTCCTCCAACCCCAGATGGTCGACATGCCCTATCCCAAAGATGTGAGCGCTTATTACCTATAATACTTCGCATCATCTGTGTTTCGAACAGTATCCAAAGGGTATTATTGTAGGTTTGTTTTTATCTATATTTTTTCGTTCAATCAATTAATTTAGATATATCAATAACTATACTTATTCGGCTCTCAGATGCAGTTGATAACAATTTTGCCATAACAAATAATACTTTGATATTGAGCATCCATTTTCCATATATGAATATTGCATCGTTGATGATTTTATGGTAAGTTATTTGCCTTCCTGCGACTCAGCGTATTGATGATTGCCCATACCATTCCTCATGTATGCAGTTATATAATTAATTACCTCTTATGGCACCATTAAATATGTTTGCTCGATTCAATGGTATTGGTACACATTCAAGCCATAATTGGGAAAATCTTGTAAATAATACATTGTTATTTGATATCACTGTAAATGCTCTGCTCGAATCAACTACTGTTTGAACCAAAGTATTGTCTATCTGTTTTTGTGTTCAGCCCTTCACTTAGTATCATTTTTTTATTAATTACTGCCTAGTCGTCTGGTAAGCTGGACCCCACCTACATCAGCCATGACTGCTTCCACCCCAATGAGAAGGCACATGCCGGGTTCGCCTACATCCTCTGGAACACAATGGTACGTAACATGGGATCAGATAGGGTCATCCACGCACCACCATGCAGTAATCATCAGGTGTAATCAACTTTAGAAATAAAAGTTGATGAAAGGCCTTTTTCACGAAGCTTGAAGAAACTTTAAGCAAAATTTCAGGAAAAAAAGTTGCATGATAGAAAGAGCCAATAATCGACTTTGATATATGCTTAAGGTTGCCTAAATTGAATGGTTCATGCAGTGATTCTTTCTGCTCAACATTTAATTACAATGAAAGCATATATCCTATTGACTAATTTTGATGCGGTGAGCCAAGTAGAACCGTGCGAAGTATCTTCATATCTCCATACCTAACTCTCATAATAACAACTTAGCAACTACGCCTGCACTGTCCTCCCAGTTATCTGCTTAACAATCTCATCTCCATTGTTGATACCATATTATCTCATACTTCTAGATGAATTATCACCTGTTCAGAGACCAATAACGTTGATTGCATTACTATCAGCTCCTCGTGTCATGGAGGCGTCAATAAACTCTTCTTTATAAAAACAAAACAATAACAAACCATATACATATGGGAAGGTACTATTAACGAGATTATGTTTTTTAACATAATATTAAAGATTGAACAACCTGATAAGGATTGCTCTGATAACTTTAATAACTTCCAATCGATAATGCGATAAGAAAGTGAATGGTTAGATAACATCTATCAACTTTCTTATTGACCTTTTCTATCATATGTTTATGCATGTATGTGTATCTTCTAAGTTGTGGGGCAATGACCAAATATACGGAAATAATTTCCATGTTTCCTCTGATCTCATGTTCCCTGATGTTTGTCTAACATCTGACTTGTTCCTGTTCCTCATGATGGTGTGTAGCTAACTCCAGTCCCAGACAAACCCCTAGCCTACCCTGTAGAAGACGAGATCAACGCCCCTGTCTTCAAGTGTCCAACTAAAGTATGTAATAACAGAATGCTGTTTCTTATATTAATTAGTAATGTTTAACAGTTATGTTAGAACAACACGGTTGGGCCGCGGGCCTTGTCAGTATGTTTTTTGTGCATTTCCCTGCCCATAATAGCAGTTCCAAAAAGTAGAAACTTGCTAAATTCTCAAAACATAGTGCCAACCTATTGCTGAGAGATACTAGAGGCTAAACACTGCTTACCAACTCATACTTTAATCTATAAATACGGGAATTTGTTCACGTCTATGCCCTAACAGTTGAGTATTATCATTCTACTGTCTATCTCATTTTCAGGAACATCCCTACCTGTTCACCAAACTTAATAGTGGCTCCTGAGATGGCTGACGTTTTCTAAGACACTGCCAAGGCTTAGAAATACAGTTACAATAATAAGTACATTTTGAAATAAAAGTTAATGGTTGTAACGTCCATGTTATGTTCTTTGTAACTACTAATCATCTTCTGATTAGATAGCTGCACAAAGAAGGGGCCTCAGATTTTGCATTTTGGGACATATTTTGTACATATGAGAACTAATTGAACTAATGGAGGACAAGAGACAATCCGTTTGATTCAACATTGTATTTCCTTGATTGATTGATACAGTCAATATGATATGACCAACAACTAAATGTGAAATAACCTAAAATGTTTTTCACAATCATTTTGAATTGGTTGATAGCTATACAGAAGACCATGTATGTCTTATACTGATAAAAGCTACTTAATAAACTATGTAGCGCTGCATCAGGTATGGGTTTTCGAAGCAACTTGGTCGGGGTGGGGGGCAAAATCCTCCTTTTGCCACATCCCTGTTCTGTCCCAACAGCCCTGAGCAGCTTGTTCTCACCTTTATATATGAGTTTACATTATGTAATACTAAAATTATGACCATCATTAGCACTCAGAATGTCTAAAGATTACAATTGTGTATCAATAACTTTTACCCTTATTACATGTGATATCATCAATGTATATTGATTTATATAGATCTACCTTTGAGTTTACATCACAGTCCATATGTATCTTTACTCTGAAGAGCCTACATGACAGGGGTGTTGATCAAGAGTATAAAATGTATAGGGTATTCAGCATAAAAGGTATGTAGAAACTAACAGAGATGCCACAGATTGATTAGAAGAAATATTGTTTAATTGTTCAATCTTTCCAACAAGGTATATCCTATAATAATCAATACAATAAAACAGCTACCAGAGATCCATACAGAAAAACTCGCAGTGATACCATGTTATATAGAGAGAAGGCAAACTGGCTGGACGCTGAACTCCCTGATACATCGGTGGTGGTTTTAGCAGAACTTGGTGTAGTTTTAGTGGAACTTGGAGTAGTTTTAGTGGTTTTAGTGGTAGTTGGTAAAGTGGGACGTGTTGGGGACGGTGTATCAGGCTTAGTTATGTTACCGCTATTATGGTTTGTAAAGATGAATGGGCTGTCCTGTAAATAAGACAAAAGATGGACATGGTTGTTAAAACAAATCATGATTGTGTGACCCACAAGCTTTGATAAAGAGACTTGATAGTTTAACATTTCAATAGTTTGACCCCAATTAAAACACTTTCGGTCATAATATAATGAGACACCAGACTACATCACTGGGCATATTAGTAATCTTATCTTATATATATGATCATTAATGATTTGACATTTACATAATTATATCTTTTCTTTGTATATGAGACCATAGCGCAAAGCCATTATAAAAGCATCATATATTCAAACTCATGCTGATACAAACATAGCCTGTTCACGGCTTCCCACTGCATGTGGAGAATGGTACCCACACAACACTTACTGAAGGGACAAAAGAGCGGAGTCCAGTCTGCCCTTTGATAAATTAAATATTGGCATCTTTAATCAACATACCTCAGTAGGACATTTATAGGTGGTGCTCATAGATGGATTCCAGTCATGGTACAGGGGTTTCTGTCCAACTGGTGTTAACTGGAATGAAGTAGAGAGATTGCTATTCACTATGTTAAAATAGCGTTCCTTTAATTGATTCTTGATATAATAATACTTTAAAGGTGACTTGTGTCTCAGACCTGTGGATCAGCCCTGCCCTTATTCACTAATCACAGTTGTGCTGAATCATCCAAATTATCAAGACATTATGTGTGAGGAGCTGTAACATACAAATCACCATAAAAGACCAAATGAGATGCATCTATAGATCCAAGGCATACCTTGTACGTAACTCGCTTCTTGTAGAACTGTCTATTTGGCTGTTTATTTCTAAATATTCTCTTTTATTATACAAGGTATATGATGTACTTACCATGGTGTTCCAGTAGAAGAAGTTAAGACCCTGATGAGCCTTTTTATTGGGATGAAAGCAATCAGGGGCGATGTAGCTGCGGTCATATTTATCATTGTCATCGGGCTGCAATGCAATTGAATACAGAATAAGGCACAGTATATATGAACCATCAGAAAACTGAGAACTGATCTATATTCTCCTTTATATAGACCCACATACATTGTCCATGTCCCCTCTTCTGTTATGATATTTATATATTTAATGTTCATGAGAGATGAGTGGTACTGGGAGACATGTTTGCAGCATTTGACACAAATTATCATACAGTTATACCCAGGTACAGTCCTCCATTTATTTGGTCGTAGGGGGAAATGAGCACTTCATGGATGTATCAAATGATATTTATAAAGCACTTAAATCTTTACATCTAGGCTACTCAAATGGGGTCACATCCCTTGTATTCTATGGAATTCCCATATGCCATTTGTAATAAATAATCAATGATTTCTACCCCTCTATGCCATGATACTACGCATTGAACATCGCAAACTTGGCAATGTGATGTATCGATCATAGAACGACACTTTATGTTTGTATTAAACGATTTCTACGATAATAAAACATAAAAAATTAAAAAAAGAGAAGAGATTCTTACATCTCTAGGGAACTCCTGCTCCAGTAAAAAAGGCTGCAGCACCACGGTGAAGTTGTCCTCACCATTGTAGGCCCAGGCCAGGTCACTGAGGGCGTTGTGGTACCCCACCTGGATCTCCTTCAGGTCGGGGCGCGGCTTGTCCTTACGGGCACAGTTACACAAACCACTAGAGAAAGGGGACATTTACAATTCATTAAAACAATTTTGATATGACCCTCACTCAGAAAAGTAAAGGAGTCAACTGTGTCTCCCAGGTGGCCCTGGTAAAATGGAGTGTCAAACATCTATTGACTCTGCTTATAAGAAGGGTCAACACTGGGTTGACACTGATAGTAGAGAGTCAACTCAAGTTGACACTGATGGTAGAGAGTCAACTCAAGTTGACCCTTCATATAAGCAGAGTCATTAGCTGTTTGACTCTCTATTTTACCAGAGCCACCTGGGAGACACAGTTGACAATTTTACTTTTCTGTGAGCTGAGCTTGATTTACCCCTGACTCATTCATATGATACTATCACTGTTATATACGATTACCACTTTTACTATCTAGATATTTCCATTACAAAATGTCAGTACCTCTGTTTCATTTGTTACCTCTGTTAACCTCTGGTTAATTTCACTATCAAATAACAAGTTTCTTTAACCTAAAGTGCTAGAGACTTAAAGCTTATGGTCTTAAAGTGCAATTTGCACAGTGATAAATCCATAAGTAGAAACAGCAGCTCTAACTCTAGAATAACATAGAATTTGAAGATATAAAATGTAGCTCTTTAAAAAAAAGAGTGCTACTTACATATGCATCAATGGGCAGTAGCCTCTTGTCCTGATCTCGGGTATGGGGCTGATGTCGGCCATGGCCACCAGGTTCACCAGGGCGCGGGGCACTGCGGTGTGGAGTTTGTCTAAGGTCTCCTTAATGTGCTGTTTGAACATTCTAGGGGAAAACCTCTCCTGAAGATAAAGAGGTGGTGATTTATTTTATGTTGAATACCACAGTCCCATTGACTTAACCAAGGAAAGCCGGATTTACACCCCCTGTTAAATAACCCTCTCCCTTATTTCACTGCCTTTCAAATCATTAAAATTGATGATTTAATCACTATTTTTTTCAGATCAATTAAGTGTATACATACTTTTGACCAATATTATTAATAATGAATGAAATAAACACAAATGAGCATTCGTATATTTCCCCACTGAGGGTTCACTCGGCTTCGCGAAATAACCGTAATGGGGAACTATACTTGTGAACCTTTGTCTACTTATTTTTCACTCACAACACTGATCTACGACTGTTTCACTCATCATGTTACATCATTATTACTATTACATTGTACTACTTTTGGAATTGATTCTCCTCCAGAACTTAACTGTACTGTATGAACAGTTGTACATATTATGAAATTATAACCTGTTGGCGTCCTAACTCTTTTAATATAATAACATTATCTTGATGAAAAAATGTGAAAGTTCTGTGCAGTTTGTGAATCCTGACACACCCTTATACCGCCCACCAGTCAACAATGTCTCCACTGATGAATCCATGTCCATTTAATAAACAATAATTATATCTATAAAGCCGCCGTGGTGTCTAACCAGGGCTGTATTCAAGCATCATGGCGACCCTACAGGGGTGGGACACACGCAGAGGGTCGGCATGATGTGCCAAGGCAGCACCGATGAGTATCTCTCCAGTGCTGTATTGGTACATCATGACCGCAAATGTCATCATTTAGCGACATGCCATTCTTAATGGGTTAAGAAACATAGATGTCCAGTTCCGAATCTACAAGATAGCCATACCTCGTCTGTGCAGTAGTCACACAAATCGTTGCCTCCTATTAGCAGGGTGATCAGCTTCCAGTCATTCTCAAAGTCTATACGCGAGTCATTCTTCATCTTGTCAATCAATCTGTCAGCCTGTTTGGGGATATCTCTGTAGGGGAAAGAGGAAGATTACTGAGTGACTTTTTAGCAAATTCGCGAAAATTTATACCAGCGAAAATATGTAGTAGTTATAGGACGAGTACCAAGCTGTACGCGAAATACAGTAAAGGGAGCCTTATATTATAAGATTTCCCATCTGTATACTTACTCTGCCGTGGACCCAGGTATGGCAACATTTAGCGCCGCTGTTTTGGATGTCCAGATGAAGTAACCAGATCCAGTAGAATAGCCTGTGATGTTTCCGTTGAACTTCCGCATTAAATCTGTTATTTAAGGGGTGGTACTATTTAGATTAGCTCCTGATAAACCATTCTTACAATGTTCAAGACAGTTAATGTATCCAAGGAATGTATTCATTTGCCCGTCAGCGCCGAGCATGAATTCTGCTATACATGTAGGGCAGGATTCACAATGTTCACAGGTAGATAGATGCTTTCTGATCATGTAATATATAAGGCTGCGTCTCATGAGATCGGGCCAATGTGATAGTCTTTGACTGGGTGCCATCTTTGACCGGGTGCCATCTTTGACCGTCTTGATATCTAGAAAAGGTTTTTATTCAGGGCAGATGAAGATATATAATCATATATGGGCTACTAATTAATTTAAAGTGTTATAACATTCATTAACCTTTTCAGTCAAGTTTTATCTTCATCTGCCCTAAATAAACCGTTTTATATCAAGCCGGTCAAAGATGGCACCCAGTCAAAGACTATCACATTGGCCCGATCTCATGAGACACAGCCATAGGCATCTCTTCATATCTCTTGGGTAGTACGGGACAGATTTGGCATTTCCGTGCATACGCTACCAAAAGTTACTCTACTTACTGGCGATGGTATGGACATCCTCCTCTAGAGACCCATTCCCACCGATACACCACGACTCTCCCCACTGCTGCTTCAGCACATCCCAGGGCCACCAGGCATCAATCCCATTACCAGCCTGTGAGAAAAGTAATCATGAAAAATGTCAATATTATATAGAAATATCTTAATTGCTCTATGAAGCCCAGGTTGTCTGAAATAAACTTATAACAGTTTATCGACAGTACTCTTATAGATAAAGGTTGGTAAAGTCAACTTAGCTTCGAGTTAAGCTTCTAAGTATCATTATCATATGCATATCGAATCAACATAAATTGCTTTAGAAATCTAGACATTTGTTTTCGCATTTTCAGCTCGATTTCATAAATGACCGAGTTCACTACAATATAACAATTAATATATAATTAATAAACAGTACAACTAGAACTTGTTTTTTACATGAAGAATGGTTTCAACATAGTGAACATACAGTTTCAACCAAATTATTCTTCGTGAAAATTGATATTATAAGTATGGTATAAACATGTTTCCAGTAGTGTATAATATGATTCCTTAACATCTTCAGAATTTTGAGGGAGCCATCTCTGGCATCCCCTTTTCCCAGCATGCAATCCCTGAAGTATCATGTAGGATGTGTACTCACTGTGATTGAGTCACCCAGGGCAGCAATAACATTAATTTCCTGCGGACGGAGTTCATGCACTGTTAATACAAAGGGTAAGAGCTACTTATCAAAATGTCATGGACTTCATGGCAATTAATTGATAATAATATTGTTGAAGAGGGAATCCATATTGACTTTTTTTGGGGTTTTGACACTAAGTAAAGAAAAACATCATTCCTTTTAATTCATCCTGGTAACAAAAATAACTTAGACAGCTTGAAGGTATCAATCACCCGCAATATGATAATGAATCACAGATCTGATCTATTGTATTTTGTATAACAGTGATAAGACATAAAGAGAGCGTGAGATGGAGAGAAATAGTGAGCTAGGTTGAGAAGGAGGGCAGAGCATTAGAGACCGATAGACAGATGAAAGAAGGGCAAATTGCCATGATCCTTCCCTGCTTTGAATGATAACTACACTGAATATCGTTGGATGCCTCTTTTGTAGGTATATACTAAAATCTACTGCAGATGTACAGTATAATCTACTGTAAAGCTACAGTAGATGCTGTACAGTAGATTTTACTGTGTACCCACACTTACATTTTACAGTGTATATTATAGACATGTGTCATTATATCATAGAAGTAGTTCTATGACCAGTAACTCTACCTGATTTAGGTGTGGCTGAGGTGGTGTTGACCTGACAGTTGAAGGTGAAGTTAAACGTGTTACTAACGGCTGCCTTGCCCTCCGCGACCTGTTGTTCAAACTCAGCCCGCCAGGTGGCATTTGTCTCCAACATCCGGACAAACTCAGACATCACCTTCTGGAACTTGTCTTGGCTCGAGGCAGGGTCTGAGAGAAATTGTTTAAGATTAGGGTTGACGTCATGCACAAAAAAGCCCAATAAATGTAGTCACTATTTCCACAATTTACCTACGATAGACGAGATAAAGCTTAACGTAAATTCACCATTCATTTTAAGTGGCCACAGGGCCACAGGGTTTCTTAACCGATGTACAGTAGTTGACCTCTTTTAGGCTTAGCAGCAACTTATCTTGACATAATTTCTTTATCACTTCCCTCACACTATGTCTCTATTGATGACCTGTATATGCATAGTCAACCTTGAAAATATATTCTAAGAGTCTACAAGACTAGTAGGCCTATGCTTTTACATACGCATAATGAGCTTAAGAAAAATAAGTAATTAAAAATTAGAATACAAAAGGTATAAGTAGAAAAGGTGTAAAGATGCCCTGCTACACCTTTGGTTACATCTGCTCCTTTTAATATGGGCATCTATGATATTACATAATGGAAAATGGACTTTCTGGAAAACATAGAAAAGACACCTACCTGCTAAGGTGAAGGCTGCAGCGCACACCACTAAGAATACTGCTGCCACCAACCCATACATGGTGACAGTGATTCCTTATACAATGTGCTGTAGAAGGCTCTTAGATAGCACAGTCTGGGACTAGGGTTGGTCTACTATCCAGACTGTGGGCCTCCGTTACTAGGCAAGTGTGCATCTGACTGCCTTATCCCTGGATCTCTTGCTTATATATGTAAGGCCAAGATATAGGTTTAGATAACATTATTGGCGTCCCCGCCCAGTAAACCTTCTGAAGTACCATCTCCAAGAGTTCACCTGGTACAAGTTTGGAAGAGACTGATTGGTACCATCATGACCCCATCACGACAGTGATTCTTATCTAATCTCTTATCTCAAGAAAAAGTAACTTATTATCTAACTGGTAGTGTATCGGGTGCATCATAATTCACATAGGTCTGAGGGTCTGGTGTGTCAAATCCTACCTTGTGTTGTCAAGCACCTTACAGCATTATAAAAGTAATAAAGACTGCCCTTCTTGGCTGTTACACTCTTAAAGTGACATGGTCCTATATTTTTCCATATTTTGAATCCTACTCAAATGTGTACCAAATGCTAGTGCAGTGTCATTTTTGAAGTATAATGCACACTAAAATCTCCTCTATGGGCAAGTAGACCCTAAATAGAGGGTCCCATTTTGTCAAGATATAGTGTTTTCAATGGGTGGAATTATAGCGTGCAGTGGGGAACATCCTGGGTCATTTTTTTAGCAAAGTCCATTTTTTAGACCTAATCATAGGACCATGTCACTTTAAGTGTTAAGTTGCCAGGGTTTGTCTCCAAGCTGTTAGGAAATATATATCCATAACTTTATGATGCTCATAGGGTATAATTAGGTGGATGTATAGAAATGCATGACTAGGGCTTGAGCTGCTATGAGTAGAATGGACAGTGCATGCAAACTAAATATTCAACAAATGTCGTTTGCAACCTTGTCTACATGATGTACTTTGTTTTTGGAGCAGGGGCAGGACTATCATTACCCCTCTAATCTAATCGGTTAATAGTCAATGGCACTGATAGGAGATCGAACAACGTAGATTATCTGGGGTCAAGACAAAGTAAAGTAGACACGTGAGATAATGGTTTGAGGCGGTCAGAAAATCGGGGTCAGAAAGAAGATGTATGTACCTGTTTACATAAGGGGCACCAGTGCACTGTGAGTATAGCTTCTACGGTAGCTGTGCAGTTTGCTGTAGGTAGATTAGAATCGTTTGTAAAGCCACAAGAGATGCTGTAAACCTACCGTAAATATTCTGCTGTGTGCCAACACTTACTATTTATGGTGTGTGTTATACTAGATCATGTCGAAGATATAAAAAAGTGAATGTTCCCTAACGTAAGGGCCACCAGATTTGTAGGATAGTCTCAAAATATTATAATATGCGGGAACACCTCTTAGGACGAGGGGCAAACTATTTCCCCCCATTTATGCCTGAGAGAGGGGGCATTATTTAATGGGAATATTCTTTGCATTTGTGTGGGTTTGCTATACATATTCATACCCTCTAAGATCCACCAGCCCAACCTTATCCTTGAACATCAGGCGATGGTTATCACTAAAGACCTGGTTATAGGTTTGATTATCTGTAAAACTCAAGTGATCCAAGTGATTAGTGAGGTGATCCTTATCAGGGAACCGTTGCAACAGGTAGTAGTGGTGTCACAGTATGTCGAACTTCTGGAAACTTCGACGGAATACTTCCACGAAAGTTAGAAAGACAAGGTACTCCATATCAGTGTATAAGTACACCCATAAGCTTTTGAAAACTATACCTCAATGGGGCCTGCCTTAATTCTATTTTACCCACCAAGAAAACCCATTAAAGGTTCTAGGAGGGTCAGACACAACAATATATATATATATATATATATACATATAAATATATATTATAATGTATATATTGCATTAGCACATTATGGTCATCTATTCTGTAAATGTTGTTACATACATGTGAAAAAATGAATAAACAAAGTAGCAATAATGCCCTTTTCATGTCTTCTTTTAACCCTCATGATATTTCCTGTTTCAATGTATATATGAGAGATGGTGTTATGTTTCCAAGGAATAGAGACAATTAGTTCAGATACAGCATTTTATTTCCATTATCCTTTGATATAGTAACTATAGATGAATGAAATGAATTTATTTGATTCATATTTGGCTTATTTCATGTATTTATAAAAACAGTAAATGATGTAGATAGTGTGAATAAAACATGTGTAGATTAGGCCACTTAGAAAAGGTTGTTTCTCATCACCGCGCGCATCATGACTTGGGGAATATTTTTTTTTCTTTTTCACATTTTTGATGAAAAATATTTTAAAATTGGATAAAATCTGAATTAAAGCTTATGCTGTCAGTAATGCAGTCAGCTAGGAATAACTTGCATTACAACTTTTACTGAGTAAAAAGAAAAAAGAATTAACTTAAAAAACGCCCTCATCATATTTTTCACTGCTTGGTGATGAGAAACATTTTTGAGTGGCCTTAAAGAGATGCCAGAAATATTATGGAAATATTATATAATATGTCTCAGACAATGTACAATCCATTTAGATCAATAAAATAAAACAGTTGATAAAATTCCATACAAGAACACCGTCTTTAATACTGTGCCATACATAGAGCAGGCAAACTGGTTGGATGCTGAACTCCCTGATCCATCTGTGGTTGAAGTGGAACCCTGTGTGGTAGTAGTGATGGGTGAAGTGGAACTCACAGTGGATGGTGTAGTGGAACTTGCTTTGGTGGAACTTGTTGTGGATGTTGTCGTAGGTTTAGTGATGTTACCACTGTTATAGTTAGTGAAGATGTATGGGGCGTCCTGTAAATAAAAAGAAAGATGGATATATGATTATCAAAACAAAAGATGATTATGTGACCTAAGGGCCGTGATAATGAGATAGTTATTCAATAGGTGTAGCAAAAAGCATTGACACTATTACTTCTGAGTGTGTCAGATCATGATAAACATTATATTAGTTCATTGAAAGAGTCATGTTCATGCTTATTCTTATCTGCCGATAACATAGCCCATTAGTAGCTTCCCTCTGCATGTGGAGAATGGAACTGAGCCAACTCTTACTGAGTGGGCACTGCAGTTGCAAACACTAGAGACCCCTGGTGCTAATATGATGAACTCTGAAGGATGTGTATGGGTTTGATGTGTACAGTCCATTCTGTTCTTGAGCATGTCCCTTTGATAACTTTAACATTGGTGCCTTTACATACCTCAGTGGGACATTTATAGTTGGTGTTCATGGAAGGATTCCAGTCATGGTACAAGGGCTTCTGTCCAACAGGTGTTAACTGAAAAGAAGGGGGAAATCTAAGCATGCCATTCACTATGTTAAAATGATGTACCTTAATTGGTTCCCGATAATTATATTTTTGGCATAGGCATTGTAGTCTATACTAGCTTGTATCTATTTCCTTTATGATAGTGTGCTGATGACATATAGATGGCAAGCATTTTTGATACCTCCTTAACTTTTAATGTTTAAACCTCTGCCTCTGAACCATATTGATAAACATCTGCATAGCATCCGTCCTGAACTCTGCTAAGTCTTGCTCTTACTCTTCTTTTTATTTGGTCTACTCTGATCCATATTCTGTCATTATACATGATATACTTACTATGGTGTTCCAGTAGAAGAAGTTAAGACCCTGGTGGGCCTTCCAGTTGGGGTGGAAGCAATCAGGGGCAAAGTAGCTGGGGTCATACACCTTGCTATCAGGCTGCAATAAAATGATATGTACACGAATACCATGTTTTATAAATCATTATAAGCTGGGTTTCTGGACCTTTCCTCGAATACACATTCCTCTTCTACATCTTTTGTAATTGTAAAGGCATTGACATTTGGGGATGTTTCGGCTGCATCAAACAGAAAATACCACATGGAATACCTAAAAAGATTCCCACATGTACTCATTGGATATTTATAATATACTAAAGAGAACACATGTACATCTTTGATTGTTATATTTTAAAATATTAGAAAAAAAAAAGTATTACAAAATCAAAAGATTCTATTGCTTTTTGTCTGACCATCTGTAATAATATCATTTAGAGACACTTACATATTTAGGGAAGTCTTGGTGGAGTAAATGGGGCTGCAGTACAACAGTGAAGTCGTCCTTATCATACTCCCATGCAAGCTCACTCAGGGCATCATGGTAAGCCTGCTGGATCGGCTTCAGGTCAGGCTGACCTGGCTTGTTGAGAGCACACTTACAAAGTGCCCTGGAGAATAAGACATTTGCATACATTGTTTAGGCATAATTAGTTCTGCTGATTACAATTTACGCTGACGTTTATAATACTGTCAATAGAACATAATTACCTAATTACCATTATCTATTCTCATAACTTTGAGCAGTTCTCATATAGATTAAAGGCCCGGTCAGACTAGTCGCAGAAACGGGAAAGCTACGATCTGATTTTGCCCCTAAAAAATCGGGACTAATAATCCTGCAGTTTGGCATAGGGCTACGACTAGAAAATCGGCAGAAAATCGCCCAAGATCGTGGGGCATGCTCGACTCTGGCAGTCGTAGCAAAATCGGATCGTAATTTTGACCGGGCCTTAAATGACACAAATCAATATGCCACTCTACAGTGCCACATCTTCTTTTTCCATACATTTGCAGTTTTGAGTTTAGAATTCGTATTAAGTAGTAAGGTTACATAAATAATGGACTTCCTTTTTTCAAAGAACAAAAAGCCATGATCCATGAGACTTAACTATTAGGCAGTGATACATTGATGTGTGGAAACACTGGTTCAATTTCTATAAGAAAATTATCTAAATCATATTTAAATTTATAATATTATATGAAATCTAACTATTCACCAGCGCAGTGTGGGGCAGTACCACTCTGTTCTGATATGGGGTATCGGGCTGACATCAGCCATGGCGACCAGGTTCACCAGGGCACGCGGCACCTCCTTGTACAGCGTATCTAAGGCAGTTTTAATGTTCTTCTTGAAGTTTGCAGGGGAATACTTATCCTGGAGATAAAGAGATGATATGGGTTTAATAACCCTGCCATTCAGAGTGCGTACACATATGAATGGATTTCCATGACCCTTTATACCTTACTTAACAATAAATATGTCCAAACCTGTGTATATACATACATATGTATTGCAATATACCAGTACCTGAGTAGCAGTCAAGGTTAATAGTCAGTGCCTTAGTGGACAGTGGGCCACAGGAAGACCAACCATTAGTAATGTTTGATTTTCACGGCACTTTCAGCCTTACTGGTTGTTCATCTCAGGAATAGGAGACAAGTTTGGCTTTGAATAGATAACTTTTTAATGCATTGCATTGTTCTGCAATTATATTTACATATATTAATGTGATATTTTTCTATGGGAATAATGTATGAGAATGGAACTTGTGGTAGTCTTATTTTTCTAGCATACCCATACCTGGTTTCTGCAATAGTTACAAAGGTCATTGGCTCCTATTAGCAGAGTTATCAGCTTCCAGTCATTGTCAAAGTCAATATGGGGGTCATTCCTCATCTTCTCAATCAACTTGTCTGCTTGTTTGTGGATATCTCTGTAGGTATGAGAAAAGTGAAAGTTAATAGGTGACACATACTACTACTGCCGTGTCAAATATTGTCAATATATAGTGTTGTGCTGTTGATTATATTTCATGTCTCAACATTTATCTATAATATGAGATTCCTCATTAGCATATATACTCACGATGCCATGGATGCAGGTATAGCAACATTGAGCCAAGCGCTTTTGCGAGCCAATAAAAAGGAACCATATCCAACAGAATAGCCTGTGATGTTTCCATTGAACTTCCGCATTACATCTATAATTCAAAGGATATTTAATAATCACTAGAATAGTTCTTGATATGTAGTTATGTGCGATTAACCAATGGATAAATCTGAGTATAAAATAACATATTTATCCCATAGTGTATCGTATTGTACTATGAGGGAATTGAATATGTCACATGTTTACCTGATCCGATTCCAGATACTTCTTCAAAAATCAGAGCAAACCTTTTTGGCTCAATGAAGGCAAACCGTTACTTATTATTGAATGAAAGCAAACTTAGAATGACTTTAATGTGAACCTAGGAAATCTATCCATGTAATACTTCATTGCTTTACTTACTTGTGATGGTATGGACACCCTGCTCTAGAGACCCATCTCCACCGATAGACCATGACTGTCCCCACCGCTCAACCACTATCCCACCAGCCCACGAGGCATTGAGCCCCATACCAGCCTGCGTGAAAGATAATTAAAGAGAATGTCAAAACAATATGCTTATATTAAGTTGTGTAGGCCAGCAGTAAGATAGTACACTGATGATGCAGTCTTTTCATTGTCAAAGAAGTAAGGGTCTAGACTAGGCCTAGTAGTCTGCCATGAGAGACTATTGTATAAATATATATAGTAGCACTATAGCAATATTTTTTCTTGTCAAATCCACCTGATGATGACACCATAAGGGTCGGAACTACAAAAGTAGGCCTACCACCGGAAGTGATAGGCCTAATAAACCATAAAACAGCAGTCAAACCTACACGTATGATAAAGCCCCAACCCGCCAAAATGCTAATAGGCCATAGGCCTACTCACCCAAAAATAGTTATGTGAAGGTAACAGCATGTGCACACTGCATAGGAATAGGGCCTAGGAGTCCTAGGCCCTATGAGGAGCACAACCACACCACACAGCTAGGCCCCACTGAAGTACAGTGCCAGTGTGTGAGCACAGCGTCAGTATGACATGAGCTGATGAGTAACCAATGGGAGCAATGGTGGGAAATTTGATGCATAATTAAGTCTAGCTGGGAAAAGTCAGCAGGGCCTAGGGCACTTTTGTAGTTGTGGTCCGTCGGGAAAAAAGCTCCTCGTTAACCAAAGGAAGTAAGCAGGTAAGGGCACAATAATTGGCAGTGCTAGTCATAACTAGGGCCTGCAAGGACTATACTCAAGTTACGCCTATTGTATCATTATTCATTATTCTATAATATTAAGAAAAAATTATCATATTAATACAGAACTTGACTTTTTTGGGAGGTATCAAATTCAGTAGGTAATAATTTATAAGATAATTATTAATACTGATTTCCAGGAGTGTTTATCATTCTTTAGTATCTTCCAACTTTTGAAGAGGCTAAAACATACTCTCTGGACTGCCGTCGGTGCTACTTATAAAGACACCCCCTTTAACCGATAAGTCTTTGTTGTTATATGAAGACACATACATACCGTGATTGAGTCACCCATGGCAGCAATAACATTAATGTCCTGTGGACGGAGCTCATGCACTGAAGATACAAAAATATAAAAAGAATCCCTTAGTGACACTTCGAGGACAGAGCCATGATTGATTGATATCATTGTGTGGAGGGACGGGGGATTGTAACATGTAACTTCTAAATATTGATCTTGTATTGTTCCCAAAGGTTCTATAAAAGTTTCTACTAATAATAATATTAGTAATATTAGTTTATTTTCCTTAGGAAATAACTTTACCAGTACCCCTACCTGATTTAGGTGTGGCTGAGGTGGTGTTGACCTGACAGTTAAAGGTAAAGTTGAAGGTGTGACTGATGGCTGTCTCATCCTTAGCCACCCCTCGTTCAAACTCAGCCCGCCAGGTGGCATTACTCTCCAACATGCGGGCAAATCCAAACATCACCCTCTGGACCTTGTCTGGTTCTGTAGCAGGGTCTGAAATGAGGAGAGTGCTAGAAACTATTTTAAAATGGTAATGTTCTGCAACCCATCATACATGCACGTGGGGTTGAACCTGCAGAGTCACTAGATGCCGCCGATTCTTTGCGTAATCTTAAAAAGCCCACTTTTCCCGTAATCTTAATAACGAAACTCAATCTAGTCTTAATATGGATGGCACCTTATGTTGATAGGGGGGCTCTGCCCCTCAACCCCCGTTCTTCTTTTCCTTTTTTTCCCTTCTTTAATAATGGTGAGTACTATTTAGACTTTAAGATTACGCCAGAAGTGGGGATTTCAGAATACGAACAGAATGGGCGGTGTCTAGTGACTCCGCAGGTTCGTCCCTTGTTGCATCATACATGGGTATGCATGTCACACATGATGAATGGATAAGATACTTTGATGAATGTGAAAGAAGGAAGAATGTCCGCTGAAAGGGAAAAAGAAAATCGATATTCCTGAAATTATCCCAGGGTGTTGACCTCAACCATACTTTAGTTGGGGAGCCAGTCTGGGAGCCTGGGAAAGAGCTGACATGGGAACCAATACTTGATATTGATATTGGACTAGGGTATTTTGAAGGTGCTGATTCCATTTCTGCCATGTAAAAAGCTGTATCTAGATCGGAACAAGGTCAAAATGAAGGTCAAAGTTGGGCTATGGAGTGAGAGAACTACTCTTACCTGCTCAGAGAAAAGGAAGGGACTCCAGGTCTTGCTTTCAGAATGACTGCCTTTGTGACTGAAAGGGAGCCAGCACTTCAGAAAGAGAGTCACTGTGACTCCCTTAAGAGAGTCACTGTGACTCCCTTAAAAGAAAAGACCAGCCTAATTACATGTGACCTCGAATCAGTAGGGTTTGCATTGCTTAGCACTATTCTGACTTATATACTATTGAATACAATATTCATTGAATTTGAACAAATGTCACACAATTTATTTCAATTGGCATGATTTAAAAATCATATATACAAGTAGCATAAATAGATCACAATATCAAGAGTGATAGATCAGTTACCATTGCATCTGTTTTTGCTATGAAGCATGCATTTCAAGTCCAAGCTTATTGCAGTAATAGTATGGTATAATGATGTAATGGACACATGGCACTGCTAACAATTTGCTCTGTAATTTACAGGATTCAAACCAACACATACAAACCAAAGTATGTATGCTATGCAATAATTGATAGATGCCATTAACTTGCTAGCTAACCAAGATTAAATCCTTATCATGTCATTTGTTCCTACTTATGTTTCACTTTCACAAGAAGGCAACCTCATTTACTGACCATGCACAAGATGTTGGTCGTCCATTGCAGGAGCAGGATACATCACATTTACCAGCTTTTCTGCAGGGACACCGGTTACCACATTTGTTCTTGCATGTGCAATACATAACCTGGTTAAGTTCCTGAGGTGCAGCACTGGCAGACATTAGCTTTGGCTTTATCTTGTCTCCTGTAGTGCACCATCCATACTCCAGAGGGTTGGGTATAGACGGCAGGGGTTCATCTGCTTTCAGCCAGATCACAGTTTGCAGGACTGCCCTCAATACATGTAATGAAAAGCAATCATCTGTTGGTGGTAGAGTCTTCAACTCCTTCTTCTTGAGATACATGCTTGCCCTTAACTTGTTCAGGCTGGTGTACTGGGCACCTTGTCCAGCATAGACATGTACCAACAATTCTGTTGTGACATCTCTGACCTTTCCTTGCACTTCTGCATTGTATCCCCTGTTGGCAATATCTGTTGATATGTCTGAGAGTTTCTTTATAGTAGTTGCTGTTGCTGCCTTCAAGAATGACTTTTTGCCTTTTCCAAAAAAGAAACTTGTTGTGTCACAGCCACTAATAGAGTGAAAAAGGGGAAGCATATTCTTGAAATCATCTTCCAATACTGAAGCCAAACAATGTATCGGTATGCTGTAGGTAGGTGTCTTCACCCAGAGTTGGCTAAGCCCCCTTTCCGCCAGTATATTGTAGAAATGAATGGCTAAAACCACAATATCTGTGTCGTTTGCTTGGATAATGACTGCATTGCATGTTTCTGCGCAATGGGATGCATGTAAAATCACACGCGTGTCCCCTTCTTCATGTGTTGCCGAGAGTTTTTCAACTTCTTCAGGTTCATCCTTGGTGATTTTGACACACCTGGTACGGTCTTCAAAGCCACCTGACAAATATACTGAGAGATCTCCTGGCACTAACATTCCACAGTGCTCCCATGTCTCATATAGGGTTTGAATCAAACTTGTCTTGCTTGCATCATTTTGGAGAATTTCTTTCCAATGATCAATGGCTTTGTTGATCTCTATCTTGTAGACTACAGCTGAGGACTTTCTGCGTGCATGGCATCCACTGGCATTCTTAAGGGATATTTCTGAAGTGCCATGCATCCCATCATATCTATCTGCAATGATATGTAGTTGGGTGCATCCATGTGGGCATTTCTCAATCAGTTTGATAATTACTCTCTTTGCAAAGTCGGCAGTAGGCTCATTATCATTTGGCTCCATAACATGGAGACACCCCATGAGATCCACCACAACCCCTATGGGACCATCAAGTTTATCTGGAGGAATATGATGGTTTTCCCATGACCTCTCTGGAGTTTTCTGCTTTAAATAGTCAACCAAAGCAGACTTGTTTCCTGTGCGTAGAGTCATCTCCCCACCATACTCCTCAACAATGCTTGGTGGGTAAGGCATCATTTCATGGGATATGAGGTGCTCCATGGAATTTGTGTCTGACTTGCCATTCATGAAAAAAGCACGTTTGAGCAAAGCTACTTCATTAGATATGGTGTGAGTTCCTTTTACCTGAGGTTTTTGCTTTCTTTCCCTGGACTTTGCAAATGTGGGGAGCTTGACAACTGCAATCTTTTGATGTGCTCCAGAGAGATACTCTTCCAGTTCTTTTAATCCAATATCCTTTGCATTAAGTAATGCGTTTAGTACCTCTTTGTCTGCTACTTCCCCTGTCATAATGTTAATTAAGGCAGTGTTGGTAGAGCTGAAAGGGTTCTCACCACCGGCCATTATTTTCTTTACTCTATCTCTTGCTTCAGTCTGGTTATTGATCTTGGCTACCGTATCCTCATGATGATCTAGGTGTTTGGTGCCCATATGTGTCATTTCCTGTACATCTGTTGTTATGGCTGTAGTGAATGGGAGACAAGCGAACCACTTTTCTTGGGATTCAGGCTTCAGCATCAAACCGGGAAGACCTGCTTGTCCTCTTCTCCCCTTGGCATCTCTGTTTATGCTGCACTCTAATATCATATCTGTCCAGATATTGGTGAAGTTTGTATCAGTTCTTTTGACTGTGAATGACCCTTCCATGAAAGCTTCTACAATGGAAACTGGAAGCTCTCTCATTTCTGCAAGATAATGAATAACTTGCGTCCCATACTTATGGTGGCCTGCACTAATGATATAAGGGAGCATTTGTGAAGTTGCGTTCAGGTGTTCAAGCCATTTACCATCCCGTTCTGCATGTAAAAACTGGAGCGCAATTCCAATCATCTCCAAGTACATGCACCAAAGCTTGTGTGTCGGATGATTTGCTCTTTCATTGTTATATCTTGACATTTCCTCATGGGCTGCTGTAAGTGTTTTATCCACCTCTGCTAATTTTTCGTGCACCTTTTGGGAATCACTGGTCATGTTCCTCCGAAGTGATGATATGGCATCACTTAGATCATTCAAGGGAATACTCTCCTTATCCTCATCAATGTACCAGTCCTCAAATGATGTCCACCATAGTGTGAGAACAGCCTCAAAAACAGTCATGTGTGCATTTATTGCTTGGTAATAGCCTTTACCATCCAACACCTTGTTGGCTGTTCCATCCAGCAAGATATTGGCTTCAACCAATATCTCTTTCAAACCACTGCCTCCCATTATCTTCCCAACTGCCCCCAGAAAGTTCATCAACAAATGGAATCCTCCAAGGCGTAGGATCAAACCATTGTATTCATTGGGAGAAGCATCTCGAAGCCCGTAGCTCATTTCGTAGATTGCCAGGTCCTGAGTGACGATGGTGTATTCATGACCAAGTGCATGACTAGTTTTCATGCAAATCCTCAATGCCTCTGCAACAACATTCTCATGTGTAGGTGCAAGAGGCAGAAAGGGCATGTAGCCTATACAAGACTTTGGTTGCATGGAATTGGAGATTTTGGCACAAAATGCTTTGAAACCTGGAACCACTGTTGTCTCCATGTCCAATTCTACTTCAATAAGCTTTGTAGGACATTGTCTCACAAGCATCCAGGCCATATTAAGGTTGTTGAACTCCTGGTCCTTCTGCTCCAGAAGCCAGTCTACTTTTAACTCTGCATTTGGTCTTATTTTTCTTGCAACCTTCTTTACATCATTCAGTAATGACTTGCTCTGTTTGAATTTTAAGCTCTGAATGGATGTTTTCCGGCCAGGTTTGGGCACTAGACCCATTTTTCCCTGATATGGTCCAGCTGATGTCTGGATGACAACCATGCTTGTAACATGTTTTGATGTTCCATCGAGGGTGCCAAGATGGCTGAAATCCAGGTTGTCAATTGCAAACTGGTGGAAGGCATTTGGTCCTATATTCGGAGGAATACAAACATTGTCATTAGTCTCATCGTCCATTTGCCGTGTTGCAACTGTTGTTAAGATCCTCTGCAAATCAGTGTAGCTGATTGAGTTTCCCATTCTGTTCATTGCTGTTATCATATCTTTGCAGCGTGTTTTCTGATATATGTACACAGCTAACCCGACATGTTTCGGTGTTCTTGTACCTGATGATGCAAATATAATATCTTGAGCCAAATTCAAGATATTTTTATTTTCTTCCTCTGTGACTTTGATTTTTTCTTCGATGTTCTCATCTTTGGCCTCAGTTAGGATGTACACAAGGAAATTGTACAAACTAGTTGGGACTAGTGCATTTGCGTGTTCATAACACACTGTCCAGGAGATTTGCTCTGTATCCTTCCTTCTTTTGAGATGACTTTTTAAATCCTCTTTTATTAACTTTGCTGCAGTCATCAAACTCAATTTACAGTCAGATATAGGCACAGGCTTTGCCTCCTCTATTACTGGAACATAATTCTCTTCAATATCACGTTGTAGATCAGTCAGGACTTTTATGAGCTCACCAGTACTGACTGCAGTGTTGAGGAAAACGTAGTCAGTTTTGCCATTGTCTATGCCAAAGAAGGTAATCTCATCTTGGAAATGTTTTCTCAGGCGCTCTTTGAGACTGGTTGACCTATACTGTGGAGAATCAATTCCTTCATTTGAAAGAAGTATTCTGTATCTGTCTCTCAGTGTAGTGGCAAGAAATACTTTACCAGCTCTCAGGGGCTCTTCCATCTCACTAATAAGGACGTTTAATGCTTCTTTATAATGATCCACATTTGGACCTGTGTCCTTGTTGCCCATGAATTTATTCATACACTTGTTGTGGTAGCGCACACCATGTGCAATCATATCAATAGGCTTAACCCCATCACCTTCAATCCTCAAAAGAACTTCAGGATACTCTTGAAAAAGTTTTTCAGACTTAGCATGTTTGTAAAATGAGTCCTGTCTGGTCTTAGATGTAATGCGATGGAATTCTCTTTTCCCTTTCTTTTGGTCTCCACGTCCACAGATAATGCAATGCAACTTGTACTGAAAAGTGCTAGTTACAGTAGAACGTGTGACTGGTCTGGCAAATTTCTCTGTAATTTTACAATTCTCTGTAGGAGTACAAATGGATGAAGTTACATTACTTGTGCTTGGCCATAATAAACGACAGTTATCATGCCATTTGGGATTTCTTTGGAAGAAATCTGGTGATTCAATATCTAGTTTAAGACAGTCAGAGCTGTTGTCACTTCTGTGTGCAGTGACAAACCGTAGGGTTTCAAGGCTGGAAGGATCTATTTTCATCAGATGTTCTTCTTCGGGACTTTGCTGGCATATTATGCACTTTTCATAATCAATGAATAATCGTTGTCTCTTTGGTTTTTGGAATATATCAATATGGTGCAGATTAGCCATATTTGCAATCTTAACTCTAACCTTTGTATAATGCACAAGTAAGTTATCACGTGATAGCAACAGATGAATGTCAGAAGCTGGCCTACATGTGATTGCCAACCTACATGCAACTTTTACATTTAAGATACAAGATGAAATGACACATAGGCAGAGAATAACTGTTCTTGCATCGAGTATCATCGTCACAGCTCGGCTGAAGTCACCAGTATCTGCAATGTTAAGACATGCATGTTATTCTATACCCATGATGCTGTTTTGTGTGCCAAATTATAAAAGCGAATTTGACCTTTTACACTGTTTATGTATATGGTCAACTCTCAAAACATGAGGTCACATCTACTATTTCTCATGAGAAGGGGATAAACATGACTAATAACACAAAGACGTTTTCTAATCATCATTAGGTCAGATAAGTTAGTGCACCAATATGCCTCCCATCTTTACCCATGTATAGCTACAGGTTGAAGCCATAGTGGGAATAATATGGTATTTAGAGGCACTTTTTCATGTTTTCTATCTTGCAATGTAAAGTATTCACTGGGGAAAATATAGCACATTTTGTACTATTTGTGGCAATTTCTTCTGGTTAGGAACACAGAGCCAAATGTGCCACAGATATTACGTTGCCTTATACATGAATAATCAACATATAAAATGAACACATGAGCAAACCAATGCCAAGAGACAATTCTTTGGAATTAAAATAAATCCCAAATCAATGTCGTGATTAGGACAAGGAGAAATTATCCACTTATCATATTGGCTATTTGGAATAAATTTCCACAGGATAAAATGTTATATATTTGATTTGTAACTGAAATTGACAATTATTCAAATTAGTGTTCCCAACTATTAGGCAATGTCTGTCAATATATTAACGTTATTGACATAAAATTCCAAGATGATCAGAGCAGTGCTACCTACATAATACCACTGGTGACCTCATTTGGTAACAGTCGACCATATGTCACACTAAAGTATGTTTATGTCCATAAATCATGAATAATGAAACTATATAATATCATAGCAGTTTTAGTACATAATAATTTAGTTTTAGGGTATAGATAGATACCTTTTGCTTGTCTGTCTCTGCTCCAATTGTAGTTATGTCAACACAGCGTGGCCTACACTAGTATTGTCAATACTCATATATGAGGTGGCTCTGCCATCCGAATGAGCATAGGTAGTGAAGGGGTTGCCTCTGTACACACTGTGAGAGACAGAGATAATTGTTAACAGAAATGAGATTGGAGAGAGATTAAGTCTATTGTGTATGGAAACAAAGAAGCCAGCTTTTGCATCCCGGGGTGTTGGGGAGCTGCTTTATAGGCCTACACCTGAGATGTGCTTCTACCTGGTGGACTGTATTGAAACTAAGACTAACATGAAGCTTGGAACGGAGACCCAAGACATACTTCAGCACCACCTGAAGCATTATATGAGAACTAAATGATCGAATGTCTTGTGCAGAATCAATGCTATACACTCAGAATTACGTTGAATGACAACTGGATTTCAGAAATTTTCACAAAAAGAAATAAAACAGAGGGTACCTTTTTGTGTAAACTTCATGATGTAATGCATGTTGTATCATGACAATGACGTGTGGCAGTATTGGTGGTAACATTCATATCTGTCATTCTTCCTGCATTTTGTCCATTTTGCCTAGACAAGAATAGATATGGAACATCTATTATTACATATATGTCACAGGTGTAAGAGAAAATGATATGCTCCTCGAATTCTCTACTGTATTTCAGTCCTGGTTATGCAACAGTAACATGGTATATCCTAAGGCATGCATGGTTGAATAGGTCTATGTAGATGTATAAGTTGGGTATGCCTTTACTATTACTATTGGTTTTACAGTTACATAAAACACAAACTATAATGTATATGATACTCACGGGCATTCCAGCCAGGAATCCAAACGAACCTTCATGGACTACAATATCTGCAGTTGCTCTTGTAGTGTGGTCTATCTGAGCAATGTTGCTTGTTGGTACGTTGCAGGGTCATGGTGGGGCATCATTATAGTACCATTTACTAAGTAAGAGGCTATACACTAATCAACTGAAACAGGGTGCATATACCCTATACCGATTTCCACATAGAGTTCTATAAATATCTTAACTCAAAGTAGCCTTCTATGATTGAATAGCCTGAAGTCCTGAACCTCCCACTGTGGAATGGTAGACTTGCCACTACAGCTGAATCACTATAAGAACATCTAAGACAACATACCTATTCTAAATATATGGTTTGTGACGGAATAGAGAGACGGAGAGAGACAGGTTATGAATATTGTGTACATGTATTTATGGGCAGATAGAGTTTGAGATTCTAGTTACTTTTCCAAGTACATTGTGACCTTGACCTTGACCTTGACCTTGACCTATGTATCCAGTATGAGAGTATGATAATATCATAAAAGAGATAAATCCCTATCTCCAATATCTTTGGTATTTAGATGGAAATGTGTGTACCTTGCCATAAATCAATCGTGACCTTTGACCTTAAATTTGACCTTGTTCCGACCTAGATACAGCTTTATAGATGGCTGAATCGGATTCAGCACCCTCGAATTACCTTATTCCAACCCTCATATCAAGTATTGGTCGCCATGTCAGGTCAAAGTTAAATAATGACATTTAGCCTGCTTGGATCCCCAACTACTTACATTCCCACCTATTTCATTTATTCTGATGTATGGTCAATGTGGAATGAAATAACATAATTTTATTCTTCTTATTGAAAATCCACTGGTTTGATTGTCTTTGATACCCTGGATAGATATGGCTACAATGATAGCAGCACATTTCAACTAGGATTTAGAATTTAGCAAAACATCTGTAACATAGCTATTTTAGTCAACATAGAAGGGAACCTACCTGCAAAGGTGTACCCTATTGTACAGGCCAATAACATGAATACTAACACAAGACCTTGCATTATGATGAGGACAATTCAGTGCTCAGACTGCAGTGGTATCCTCCTGGAGAGCAGAGTCTCTGGCCTGGGTGTAGTGTTTGTTGACTACTCTAACACTAGCATTTAGCTACCACACAACTGTGAATGTGTTTGCCTTACTCCTGAATCTCTGCCTTATGTAGAGTCCCAGATCATATCACTGCTGTCAGTAGCAAGGTGAAGTACCATGGATCAGTAAGATGCTATATCTGCCGCAAATGGGCAGGACAGGGTGACCATTGTTATTATGACCCCATTGTGACAGTCATTCTAATCTTCAATCAGAAGAGTACCTTTGATTTGAGTCTCAGTGTATTGGATGTGATGATCAGGTATGGTGCCCAATATTGTCAAATCTTACCTGATTTTGTTGAACACCGTTTTTACGTTGTTAAGATAGTAAGAACAGGCCACCCTGCTTGGCTGTTACACTTTTTCAGGAGTTTGAGTTTCCATCAATTGTTTACAAGTTGTTTATAATTAGGTCATATGCTTCAAGTTTGCATTTCTTTACATATGAGCTATGGCTGCTCTAAAATAGTGAGCAGGGGCTGGCCTATCTTTGACCTTCTATGCTGGTCAGTTAATGATTAGTCGATGATAGTATATTAAACAGCATCAATTTCTTTGTTATATTTTGAGGTATTTCCTTACAAATAAAACTAATTTATAGCTGACTACGTTCAAACATAGAAATGCTGAAACAAGAATTGCGGTTGTTGCCGCGTAAAAAAATGCCTCCGGCGTAAAAAAAAAGCCTCCACAATTCTTGCATTTGAAGGAACATAATGTCTACATGGTTGGGGTGTTTGAAGGGGACCCATTCAAGACACCAAATAAGCAGGGGGCAGTTATCAGGGGGAAGGATGATATTACTTCAAATATGGTAGTTCCTATGAATTCCTTGGGTCCATGTTAGGGGGGTAGATATGATAAATAATCAACATCAGGGCCATGGAAATGTGTGTTGCTAGGCAGATAAACAATCAGTCTTTACTTTTCTGGTACCAGATCAAGCAATGGCTGTGCACATTAGGCGTCTGGCCACCCGGGAATAAGGTTGTGAGCACAGTCCTATACTCACATACACCATGATATGCAAAGAACAAGTGGCGTTCCAAGAGCAAAACCAATATCATACTAGACGTGCTAGTGACAATGTCCACATTGGTATACCTAAGAACAAGTTACATTCTGTTTTAGCCCTATCGAGCTCTCACAGTGCTCCCTAATAAGGCCCCTAGTGTTTGGTCTTGCTGCAGATGGCAATGAGCTTCAGCGGGATCAGCAGAGGCTGCAGTACACTAATTATTTTTCCACTATAAGCCTATATAGCATGTGTGCGAAAATAAAATAGCCTTCTTTGGGCTTAGTAACTGTTATATTTTCTTCTGAACGCCAATAAAAGGGTTGTTTTGTAATTGGATTTTCTCTACAGGTCTTTTTGTGTGGCCATACCTGTTTTTACTAGTTCTGCCGTGGGAGATTGGGGATAATTCCATAATTCAATGTCTCCTTAGTAGGCCTATCTAGCATCAAATCCCATCTTAAATACTACTAGAATCAAGTAGTATACACTCAAAGAAGTAATTTGATCCCTTGTTTACATACCCACTGTTAAATTTAGACCAACAAAGTTTGGATAACACTGTACTGTGCGGGACTACAAGGACACTGCTGCCGTCACCTTGCGTCAATTAATGTAGTGCAACCTTGACATTTAGTTCACAACAATGCACCAGGGGGAGTGTCAACAACTCTGGTTCATTGGTATAGCAGTAGTTCTGGTTTCTCCATACGCACAGAGTCGCTCAACCATTCCCATTTTCCGCCACAAGGGCTCCAAATGGGACTGGTGGAACTGCTATGTTTAGATTGTTACTTCCTGTCAGGCTGTGCACAGGAATTGGTGTATAGGATTTGATAGGTCAATTCCTGAAGGCAAGTTAGTGAAACTAGTTTTTTATAGTTTGCCCAGACTCTACTATTATAGAGTCGGGCCTGAGACTGCATACGCGCGGCCATGTTAGTTCTGAGCTCGCAATTTCACGTGACACTAAGGCAGTGACCAAACACCCACACACCATATAGCTTGCCAGGAATAGGCTTCATGGCGAGAGCAGAATCAAGGTCTCACGAGGTTGCTGCTTACTAAGTTTGAAACTAAATGATTAAGTGGTACGTAGATAATTACTATGTTTTTACTTTGTCCCTTTCTGATTCAATGCCACTGATACATGGTGGTATGCTCCCAAGGACAAGCGGCAATCAATTTGGATTTAACATTTTATTTCCATAATTGATCAATACACTAATAACATGATAGGGAAACACATGCAAAATCAACCAAAAACTATATACAAAATAGAAATACTTTGTTCACGGTGTGAGAATAATGATCCACCAAAATACTGAATAACTGAATGACTATTGATACTTATTAACTATTCAGCACTAGCCTAAGCAGGGGTGTCGGTAACAACTTGACCGTTTCGTTTTTATCTTACACTTGGGGTGGGGACTCTTTTAAGCGTCGCCATAATGGGGGGTACGCTTCCAAGTAATATTTCAAACATCTATAAATCATTGAATGCATTTGATTACGTTCTCTGAAAAGAGGTATAATATCGGTTTCCAAAGCCGTTTCTAAAGCGAAATGTATACAATGCCTTAGCATTTCCAAAATGGTATGCCAGATGACCATACTTAGTTTCAACACCTCTGACAAGCTAGTCACACCACAGAACCCACATCTACAATTACAAGTTAGGTTAAGTAAAAAGAGGTATGTTTCAGGCAGCTCAACCCTAGACTAAATAAAGGGTCGACCCTAGCATTTTTCCGAAATTTGGTGGGTGTTTCCTGAAACACATTTTTCTATTTAGAATATGAATATCATAATCATAGTTAGAAAGACACATTTTGCCACCTTGCAAATACGTCTTGTTATCAATTAGTTTGCCATCGCTTTTCCGAAGTTCGGGTAAATTAACTAGTACTATGTACAATGATAATTTAACTGTTAATGAGAATGTGTACATATATAAGCTACCTGTTATATTTACACTTGAACAGGGAGTTGAGAATAAAACTTGTGTGGCTTAAATGCGATGCCACAGTCAGAGAAATATGGAACAGTATGTTTCCAACAATGTGTATGACACAATCAATACAACAAAATAGCTAATAGAGATCCGTACAACAACACCCTTTTTAGTACTGTGCCATACATAGAGCAGGCAAACTGGTTGGATGCTGAACTCCCTGATCCATCTGTGGTGGTAGTGGAACCCTGTGTGGTAGTAGTGATGGGTGAAGTGGAACTCACAGTGGATGGTGTAGTGGAACTTGCTTTGGTGGAACTTGTTGTGGATGTTGTTGTAGGTTTAGTGATGTTACCACTGTTATAGTTAGTGAAGATGTATGGGGCGTCCTGTCAATGAAAGAAAAGATGGCCATGGTTATCAAAACAAAAGATGACTGTGTAATCATCCCAAGCCAACAGGCCTTGATATAATTAGCTATTCAATATTCTAAGCATAAAGCCTCGGCCCTAATTACAATCCGCAAGACCACCTTCATGCCAGTCCATATCCATGAGAACATTGATAACCATTATTCATATAAAGTCTTACATGTATGTATATGAAATGTCGAGATATTGCCAGATCTGTGTACAGCTCATCAAGAGCTTTCATTTGGTAAATGACAAGTAGTATATTAGCCAATAATCACTCTTAGGTGATATTCTTTATACTTTTTCATTGAATTAAATGGAAATTAATTAAATTGAGATAATCAACATTTAAATTATATATCAACTATATTATACAATACAATTATGAATCCTATGGTCATCATTTTGGGAAATATGGGGGATGAAATCGGGTTCGTAACTACTTACCCAAAGATAACTATGCTCACGATAGAAAAATGCCAAAAACTCATTTTTCAGCAATAACTTTTTTTCCAACCTATACTACTTGAAGAGGCCATATCTAGGCTCTCAAAGGTGTGACTTCCGACCCATTTCATTAAAACAGGTCACTCAGAAAGTTACATCTATAGATGGCCAGGCTCTACTGAGTACATGTATCACTGTGTATGTCATACCATGGGAAATACATGTTGGCCAACAGGCCTTGATATAATGACCCTCTGCTGATACAAACATAGCTAGTTACCAGTGCCCCTGCACGTGGAAAGAAGAATCAACTCAACGCTTACTGGTGCTCATTATGATGGACCTCTAGGGATATTGATGGACATTGTCCATTCTATTAATGTTAACATTGACATCTTAACATACCTCAGTAGGACATTTGTAGGTGGTGTTCATGGAAAGGTCCCATTCACGAGACAAGGGCTTCTGTCCAACAGGTGTTAACTAGAAAGAAGTAAAATAATTATGTTTTGAATGTAATAGAGACTTGCTGCTTACCCGAGTAATAATGGTCTTATTTAATATTGTTCTAAATTTCACAAAGTGTGAAAACATTGCAAGTAATTTACTGTGTGTCACATGATATGCAAAGTACACCAATAGATAAACCATGAAAATTTCAATAGCTCTTGAATCTCTACCTCAAAATATCATATTAGTTTTTATAGCTCCAAGTTATAAAGAACTATTTTTTTGTATAATATGCATTTAGCTGTCCACGTCAGCCATACTCCATCCCAATACCATAATTATCTAGTTACCATTGTGTCCCAGTAGAAGAAGCTGAGAGCCTGGTGAGCCCTCCAGTTGGGGTGGAAACAGTCAGGGGCAAAGTACCTTGGGTCATAATCGTCGGTATCAGGCTGCAATGAAATATGAATTTACATACAGTGTTTTATAAATCATTTCAAGTGGATTTTCCCTCAAATACACTTATATCTCCTACCTTTGGTTGAAGGATGTAGTCAATGTTCATGTAAAGACATTTGCATTGGGGGATGTATCCCACCAGGATACAATCACGGATACACTTACATATCTAGGGAAGTCTTGGTGGAGTAAATGGGGCTGCAGAACCACAGTGAAGTCATCCCGTTTATCATACTCCCATGCAAGCTCGCTCATGGCATCATGGTACCTCTCCTGAATTGGCTTCAGGTTGGGCCGGTCAACTGGTTTTCGATTGGCACACTTGCATAGGGCCCTGGAGAAGGGGATATTTGTCAAACATTATTTGATCATGATTAATGCTGTTACTGATGTATAATACTATCAATATCATATAATTACCACTTTCCTATGTTGTTATTGTAAACTGCCAGTAGTTAGTATTGGTTAATGGACACATACCCATTTCAATATACCCTTTAAATTATAGCTATTTCAGGATTAGAGGCAAAAATCTCTGTTCCATGAGACCTAACTATTAGTCACAGTGCTTGTTAAATTCACATAAACTACATAAATGGTACACGAAGGCTGAATAAAAATGATGACACACATGAATGAATTGCAAGAAAATACAAGACTATTTTAAAAATCAATATGCCTTTATTGAAATCAACATTATGTTTTGAATACCATGCACATAGATTTCTATTGTGTGATTAGCAAGCCAGGATTCCTGGTCTTATCATTATTAAGTATTGAATATAAGAATTTCAACTTCAACTAACTACATCAAATACAAAGTTGTGGTACTGAACAGTGTGTACATAATTGTTGTCAGTGATAAGGTGCTTGGCATAACCAAATAATATCTAAAATATTATCAATGAAAAATGAATAACTTGTCGATTATGAAATTACTATTTACCAGCACAGTAATGGGCAGTACAGTTCTGTTCTGATATGGGGTATTGGGCTGACATCAGCCATGGGGACCAGGTTCACCAGGGCACGCGGCACCTCCTTGTACAGCGTGTCTAAGGCAGTCTTAATGTGTTTCTTGTAGCTTGTGGGTGAATACCTTTCCTGGAGATAAACAGATGGCTTGGCTTTAATAAGCTCTGTTACATTCGTGAGAGGGTGTGTTACATTGGCAGAGGCTTCCTTGCTTCAATGGCTACCAGGGTTGGCTCCAACTTGGGCTTAGCCCTGAAGGACCATTTTAGGGGTCATCAGTCGCCACATCATGCCCCTACACAGGTTCTTAGTGACAAATTTATAATCCTCACTCGCCAGGCCTACAGGGCTGGGGCCAGGACATTTGAACCAGTTCTAATAGAACCACCTAACCCACTTGAGGCTTCGCCCATTCTCTCAAAGGTCACCAGGGGCTTCAAAAAAGAGGAGGTTCCAGCAGCCTCACTTAAAATCCTTGCAGAGGAAGAAATTAGCTCATTGACGGAGGCATTCCCCTATGCCCTTCATGTTTACACCAATGGAAGTGTCATGCCTGACACAGGGAGGGCAGGGTCAGCAGCTCACTTACCTCATTGCCTTCCCCCAGTCACCCTGCAGGAGAGAGTAACAGATGGAGCTAGTACACTATCAACTGAGCTACATGCAATTGATATGGCCTTCACTGAAGGGGCTAGGGAGGACTTAGTCATCCATACTGACTCCTTAGGTTCCATACAGAGCCTTGTCAATGGACCCTCAACAAAACCACTGGCTAGAAAAGTTCAGCTGGTAGCATTAGCTAGACAAGACAGAGGACTTATAACGGTTCTCCATTGGGTACCCTCTCATGTCGGCCTGAGACATAATGAACGAGTAGATGCCCTGGCCAAGGAGGCGGCTCTTATGCCTACCCGTCCAACCAGAAAGGCCTATAAGTCAAAGAGGCAAATCAAAGCTGCTCTTAGTAACCAAATGTTCACTGAGAAGGCGCACAGAGATGATGCCAGAGATGAGGAGGATGCAAAAAGAAATCCATACTCTCACTCCAGAATATGGAATGCACTTATCAGGTCTGTTATTCCCGAGGTCCCCTTTCTACCACTTAAGGCCTGTCAATCTGCGGCTACTCGCTTCCGCATAGATTACCCTAGTAGCAAACACACTGTGGCCCCGGACGGGGCCAGACTGTGTTTGCAAGTCTGGCCCGGAGTGGGCTAACCGACGGGCTCCCGTCGGTTTAGGGCTTTGGTCTGGCCCTGTGCGGGCTTCCCATGTTGGGCGCAGATCTGGTTTTGGACGGGAAGCCCACTTTGGGCTCAGATCAGTTTTTGGACGGGCTTCCCACTTTGGGCTCAGATTGGTTTTTGGACGGGCTGAAAGTGGGTTCAGATCGGTTTTTGGACGGGTTGAAAGCGGGCTAAGATCGGATAATTATGTGTTTTTAGAATCTATTCAATCATTCCCCAATGATTTCTTGTATTTGTTGAACCAAATATCCTAGGTCCTGCTAATCAACCCAAGGCATAATCATACTCTTCCTACCCAATAATGGAAATATCAAGCAGGCCTATTATCATCAGGTTTGAGCCACATGCAGCATAGACAAGTGTCTATGGTGCACATTGGCCTTCAAAGCCATAGTTCATACCTACATGGGGCACATGAGTCTTGTATAAAGATTGTAATGCTACAGAAATAGTGTTTACACTGGATAGCTGCTTAGAGAACCTCCTTTTCATCATTCAAATATATATTCTATCTTATTTCCAAACTGTGAGAACATCTATTTATTGTTTCCTATTCTACATCACTTTAACATTTTATTGTATTATTATATAATGTCAATTTCATCTGGCTTTGTTGGAAAACTCTAGATATTGTATAGTAGTGACATCTGGTGTCAATCATCAGAACTATTAGACCAGTTGCCCTGTCCAAACCCAACCTCAGCCCTCATCGGCCCGGAGTGGGCTAACCGACGGGCGCCCGTTGGTTTAGGGCACTGGGTTTTGGTGTGGCCCCAAGTGGGCTGCCCGAATTGGGCTCAGAACGAGTTTTGGACGGGTTTCCTGTCATCTGGCCAACATGAACTCAAAGCGGGTAGCCCTCTTTGAAACTGATCTGAGCCCAAATCGGGCAGCCCGCTTTGAAACTGATCTGAGCCCAAAATGGGCAGCCCGATCGGGGCCACACTTCAGCCCAGCCATCTGCCCAACATGAAACCCAGCTCAGTTTTGCCCGACTTCAAACAGCCAATCCGAGCTAAAACCAAATTGGCCCCGTGCGGGCTTGCTACTAGGGTACAGGCGATGGGGGGATATTCCTCTTAGGTCTGATTGTCACTGTGGCGAAGCACAATTCTCTGTAGCTCATACATTAATCTCTTGTGATTTAGCCAACAGAAGGTCCATCACCCATCTGGGAAACCCAGTAGACGTATATCCTCATCTATCAGAACGCCTGATGGCACTGGAAATCATACGCAGGGCAGGAAAAGAGGGATATAAGCCCCTCGCCCTTTTCTGTAGAGACAACCAGCGACTTCTCTGGTGAGAGGTGGCTGGGGGTCTCTACTGTCTTTCTTCAGGTCCGTTTTAGGACCCATTAGGTTGGGTAGTTTAAGTAATATATATATAGGTCTAAGTAGGTCTAAGTACCAGTGAGTCCCTCACTGGTTTCTTTTAGAGTTAGTAAGGTCATCTCATACTTTTTTTCTCATCCTTATAGGGCTTAGGCCTTCACCCCCACATTTTGTGGGCTTCTTGTTCTTTGTTGTTTGTCCTGTCATGTCTTTGTCCTTGTTATGTGTCACTCAATCCATTGTCTCACACTAAAAACGGGACCTTCATATTTTAATGGGGCTTTCCTTAAGGAAGCCCTACACATACAGTGTTGCCAAGTAATTGGCACGAGTTCTAAATTCTACAGTACGAATAGCCAGGCTTCTTCCCTTACTCCCTCTCTGTAGTCCCTTACATCACTCCAGTTCCATTCGGAGTCCCCCAGTTTCTTAGGCACGTTTTCCTTATTTTGGCACAGCCTATAGAAGGCGTGTGTGCCTGTCCCCTAATCAGGGGGCTTTAAAACGAATCATCAAGCTCTGTTGCTCTGTTGCTCAGAGTGATGGCATGCATCCATAAAATGTAATGTGTACATGTGGATGGAATCTAATGGAATAAAACCATGTGTGTGCAATACACTGGTACAGAAGTGGTGGTCAGACAGTGTCACAGGAAAAGGGGGGGGCTAAATATGTTTGGGCTCACTGAAAGTTGTCAAGGCCCTATAACGTAATACATACATATAATAAATTTCGCAAACTGTACCTCTCCATCAAAAGTAAATGTGATTAAAGGTGGTTGGGCTGGGGCCCCCCCTGGGCC
Organism: Harmothoe impar; assembly: GCA_947462335.1. Lineage (NCBI taxonomy): Eukaryota > Metazoa > Annelida > Polychaeta > Phyllodocida > Polynoidae > Harmothoe > Harmothoe impar. The sequence continues at coordinate 17,903,657 of OX381704.1, read as the reverse complement.
CCCAAATGAAGATTTGTTCCTGTGCCTCTGGCTCAGCATTACCAAATTTCACTGTGGGTGTAGTATATTGGCTATTACTAACACTCCCTGATACTGACATTTTCTAATTCATAGTATATACCCATAGTTCCTATGAGTAACTATGGTACACATTTATTATTAAGAACAAGATTTTAAGATCTCACTGCCTTCCCTATTGCTAAAATATGGCCTCTTTCTAAGTTCCACATACCGTGTCATCGCAGTAGTCACACAGGTCAGTGCCTCCTATCAGCAGGGTGATCAGCTTCCAGTCATGGTCAAAGTCTATACGCGGGTCATTCTTCATCTTTTCAACCAACCTAGCAGCCTGACGGGGGATGTCTCTGTAGGGTAAAGGTGAAGGTAACCAAGTAAGAGATAAGAAATACAACTATCTCTGTTTTTTTTTACCTGAACTAGTAATACATCATACCGTATTGTAGCGATATAATGCTGGCTTCAAAGTTCTTCAATATTGCCAAGGTACAGTACCTCGTACATAATATCTATGATTTACATTATAAGGGTACTCACTCTGCTGTGGATCCAGGTATAGCAACATTGAGCTGTGCGTTTGTGTTATTCCATATGAGAAAACCAGATCCAGTAGAATAGCCTGTGATGTTTCCGTTCAACTTTTGCAGTACATCTGTTATTTAAGTGGTAGTGTTAATGGGAATCAATTAAGGTGGCTGTTTAGAATGGATCAAAGGTTTTTGAATTCCCACCAAAACGTTTCTCCAGGCTCTTTGCATAATTCTCAACCCAATAGCAAAAAGAAATATGGGTGGCCCCCAGCTACTTTTTTAAATATAGAATTTTGAAAAATAAAAGTATTTCCCTAAGATCAAAGGGGGAAAATAGTTTTAATCGATGAGGGATAGTAATAAAAGTTTTTGAATTATGCTTAAACTCCCACAAAACATCCATACCATCATTTCCAAATTAATCCAAGTAATTTCAACATAGGGTCCTGTGCATTATTTTAGAGGAACATATGCTGCCCTGCCCTCTGGTATGTGCAATGAGATGCCCAGTGGATCCGTTTTTTATCATAGACAGCTACCTTAATTAATTGGAGCGAGCAATTTTTTTTTGCAGCCGCCGCTATGGAGGCCTCTTTGATACAAAGTAATACTGTCTTTAGTTCTACTTAAGTTTACTTTTTTCTATACTCACTGGGGATAGTATGGACATTCTCCTCTAGTGACTTATCTCCACCGATACTCCACGACTGGCCCCACTGCTGCAGGGCTACATCCCAGGGATACGTGGCAATAATTCCAACACCAGCCTATGGGAACAGTAATCATGGAGATTGTCAAAATGATGTGTATAGACATAATTTTCTATGAAGGCAGTAGAACACTGATAATATATTCATTAATGAGAGAGAAATAAATATAATTCCAAGGGCAATATCTGAATTAATGACCAAGTTTACTATTATACAAGTATAAATACTGATTTCTGGAATATATACGATTCCTTATCATGTTGAATTCTATGCAGATAGATACTTACTGTGATTGAATCACCCAGGGCAGCAATAACATTAATGTCTTGTGGACGGAGTTCATGCACTGTATAATATGAATGAGAGCCATGCAATGAATTATTGATTTACTGTGAGGGGAGGGTGGAAATTGAAAATACCTTAATCTAGGAGGAAGAAATAGTGAGATGGGATGAAATTGAGAGCAATGTCAAGGAATGGGCAGGGAGACAAATGAAATTGCTATATTGGTCCCCAACTATGGTATAGTCCCACTATCATCAGGAAGTCAATTATTTCTATTACTAGTAAACCTACCTGTTTTGGGTGTGGCTGAGGTGGTGTTGACCTGACAGTTAAAGGTGTAGTTGAAGGTGTTACTGTTATCATTGTTCTCTGCCAGCCCTTGTTTAAACTCAGCCCGCCAGGTGGCATTAGTCTCCAACATCCGCGCAAATTCTGTCATCACCTTCTGGAATTTGGCAGGGTCTGAAAAAAAGAATGCCAGCACTGCCTAGTTAGAAGGCAGAATTCTCAAACAATGAACGACTATTAAAACCAGGCAGGGCGGTGTGATTTTGTTGTATTCTCAGAACAGGACTAGAAATCACTGTATTAGATGATGTCATCCGTTCCAAACTGGTGGTTTGACCTCTACAATGATGAAGTTTAGGATACATTGCACGCTTGAAGAACTTGATGTAAGCCATTGTTTAAAGATGATCTTCTGTAGTCTGCCTTGGTACAAAAGACTGTTACTAAAGGCCTCTTGGTCATGAATACTTGGGGGGGGGGCACGCATGCTTGCAATGTCATCGAATGAGCACACGATTCTGAGTCGGTAATGTTCTGCAGCCAGTCATACCTGGGTATATCTATGTATAATGCATTATACGACGCAATGGAAAGAAGTTAACCATATGATAACTATTGACAAGACTCACTGTAGAGTTACTGCAGAAGGTAGAGCTGAGAAATGACTAATGAAAATCAGAAAAAAAGCACCTACCTGCAAAAGTGTACTCTGTTGTGCAGACCAATAAGATGACCACTAGCATTGAACCTTGCATTGTGACAGGGGGAGTTGTGTATACCGACTGATGTGGTATCCTCTTGGAGTGTCTGGTCTGGGTTGGTCGACTACTCTAACACTAGTACATAGTGACCAGACAATTGTGGTTCTGCATACCTAAGCCCTGGCCCTGTGACTCGCGCAGGGTCGTAGATTATATCATCATTGCTGACTTAAGCCAGGTGCGGTACCATTAATCAGTAAAATGATATAGCCCACATAAGCGTGCAGGACAGAGTGTAGATAATGTCATTTGCATGCCTCTTATCATGGCATGTCATTTTCTGTTTCAATGCCTGTGACACATGGACAAACGGCTATCAATTCGGATTCAGCTTTTTTCCCCACAATTGATTAATACAGTAACAAGATGATAAGGAAACATAGGCAGAATCAATCAACACATATACTATCAAAGTATTGTTGTTGTAAAACAAAAGTTGATGTTGAAATATCTCACAGACAACTAGACAAGAAGAAATCTATATTAGTTGTATAGCGGTGACAGTTAAATGCATGAGACCAGTATGATTGGACGATGGATAGATTCTGTTTTATTGTTTGCAATATCTCATTGAAATCAATTTTCAGTGATTAGATCAGCTTCTCAGGGAAATACTCTTTTATTGTGGGATAAAGCTCGTCTGTATTTTCGGACAAGTCAATATGTTTCGCACATTGTCAACTCTTCTTGTTAGGGCCCCACATGGCTAGATATACTGTTAAACCTCGTGTATAAGCCTAACTTGCCTATAAGCCACACCCTGACTTTGGGCCAATCCTATGAGCCGCACCAGAGATCTCATTACGGTGACTTTTAATACTGGACCATAGTAGCAAAAACTCGCATATAAGCCACACCCTGACCCTTGGCCTTTGAGCCTGTCATAATCCTCAACCACTGAATAATAATGTAAGGGAGCCACGGTCCAAAGTGGTGGTTCCCCAAATTCCCACAGAGGATGCTATGGCCGGTGCATCCTTATAAGATTGTGAGCATGATCCATGCATAAACTCACACACACACCCTGCTATGCCAGGAACATGCGGAATTCCGAGAGCAGAACCAACTTGAGACTTGCTAGTGGCAGTGTCAACATTGTTTCTCCCAGAAACAAGTTACATTATATTTTCATACGTCAATCCGCGGCAGAGGGCTCTGCATGTCTAAGGCCAGTCAACAAAAGGATGGTTTCTTATCACCAAGCACTGAAAAATATGATGAGGGTGTTTTTTTTCTTTTCTTTTTTTCTTTTACCATGGGGTCAAAATGCATGTAGAAAAATGTAGACATTTTGCAAACAAATTTCACATTTTAGAAGTTTAGAAGAGTTTGGTGATAAATAAGAGTATAGATAATGTATGTCATTCTTATACCACTTTATTACTGGCAGTTCTAGCTTTTATTTGATACCAAGCATAAAAACATTTGTCCATTTTTAACATATTTTTCATAAAAATTGTTCAAAAGAAAACTTTTTACAAAATGATGAATTTCACGATGCTCCCGGTGACAAACAAACAACTACACTGGGTGCATGGAGCCATCTATATCCTATTGAACGAGGCAGATTATCTCACAAAGGCCCTATTGGTATGGGGAACTGATACATCTTCTTTACTTCGATTAAAATAAGGTCCCCATACTGCCATATGACATCAGTCTTATAGACCCAATCAGGCATATGAAAACCTGTAACCATATTATATAAAATTATCGATTTAACACCTCCCCCCCCACTAGTAGTTAGTTCAACTCCCACTGCAGATGGCACTGAGATACAATGGTATCAGTATACATTATGAGGTTCACAACAATGCAATAGGCTCTTTTGTATACTAGCTCTGTTACTGTTATATTTCTCATATCAATCTAAGCCATAGTGTGTAGAGATCAGGGAAGCAAGAACTAAATCTGAGGCTAAATGCATACATGGTAAACTGTGAAAGTATAAAGTGAATTCATACAGTAATTTTATTCATGAAATGATTTTCAAAAATACAGTACAGGTATTCAAGTAATGAGAATGGAGACATGGAAGATGTTATGATCATGTATCGTCAGATGTTACAGACTGTTCTGATTAGTATACAACATGGTGATGTCGCTGACTACCAATCATGCAGGAATTGGGAATACATCAATATGTAGTATGACATTTCATTGTACATTGATATAAATTCTTTTCATCCTTTTAATATGCATAAAGTTTTTTGTTGTATAAACATATATGGATATAGGGTACAAAGTACAGTAGTCAATAATTAAGTACAACAGGCAATTACAGATATTGGGTTCGTCTGTGGGCAAATTATTTTGTTTGCACCAAAGACTCAAGGAACAATTTGTTGATTTTTGCTTTGGCCTTAGCACGGGTGTACATTTTTGCGGAGGTTGCACAAAAGACTAATTTGCGGGTATTGATATGAGGAGGGGGACAAGACGAGGAACACGTGATATGCGTCTTGGGATATGAAGCCAGCTGCCTGACTGCCCTGCCTACCTGCTGTATGGGGAGATAAGCTGTGACCTAGTTATACCTGGGCACAGGTGAGGTGAGATAGGTGGTGCCCCCTAGTGACCAATACCTGAACCAGGTGTATAACACCTGCTTCTAACGATTTATTCCAGACTGAAGGATACAAGAATTTTGCAGATTTTAAATTCCCCGAATATAGCAAAAATATATATCCAGTGAAATAAAGTATGACCACAGTTAACATGTGACCAGGCTAGGGCAAAGACCCATACAGGGGGATTTATTCATCAAAGTGGGCGTCAAACGCTTTAAAATGAGATATCATGAGCTAAAATGTTGCTGGTAGTTTTGTGGGAGACACATAAGTTCACATAACTACATTTATCTGAAAATGGTGAATAAGCATTGCAGCCCATAATAAATGGTGATAATTGAGAAAAATCTGTTTATTGATAAATAGCCAAATGAAATAGGACTTTTTAATCTAAATTAGGATTTAGAAGGAATTTTCCGGCGTAATGGAACGGTTTTCATGGCAACCAGAAAGTGTCATATATAATTTTTCCCATAGAAAACATTCTTGATTCAGTCCAATTATAGAATGTAAGCAGTAAAGCCGGAATAGTTTTATGTGAAGGACAAGAGAAAATTAATTCAGATTCAACATTTTATTTCCATAATTGATCAATACATTAATAACATGATAAGGAAACACATGCAGAATCAACCAAAAACTATATACAAAATAGAAATACTTTGTTCACGGTGTGAGAATAATGATCCACCAAAATACTGAATAACTGAATGACTATTGATACTTAAAAACACTACCGTAAAACCTCGCATATAAGCCTAACTCGCGTATTAGCCGCACCCCTAACTTCGACAAATCATATAAGCCGCAGAGGGGCTCTGAGAATTCCTTATTTGGTACTGAACTATACATATAAAAACTCTCGTATAAGCCGCACCCTATATAGGCATGTTTTCAAAAGAAAGCTGAGTCTGATTCGCATACAAGCCGCGGCTTCTACGCGAGGTTTTACGGTATTCAGCACTGGCCTAAGCAGGGGTGTCGGTAACAACTTGACTGTTTCGTTTTTATCTTATACTTGGGGTGGGGGGTCTTTTAAGCATCGCCAGAATGGGAGGTACACATCCAAGTAATATTTCAAACATCTATACATCATTTAATACAATTGATTATGTTCTCTGAAAAGAGGTATAATATCAGTTCCCAAAGCCTAAAGCGAAATGTATACAATGCCTTAGCATTTCCAAAATTATATGCCAGATGACCATACTTAGTTTCAACACCCCTGACAAGCTAGTCACACCACAGACCCATATCTACAATTACAAGTTAGGTTAAGTAAAAAGAGGTATGTTTCAGGCAACTCAACCCTAGCCTAAATAAAGGGTCGACCCTAGCATTTTTCCGAAATTTGGTGATTCTAATTTTTTATTAAATAAAATAAATTTCATATTTCTCGGGATTTTAGATGTTTGACCCTGATGGTTTGGACCATGTTTCCTGAAACACATTTTTCTTTTTTTGGCGATAAAATATGAATATCATAATCATAATTAGAAAGACACATTTTGCCACCTTGCAAATACTTCTTGTTATTAATTAGTTTGCCATCGCTTTTCCGAAGTTTGGGTAAATTAACTAGTACTTTGTACAATGATAACTTAACTGTTAATGAGAATGTGTATATGTATAAGCTACCTGTTATATTTACACTTGAACGTTAACAGGGAGTATAGAATAAAACTTGTGTGGATTAAAGGCGATGCCACAGTAAGAGAAATATGAACAGTATGTTCCCAACAATGTGTATGCGACAATCAATACCACAAAATAGCTAATAAAGATCCATACAAGAATACCCTCTTTAGTACTGTGCCATACATAGAGCAGGCAAACTGGTTGGGTGCTGAACTCCCTGATCCATCTGTGGTGGAAGTGGAACCCTGTGTGGTAGTAGTGATGGATGAAGTGGAACTCACAGTGGTTGGTGTAGTGGAACTTGTTGTGGATGTTGTTGTAGGTTTAGTGATGTTACCGCTGTTATAGTTGGTGAAGATGTATGGGGCGTCCTGTCAATGAAAGAAAAGATGGCCATGGTTATCAAAACAAAAGATTACTGTATAATCAGGCCCGGCCAACAGGCCTTGATATAATTAGCTATTCAATATTCTAAGCATAAAGCCTCGGCCCTAATTACAATCCGCATTACAAGACCACCTTCATACCAGTCCATATCCATGAGAACATTGATAACCATTATTCATAGAAAGTCTTACATGTATGTGTATGAAATGTTGAGATATTGCCGGATCCGTGTACAGCTCATCAAGAGCTTTCATTTGGTATATGACAAGTAGTATATTAGCCAATAATCACTCTTAGGTGATATTCTTTATACTTTTTCATTGAATTAAATGGGAATTAATTAAATTGAGATAATCAACATTTAAATTATATATCAACTATATTATACAATACAATTATGAATCCTATGGTCATCATTTTGGGAAATATGGGGGATGAAATGGGGTTTGTAACTACTTACCCAAAGATAACTATGCTTACGCTAGAAAAATGCCAAAAACTCATTTTTTAGTAATAACTTTTTTTCCAACCTATACTACTTAAAGAGGCCAAATCTAGGCTCTCAAAGGTGTGACTTCCGACCCATTTCATTAAAACGGGTCACTCAGAAAGTTACATCTATAGATGGCCAGGCTCTACTGAGTACATGTATGTCATACCATGGGAAATACATGTTGGTTAATGGGTTGAGCTTATGACCCTCTGCTGATACAAACATAGCTAGATACCAGTGTCCCTGCACGTGGAAAGAAGAATCAACTCAATGCTTACTGGTGCTCATTATGATGGACCTCTAGGGATATTGATGGACATTGTCCATTCTATTAATGTTAACATTGACATCTTAACATACCTCAGTAGGACATTTGTAGGTGGTGTTCATGGAAAGGTCCCATTCACGAGACAAGGGCTTCTGTCCAACAGGTGTTAACTAGAAAGAAGTAAAATAATTATGTTTTGAATGTAATGTAGAGACTTGTTGCTTACCCGAGTAATAATGGACTTATTTAATATTGTTCTAAATTTCACAAAGTGTGAAAACATAGCGAGTAATATACTGCATGACACATGACATGCAAATTACACCAATAGATAAATAATGAAAATTTCAATACCTCTTTAACCTCTACCTCAAAATATCATATTAGTTTTTATAGCACCAAGTTATAAAGAACTATCTTATACATAATATACATTTGGCTGTCCACTGCAGCCATCCTCCATCTCAATAACATAATTATATACGATCTAGTTACCATGGTGTCCCAGTAGAAGAAGCTAAGAGCCTGATGGGTCTTCCAATTGGGGTGAAAACAGTCTGGGGCAAAGTAGCTGGGGTCATAGTCCTTGCCATCAATCTGCAATCAAATAATATATACACAATTATAACATGTTATGAATCATGGTCGGGTAACACCCTGGAAATCTCTTCACATACACTTCCCTCTTCTACCTGTTCTGTGATTGAAAGGTGTAGTCAATGGTCTTAAAAAGGCATTGGCATTGCGGGATGTCTTGGCCGCATCCAATACAAATGAAAGTAGAATATAATCACTTATATTCCTTCTTTCATCTTTTTCATCAATATATCAAATGGTTATAAAGATGTGCAATAATGTGTATAACAATATCTTAAAAATATCCCTATCAATATAGTTGTAGTTTTGCAGACCCCTTCAATCAGGTTATAACTATCTCATTGTATGGTATGCTCCCTGGTCTTCTAAATAAAAAATGCTTACATATTTAGGGAATTCCTGGTGGAGTAAATGGGGCTGCAGAACCACAGTGAAGTCGTCCTTATCATACTCCCATGCAAGCTCACTCAGGGCATCGTGGTACCCCTGCTGGATCGGCTTCAGGTCAGGTTGACCCGTCTTGTTGAGAGCACAATTACAAAGAACCCTGGAGAATGGAACATTTGTATGAATTGTTTGGGCATGATTGATGCCATTACTCTTGTATAATACTATCAATACCACATAATAACTACTTTGTGTTCTGTTCTACATTGTTGTTATAAAATGTTCTTATTGGTTGGTCGACACATGCCAATACAATGTACCACTTCCTATCTCCTGAAGATTTGAAACTTTGATATGTGGACTTTTTTATTGCCCTCTTAACAAGTAAGGTTACTCCTCGAGTGGTATTTCTTTAAAGTATAGACCAAGATTTGGTCAATTCTGATATACCCACAATATGACATCGTATAAGTTTGATATGTGATTATGTAATAGAAGCAAAGAAATCAATACCTCATGGTGCTAGATTATGATATATTGACATTTAAAGATAGGACACCCTTAAGGGAGTGGTCATTTTTTAACAACAGCGGGGGGTTGGTGGATTTGGGGGGGGGGACCAAAAAAATTTGGACCCCTTGAAGGGGGGGGGGACCAAAAAAATTTGGACCCCTCTTGAGGGGGGACCAAAAGAATTACACCCCTTTTTAGCGGAAAAGCCCGCCCATTACTATAGCTCAAAGGGTTCGGCCGCGCTCAATTTCAACCTGCTGGAGGGGGGGACCAAAAAAATGTCGACCCCTCTCGCGGAAGGGACCAAAAAATTTTGACTCGCTCGCGCGGAAATACACCGACCTCCCCCCTGTTGTTAAAAAATAACCACTCCCTAACTATGACCCTTTTTTTCCATTCTTTGAAAGATTGACCCATAATGTCTCAACCAAACCTCTCAGATATTTAGAGGAGATTATATTCAACATAATCAAATGAGTAGTAATGGTTGAAACCAAAGAGCCATGACCAATTTAGGAAAAAAATACAAATTTAAAAAAATCGATTTTCTCTACATTTTGCAACACAGAAAAAAATATAGGCCAACATTTTGCAAATCAAATATTTTCTAGTCAGCCGAGATACCTTACAAGCTAGCTAAGGGTATGCTTTTTGAAGAACAGTGACAAAATATGTATTTAAAGGTTTAATAAAGTTGAGTTAGGTCATATGCAAAAGAGAGAAATGCTTTTATCTTTGATCTTTCACCACCAGGTGCGTAGACCCTGGGCTATACCTTTAAACTATCTAGGTATAGCTATTTCTGGTTCAGGAACAAAAGTCCCTGATCCCTGGGACATAACCATTAGTCACAGTGGTTGTTAAATTCATATAGGCTACATAAATGGTACACTAAGGGTAAATAAGAATGATGACACACATATCTTTGTAATACAAGCAAAGAATGAATATTTTACCAATCAACATGTCTGAAAGTAACATTATGTTTTGAATACTATATAGCTTTCCATTGTGTAATTAGCAAGCCAGGACCTGGTCCTACTGTTATGATGTAATAAATATAACAATTTCAACTTCATCATAAACTAACTGCATCAAATACGAAGTTACGGTGCTGAACGTCTAAGAGGTGCCTGTAGACTCGACAAAGTAATAAAGACATTTCTTCATTCCTGTACAAGCTTAAGTGAACTGTGTTTTGTTCTTGGGTATAGTATCTGAAAGTCATACAATCCTTAGAGTTACACGTAATTAGATACTCGGACTGTTCCCCGACAGTTGCTAGTCATAAATCTACAGTCCCAGATATCAAGGTAATTAAATATTATTATTGAAGAATAAATCATTTGAATAGTTTGTAGGTTATATGAAATATACTATTTACCAACGTGTTATGATGCAGTACTCTTCTTTTCTGATATGGGGTATAGGACTGACATCCGCCATGGCGACCAGGTTCACCAGGGCACGGGGCACCTTCTCAGACAGTAAGTCTAAGGCAATCTTAATGTACCTTTTGTAGTTTTCAGGAGAATACTTATCCTGAAGAAAGGAAGATAGAGATAAAGATAAAGATACGCTATGGTTGAAATAAACAAATGAATAATTGTATTGACTTGCAATCACATACATGTATCTAACTATTAAAACTACACTATATGTGTTTGAGAACTTTGTGCCAGCCTTATTTTGCTAGCATTGATGGCTCCAGAACATTCACACTTACACCTTGAAAGTAAAGGGAATTTCAGCAGCGCAAGGTCATGAGGAAAATGAGGCCCATAATATCAACACTTTAAAAACAAAACAAATTCGGTTGACAATGTGTCAATAGTATATAATCTTCCTGTGATTGACAGTTCCTCATGCAAACTATCAATAGTAAAAGATTTCTGTCTTTGATATTGACAGTTTCTCACCATTAACAGTTTAAACTATGAATATCAAGATCATGGTGAGCCAGCTTACGACAGTGTAGATAGTAGAAATTAATCTTCTTACTGACATTTCAATACCAAATAAATTTCTCTGATCAACAATTTGCACTGGCAATATATGATTTTCTCATACTGACAGTTCCATTTTTGGAGCTGGAAATCTTCCCTATTATTGACATTTTTAGCTGTGAATAACAGAGTTCCATCCATGCATAAACAGTTGGAACTGTCAATGAGGGCCATGACTTTGTGATTGACAGTGAGAACTGACAATAGTCATAGCCGTTTTATAGTTTTAAAAATAGATACACAACCTAAATTACAAGATACTTTTACCTCGTTTTCGCAGTAGTCACACAGGTCATTTCCACCAATCAGCAATGTGATCAGCTTCCAGTCTTTCTTAAAGTCAATATGGGGGTCATTCTCCATCTTCTCAATCAACTTTTTAGCCTGACCGGGAATATCTCTGTAGAAAAAAAGGTGAAGATTGTAATACTGCGTGACAAACACTACTAGTGTGGTATCAAATGGCATGACCAGTGTATATGACCATGGCAGTAGATTCTAATGAACGATGTTGAAGGCGCCAAGTTGAATCTATAAGTGCATCTGGACCAAGAACATGTATAACTCCCTTTAACAGATGAATTATTATACATAAAAGCAAGAAGCAAAGCACAATGTCGCCCGAACACAGCCCCTGTCAACTGTGAATAAAAATAGTAAATTGAAAATATAGTACTTTATACCACACTTGGCCAGCAGAACAAAGGAAATAGCCTGACTGTATGACATACAGGTGAGAAAAGTACTCTCCACTAGTGTGGCATAAGTTAGTTAAACCAGTGCCAGACCACTTTACTGAGGATATTGGCTTGGTCACGGCTGAGCAAACTCGTCTGTGACTCGTGATCAGCCTTGACTGTTGCCAATATCCTCAGGTAAAGGGGTGTGGCAGTGGTTTAACTACTACGTAATAAGTCGGTGTGGTTGAGAGTAATATAATGAATATAACATTAGTATGTCCAGTAGGTGTCCTGGCAGAGTCATGGATGCATTGGAGGAACTCCTTGGATCAAAAATAGGAACAAAGCGTGTTTGTCCCATAATGTTTAGGGAGTGGTCAGTTTTGAACAACAGGGGGTGATGGATTTAGGCGCAAAATGTATTGCACCCCCTATGGCTCGAAAATCACCATGAGCCCTCTGAAACGTGGTAACGTGCAAGCTTTTTTGCTCATAACAGGTGTCTATTATATGTAAACTGTGTTTCCCCCTCCCAAGAACAGTTGAAATTCTTTACAATCCTTCTTTACAAATTATTTTGCCCCCCCCCCCTTGTTGTTAAAACATTATCACTCCATTATATGTGAACTGTGTTTCATATATCAGCATGTCCAATAAATAAATAGACAAAGGTGCACGAGTTTTTGGTCTGTTGGAGGGTTATTTCACGAGTTGACCCTCGGGCCGTATTTCACGAGGCCGGAGGCCGAGTGAAATGCGGCCCGAGGGTCAACAAGTGAAATAACTGTCCAACAGACCAAAAACAAGTGTACCTTTGTGTTTATTTTTTATCTTTTTCGATTCAAAATACAAAAATAATGGTAGGAGGGGGCCTAAAAAGGCTAAACTGGCTTATTTCTCCGCCGTTCAAATGTAAACAAACGGCCGTTTTTGATGACGTCACAGGCCGTTAAATACGGCCATGGGTTATTTAACTGGGGGTGTTAAATACGGGTGTCCTTGGTTAAAGCAATGGCACTGCAGTATTTCATAAAAAATAATAGCATATTCCTGGTAAGCTACATATATTATTTCCCATAGGTATACTCACTCAGCCTTGGACCCAGGTATAGCAACATTCAGCAGTTTGGTTCCAGTCTTGCCATTCCATAAAAAGGTACCATATCCAGCAGAATAGCCTGTGATGTTTTCATTGAACTTCCGCATTACATCTGTAGTTTAAGAGGTAGTGTTATTTAGAATAGTTATGTAATCATGGCAATGCACCATTGGGTATAAGATAATTAAATGATTCTCAAACTCATTGTGTATCGAATTATGCTAGATTGATTGAATATAGAAATCAAGATCATTTAAATAGATAATAAACAACAGGGGACCCAGTATGGATCCCTCTGGTACTGCACAAGTGTCCAAGAGTCCAAAAAATTATTATAAGTCTTGGTTGTTTGTCTCCTATTATTCAAATAATCCCCGAACCACATAACACAATTATCATCAAAACCCAGTTTTCTTAATTTGTTGATTACTATTAAATGATTGACGGTATCAAATGCTTTACGCAGATCAAGGAATACAGTGACAGCCATTTCACCTTTAATACGAACTAATTTCAAGATGGCATCTCTGGTCGACCGTCCTGGCATGAAGCCATATCGGAACTTACTGACAATATTATTGTCTAAAAGGTATGACATAACTTGAGCATGAACATATCTCTCAAGTAATTTGGAAAATACATTTAATAAACAGTTAGGACGCCAGTTTGAGACATTGCTGAGAGTTCCTGACTTTGGTATAGGGACAATGCACCCAGGCTTCAGAGCATCTGGAAAGGTACTGCCTCAAACTGAATTATGTATTAGATGTGACAGCAGTTGTGGCTTACTTGATAAAACATCTTTTACAACATTTTTCCTAATGTGTTCAATATCTGAACTTTTAGAACAAGAGATTCCAGAACAGAGTTTCCTGGCACACTCTATATTGCAATTTGTCAGGGTGAGAACAGATTCTTATTGCTCAACATTGTTGTTGTTGGTTAATTTTTATTGGCATTAATTTCGTAGTATACAGAGGACGATTTTCAAATAAATGCCAGGAAGTAATAAAATAATAAACATTAAATACCGGTACAATATTATCAATATTATCAAAATCAGCAGCCAAGGTATTGCCTATAGTAGCATAGTAATTATTGACAAAGTTGGCAGTGTCTGTCCGGGATACCTCATTACCCAATTCATTGACCAATGACATTGTGACTTGAGAGCATTTACCCTTCCCTAGATCATTTTTTACTTTCCAGAAAAGTGTGGGATCATCTTTGTGCTTTACAAGATTTAGCGCCAGTACATCACCTTTATGTTTTAATTAGTCTGACCTTTATCTGTTTCATTAAACTTCTTGATTCATGAATGTTTATGTTCAGAACACCAGACCCTTTTCTGCGGGCCCAACACAAACACCTGCGTCTCATTGTTATTAAATTTAAACAGAAATGTAAAAAAATGGGTCATCCAACCTAATTTTTAAATTCCAATCAATTATTAAGTAGATGAAAAATTGGCAGTTTGTTAAAAGATAAAGTCACAGGTTATTTATGTTCCGTGTCTGAAGGGTAGGTAGGAAAATCAACCGAGTCATATGATACTCGCAGGTCCAAGTGTCATATTAAATATCTGATTTCATTTTCCTGTAGGCACATCGCCACTATGTCAGCAATCACAATTCACAATGGAAGATGCCCTAGGAAATTGAACATGTGACAGTTCTGTCTGATTAGGTTCTACATACTTTTTCGAGGATCAGAGTTAACTCATTTCAACATTGCACCAATCAAAGAAGTATTGCAATACTTCTTGAATAAAACAAAACTTGGCTATGGCTATAATATCAATCTAAGGAATCGATTGATGTTTTACTTGATGTTATTCTACTTACTAGCAATGGTATGGACATCGTCCTCTAGTGAACCATCTCCGCCGATAGACCACGACTGTCCCCACCTCTCCCACAGAACCTCACCAATCCATGAGGCTTTAACCCCATTACCAGCCTGCAACAATGTGGAGTGTGTCACAAGGATATCAATATATCAATATATCAATATGTATATAATGAAGGAAGCAAATAATTGACTATGCTCCCAAAACTAAAACTGCAATTGCCACCCTCAAGTTTAGTGAAAGTTAGTATACAATATTATCATATGAGATTAAGAAATGTAATCCAATAACGCTTTGTGTCAAACACAACTTGACCTTTCCCCCCTCTTTTTTCTTGGGCCAAGTGATACCAAGCATCTCCAATAAAGCACTACATATATAATAGTTCCTGCACATCTCTGGGCACTTGGAACCCCCCTGAATTATTATATATGAAGATGCATACTCACTGTGATTGAGTCACCCAGGGCAGCAATAACATTAATGTCCTGGGGACGCAGTTCATGCACTGTTAATATAGGGATAACAACCACTGTAAAATCTCATGGACAAATGATTAATCAATATTTTGTGGAGGAGGAGACATAATGGAGAACCCTAAAAGCAGAACATAAAGAGATGGGGAGACTGCACGAGGGCAAATTGTCCTACTGGTTCCCTGCTATAGATAATAGCTATATGCTTACTCTAATCATAAATGAATCACTATACTGTGGGGGAGTGGTGGCATGATTTTAGATTATAGCTCAGCTCCTTGCGATTTTAGACCAACATCTTCACAGATATTACTCAAAAAGAGACAAGTCAAATCGAAAAAAGAAAATACCTGTTCTGGGTGTGGCTTGGGTGGTGTTGACCTGACAGTTAAAGGTGAAGTTAAAGCTGAGACTGTTATTATCGTTCTCTGCCACTGCTCGTTCAAACTCAGCCCTCCAGGTGGCATTAGTCTCCAACATCCGGGAAAATTCTGTCATCACTCTCTGAAACTTGGCTGGGCCTGAGCCAGGGTCTGATAGAAGAAGATAGTTAGGTAGGCAGGATTTCAAAGGGGGTTTATTCAGCGTAAGATAGTGGCATTTGTGCCACACCTGAGGTTACAACTAGGCTGATTAAGTTAAGAGTGGATGTCCCACAAAAATATGAAATGCAGAGCCCTATAATTATGTAGCCATTAATAAAAGATAATCGTCTGCATTCTATCCCATTAATAAAGGACTTTTTAGAAAAGATGGCCTTGTACGGTGGGTGCAAGAATGCTTGCTGAGTCATCAAATGAGCACAGTACTCTAAAACTATTCTAGATCAGTAACATTCTGCAATCAATCATACCTGGATAAATTCAACAGAATGAAAAGCAGTAAACCATAAAGTACTTATTCGTCAAACGAATTGCAGAGTAACTTCTGAAGATGAGATATGTGCCCCCAGTGGGCACAATCCAGCTCAAGAGGCATTATTAAGCGCGTATTAAGCCGCACGGAGAATTTTCAGGACTTAATAAGCACCTAATAAGTGGTCTGTGTGAGGAATACATGTAATAATGACATTGACAAAACACTTACCTGCAAAGGTACATCCTGCAGCGCAGGCCAATAAGATGACCACATACACTGAACCTTGCATAGTGACAAGACTACTGTGGTATCCTCTTGGTGAGCAGAGTCTCTGGTCTGGTGGTAGGGCCGATCTACTATACTCTAACACTGGTAGTTAGTTATCAGACAACGGGTATCTGCCTGCCTTAGCCCTGGATCTCAGCCTTATGTAAAGCCCTAGACCATATCATTGGCGTCACCACCAGGGTGAAGTACCATCAGCAAGACGGTGGAAGTGGGCAGCACATAGTGACCATTGTTATCTTGACTGCAGTCATGATAACAGTGCAAATCTTACTATCTCGTATCTCCAGAAGAGTACCGTAAAACCTCATGTACAAGCCGCGGCTAGTACACGAGTGAGATCTCTGGTGCGGCTTACAGGATTGGTCCAGGGTGGGGGTGCGGCTTATACGCGAGTTTTGGCTGCTATATTAGAGTACTAGAATTGCCATAAGCAGACACCTGGTGTGGCTTATTGGATCAGCCCAAAGTGTGGCTTATACGTGAGTTAGGCTTATACACATGGTTTTATGGTACCTTCTTCTCTGAGCGTTAGCGTATTGGGTATTATAATTTACATGGCACTTGGATTTACCTGTTGTTGTCAAACACTGTAGTACTATGTTGTCAAGATAGTAATAGTAGGAACAGGCCACCCTGCTTACCCTACAGTTTGTCATGAATCTGAGACACCATTTATTGTCTTCAAGGTGTTCATAATTTCGCATATCTATGCTACAATGGTGCGTTTATTCAAAATGCATTGGCAGAGGCAATTGAAGAGGAGGTTGAACAGTCGACATGTCCTTGTTTTGTTTTGTGTGTCCTACACATACTGAATGGTGGTATATAGCATAGATGTACAATATACCGTATACAGAGACGGTGCATAACTATTTGTTTCTTGTGGGATAAAGATACAATTTAGTTTTTGACAGCCCGATATCTCAATCTTCTCAAGGGGCACCTGTAGTGGGGCTTGAGACAGTCGTAGAGTAGACAAAGTGAGATATTGATTACAGAGGGTCAGAATGTAGATACTATATGTATCTATTTACTGTATATATAAGAGCCCTGGCGGTTATATAGGTATATTACTTAGTAGCGGTGACCACGCCCCCTTATATGTAACGCGCTGACGCTGGGGTCGTGGTAGTACCATGTATGCTCACCTGAGGGCAGGTGGGTGCTGGTCGCTAGGGACGCGGCAGCTCATAACACAGTTGAATTCAAAACTGAGTCATAGGGTTGTTCATATTTACATCTGTTTGGGTCAGATTTGTGAGAACGGGGCCGATCTGACAACTAAATCGGGTAGTGGAGTCCCAGCTTCAGTTATCTCCCCTGATTATTAAACAATAAGGGAGTGGCTAAAAGATTATCTATGCATTGTACTGATTTCAAGAGATACAATGACCTGGCTTATAAATGCAGTCTTCACAAAAAATAGTCTATAACCGGCAAGAAGGCTGTTTGGGCGGCTCGACCGTCTGACCGGTCAAAATGATTGATGACTAGCTGCCCTTGGGCTACATGTCAGTTTTTATGGCTTGTAAATCGGGCCATTATTGAGGTTTCTGAAGAGAAATCTTATATTTGCATGAATATTTTGAATGCCATTCCTCCAGATTGTACATAATTATCTAAATGTTTGAATTGAAGTATACTGCATTTATTCTTGCTTTATAGTATACTTCTTTTTAAGATACAAAAATTATCCTCGGGTATCCATCCGCACCTACAAAAATTAAGCCAATCACTTTTCTTAAAACACATTTCTATAGTAATTTCATGAAAGTAATTCTGGTTTGAATAATGTAAGAGTTGGGAAAATACTTTAATTTGAAGCAAGGTAATGACCAGACAAATGGTACTTGATTCCCTGGCCAAACTTTTATTCGCGCCCAACATATATATAGCCATAGTACCATTTTAGACTCTGATTACAAATTGGCGGGCTAATAATATTTGAGACCCGGCTTGTGAATGGGGAAATCAGGTATGCTTGTCGAAACCCCCTCCCTCCTCCCCAAACTAATGTCCTTGTATACATCACGCCATGTAATGGTCTGATTGAAACTTTGTTTATCAGTAAAGTTTGGTGATAAGTCTCTGGGTGCATGTGCACCAACACTTATGGCCAGAACGATGGTAAGGCCAAACATAAAGTGCTTCGGGTAATATGTGCCGACCCTAGTCTTTTCTTTTCCGACTTACTTCAGTGGCCGGAATAATTGTCTGAAATCAGGAAATGCTTTTGTACAAGTACAAGTACTGATAATCCTTGGCTTCCTATACGACCAACGTAGGTTATCGTAATCATAGTTGCTAGTTTTGATATTGTGGCTAACTGCCACTTTTGATTGAGCCTGAAATACAATGCATTGTGAAAACACACTCACCTGTCAAGCGGTAGCTTGGCAACCTTGGTGCTTGAAAGCCCTAATTCATTGCACATTTCCTTCCACCTGTCAGCTTGTGTCCCAATATAGATCCTGCAGTTATTTGTTCTCCTACCATGTTCCCTTTGGGCTTCTCTTATCTCTGCTTGAGATTTGTTTAGTTTCTGCCTACACTCAAAAAATAAACTTGTCTCCAGACTCTTCAAAGTGATGGTCATAAAATAAACGAGTCAAAAACTTGTCTAAGTGACAAGGAAGCGGGTCTTCTAGCTGGAGATAGAAGACCCACTTGGTATGTGCCAGCCCAAAACCCGACATTTGTCAGCTCCAGATTCTATTTGTGGGATGGTAACCTGATACGTTAGACAACTTTTGACTCGTTTATTTTATGACAGTCACTTTGACGAGTCTGGAGACGAGTTTACTTTTTCAGTGTACCCATAATTGTACCCATAAACGCCTGAACACTGCCAACAGCAGTGTCGTGTGCTATGCAGACAGGACTTCCATTACTTGTTGTGGTCATGTGACCTCGCTGGGATCATTAGTGTATATATATATATATATATATATATATATATACATTTATGCACCCTGGGTTGCGGGATCTTTCGCAGTCCTCAGACTCACGTTGTGGGGTCATGGCTCGCCTTGGGGGATCCTGCTGAGGATCCCACAAGGTACATGTGCTTAAATGACCCTAGGTAGTCTGATATGCATAGATTTGTGGCTAAAATTCATTTTATTATGAAGACCCCACAACGTATATTGTATATAATGTGGTTATTATTGGTTCCATGTTCTGCACCTAGGTGTCTCTACCCATCACAGAAGGAAGCTAATCTATATATATACACAGCAGATTCTGACACGCCTGGCTGGGCACAAAGGTCAAACTGGCTTAGGAGAGGTGGTGTCTAAATGTGAGGATCCCATAATCCAGGGACAGAAACCATGTATCAAGATCCCACACTCCAGGAAGAGAAAACATGTGCCAGGATCCCATGTCCTTATGGGTATATCTGAGATTCCTGTGTTCAAAGGTCTGCATATTATGTTATGTATATTATACATAATACAGACTGGGGCAGGGTACGCCAAGGCCCTATGCACCCTGTGTGATGGCTCCAGCCATTGATTTTGGCCATTTTGGTATACGCATTGTGTACGCATATGGAAGTTTTATGGTCAATTTTGGGCAATAAAGGGGTATATTTCTAGGTTCAAACACTATGAATTTAGAAATATTCTTGGGAATGTGCAAGCAATAAGCACAATAAAGCATATATATTTTCTCCTGTAAAAGCACCTGATTCTATCTGAATTAGATACTTTGATATATGATGGGGCAACCCCCAAATAGAAATATGTGCGCCTGTTGACTGGAGAAACCTCTACCCTAAAATGGTTTTCGGAAATGGGTGGGGGAGGGGGTCAAAATTACGAAGCACATGGGACGGCTGCCTCATTTATATCAGGCAAAGTGAGGATATTTCACATTTTTTATTTAGTAAGAGATATTCCTGTGATGATTTGCTGCTCTTTAACAACAGGGCCAGTGGGGTGTTGGCAGACTACTTTTTTTTGGGGGGGGGGGAAAGAAAATGCAACCCCCTCAGATGAAAGCCATCCCCCTTTGATAAAAATGACCTTGGTGTTGCTGGGGGGGGGAGGGGGGCTAATATCCAGCCTTATTTGGGAAGGCAAAAACTAAATAGTCTATTTGAGTAGTTAAATAGTAGTCCTTATTAAATGTCATAATTTTCTTTCATTTCACCAGAGGGGGGGTGGGTCAAAGTAAAATGAGTATGTGCACATTAGGCTAGGGGGTAGTACAAGTGCATACATGGATCTATTCCAGGGATGCCGAGTGTTACAATTTTTTCGTAATTCAACGATTTTTGACCCCCCTTACGACCATTACGATTTCTGGTGGCAAATTGCTATTTTTAGGATTTTTGAAGTGTTATCAATCTATACAAAAAAGGCCTAGCCCCAACAGAGGGTAACGATATATGCTTGCCTTCACCAAGCCAAAAATAATTATTATTAATAAAGTCACCACCCTGGCATGTGGGATCCTATCCCCAGTAGTTAGGTTCCTGCCTTGAATACTCCTATGACCATATTCACGTCAGTTGTTATCCTGGGTTGTGGGATATTAAATCAGACACCACCCTGGTATGTGGGATCCTAAGGTTTACTAAGGACCATACAGAAAATTTACAACAATTAAAGAGAACTGCAACATGCTTTGTATAGTATAACTGAGTAGGGGCCTCCAATTGCATTTGACTATCCAAAGGGAACTGACAGCAGGTATTTCTGAATGAGTCCACACTGCCTGAATATCTACCTGTTCACTATGAGGAATATGTTCCTGTCTACTTGAATACTTGGGCAGAGAAATCAGGTGGGCCACCTCCTGCACAACAAACGCATTTGCCTGTGAAATGACACATCAAATGTGCCACAAGTATGAACAATAAAGTCCTCATAATTGTGGTTTAAAAAGACCTCCATCAGAACTGGATCAAAACTGCACCCCCTGCCTTGAACTAAATGTCCCTACTTGTCAATACCTCATGAGTTATATTCATGTCAGTCAGGGTCCTGGTTTGTGGGGTCTTGAATTAGACCTCAGCCTTGACTTTGGGATCTTGTCCCACACAGGACAAAGTACCACAGTCCTAAGTGCGATATTGATTGATACTAATGAACCAATTTGAGTATGGAGACAGAAGAGTGTGTTCATTTTAAAGTACACGTGACCAGGGTTGCAAACTTTGAGGTAAATGTTCACACATTTTTACAACTGGAGGAAGACAAGATTGTCCAGACACTAGTAACAGAAATTAGACCGGCTTGAACTAAGAAATGATTCTTACAGATGACAAGTTCAAAATCATAAATTCCAAAGTTAAACCTGCAATTTGTATATAACCACATTCAGAATCCTTTGGAAACTTGAAAGTCAAATGGATCATTCTAGTGTTTTTTTTTAGCATTTTGAAAATGTTACTCAATAAATGAAAATTTTGAATCAAGAAATTGATTGACAAAATAAACAATTCTTTTCAAAATGATATCAAACTGACCTTTAAGTGGATTAAACTAACGTGACTCTCAAGTAAAGGTTGGAAACCCTTGATACAATGCATTGGTCCATTCTTCCAAGCTCAGTGCATGAAGAGGTCCTGCCTAAGTCCTGTCCCCAGTAGTTAAGGTAATGGCTTGAATACCCTATGGATAGAAACCCTGGCTGGTCATATTCATGTCAGTTGTATAACCACATCCAGCATCTTTAGAAAATCTAAAAGTCAAAAGGTTCATTCTTGTGTCTCTTGTAGCATTTGAAAATTTGCTCAAAACATTTGTTTTAGAATCCAGTGAATAACTGACAACATGCAACAAGTTGAGTACCTGCCTTGAATACCCCCATAGAAATAAGGCCTGGCTGGTGACATCCTATCAGTTGTGGTCCTGGGGTTTGTATTATTACATAAGTCACCACCCTGGCATGTGGGATCCTATCCCCAGTAGTAAGGTTCCTGCCTTGAATACCCCTATGACCATATTCACGTCAGTTGTTATCCTGGGTTGTGGGATATTAAATCAGACACCACCCTGGTATGTGGGATCCTAAGGTTTACCAAGGACCATACAGAAAATTTACAACAATTAAAGAGAACTGCAACATGCTTTGTATAGTATAACTGAGTAGGGGCCTCCAATTGCATTTGACTATCCAAAGGGAACTGACAGCAGGTTTTCTGAATGAGTCCACACTGCCTGAATATCTACCTGTTCACTATGAGGAATATGTTCCTGTCTACTTGAATACTTGGGCAGAGAAATCAGGTGGGCCACCTCCTGCACAACAAATGCATTTGCCTGTGAAATGACACATCAAATTTGCCACAAGTATGAACAATAAAGTCCTCATAATTGTGGTTTAAAAGACCTCCATCAGAACTGGATCAAAACTGCACCCCCTGCCTTGAACTAAATGTCCCTACTTGTCAATACCTCATGAGTTATATTCATGTCAGTCAGGGTCCTGGTTTGTGGGGTCTTGAATTAGACCTCAGTCTTGACTTTGGGATCTTGTCCCACACAGGACAAAGTACCACAGTCCTAAGTGCGATATTGATTGATACTAATGAACCAATTTGAGTATGGAGACAGAAGAGTGTGTTCATTTTAAAGTACATGTGACCAGGGTTGCAAATTTTGAGGTAAATGTTCACACATTTTTACAACTGGAGGAAGACAAGATTGTCCAGACACTTGTAACAGAAATTAGACCGGCTTGAACTAAGAAATGATTCTTACAGATGACAAGTTCAAAATCATAAATTCCAAAGTTAAACCTGCAATTTGTATATAACCACATTCAGAATCCTTTGGAAACTTGAAAGTCAAATGGATCATTCTAGTGTTTTTTTTTAGCATTTTGAAAATGTTACTCAATAAATGAAAATTTTGAATCAAGAAATTGATTGACAAAATAAACAATTCTTTTCAAAATGATATCAAACTGACCTTTAAGTGGATTAAACTAACGTGACTCTCAAGTAAAGGTTGGAAACCCTTGATACAATGCATTGGTCCATTCTTCCAAGCTCAGTGCATGAAGAGGTCCTGCCTAAGTCCTGTCCCCAGTAGTTAAGGTAATGGCTTGAATACCCTATGGATAGAAACCCTGGCTGGTCATATTCATGTCAGTTGTATAACCACATCCAGCATCTTTAGAAAATCTAAAAGTCAAAAGGTTCATTCTTGTGTCTCTTGTAGCATTTGAAAATTTGCTCAAAACATTTGTTTTAGAATCCAGTGAATAACTGACAACATGCAACAAGTTGAGTACCTGCCTTGAATACCCCCATAGAAATAAGGCCTGGCTTGTGACATCCTATCAGTTGTGGTCCTGGGGTTTGTATTATTACACAAGTCACCACCCTGGCATGTGGGATCCTATCCCCAGTAGTAAGGTTCCTGCCTTGAATACCCCTATGACCATATTCACGTCAGTTGTTATCCTGGGTTGTGGGATATTAAATCAGACACCACCCTGGTATGTGGGATCCTAAGGTTTACCAAGGACCATACAGAAAATTTACAACAATTAAAGAGAACTGCAACATGCTTTGTATAGTATAACTGAGTAGGGGCCTCCAATTGCATTTGACTATCCAAAGGGAACTGACAGCAGGTTTTCTGAATGAGTCCACACTGCCTGAATATCTACCTGTTCACTATGAGGAATATGTTCCTGTCTACTTGAATACTTGGGCAGAGAAATCAGGTGGGCCACCTCCTGCACAACAAATGCATTTGCCTGTGAAATGACACATCAAATTTGCCACAAGTATGAACAATAAAGTCCTCATAATTGTGGTTTAAAAAGACCTCCATCAGAACTGGATCAAAACTGCACCCCCTGCCTTGAACTAAATGTCCCTACTTGTCAATACCTCATGGGTTATATTCATGTCAGTCAGGGTCCTGGTTTGTGGGGTCTTGAATTAGACCTCTGCCTTGACTATGGGATCTTGTCCCACACAGGACAAAGTACCACGGTCCTAAGTGCGATATTGATTGATACTAATGAACCAATTTGAGTAGCGAGACGGAAGAGTGTGTTCATTTAAAAGTACACATGACCAGGGTTGCAAATTTTGAGGAAAATGTTCACGCATTTTTACAACTGGAGGAAGACAAGATTGTCAAGACACTTGTTACAGAAATTAGACCGGCTTGAACTAAGAAATGATTCTTACAGATGACAAGTTCAAAATCATAAATTCCAAAGTTAAACCTGCAATTTGTATATAACCACATTCAGAATCCTTTGGAAACTTGAAAGTCAAATGGATCATTCTAGTGTTTTTTTTAGCATTTTGGAAATGTTACTCAATAAATGAAAATTTTGAATCAAGAAATTGATTGACAAAATAAACAATTCTTTTCAAAATGATATCAAACTGACCTTTAAGTGGATTAAACTAACGTGACTCTCAAGTAAAGGTTGGAAACCCTTGATACAATGCATTGGTCCAGTCTTCCAAGCTCAGTGCATGAAGAGGTCCTGCCTAAGTCCTGTCCCCAGTAGTTAAGGTAATGGCTTGAGTACCCTATGGATAGAAACCCTGGCTGGTCATATTCATGTCAGTTGTATAACCACATCCAGCATCTTTAGAAAATCTAAAAGTCAAAAGGTTCATTCTTGTGTCTCTTGTAGCATTTGAAAATTTGCTCAAAACATTTGTTTTAGAATCCAGTGAATAACTGACAACATGCAACAAGTTGAGTACCTGCCTTGAATACCCCGAGAGAAATAAGGCCTGGCTGGTGACATCCTATCAGTTGTGGTCCTGGGGTTTGTATTATTACATAAGTCACCACCCTGGCATGTGGGATCCTATCCCCAGTAGTAAGGTTCCTGCCTTAAATAACCCTATGACCATATTCACGTCAGTTGTGATCCTGGGTTGTTGGATATTTAATCAGTCACCACCCGGTTATGTTGGATCCTAAGGTTTATTAAGGACCATACAGAAAATTTACAACAATTAGAGAGAACTGCAACATGCTTTGTATGGTATAACTGAGTAGGGGCCTCCAATTGCATTTGACTATCCAAAGGGAACTGACAGGAGGTATTTCTGAATGAGTCCACACTGCCTGGATATCTACCTGTTCACTATGAGGAATATGTTCCTGTCTACTTGAATACTTGGGCAGAGAAATCAGGTGGGCCACCTCCTGCACAACAAATGCATTTGCCTGTGAAATGACACATCAAATTTGCCACAAGTATGAAAATAAAGTCCTCATAATTGTGGTTTAAAAAGACCTCCATCAGAACTGGATCAAAACTGCACCCCCTGCCTTGAACTAAATGTCCCTACTTGTCAATACCTCATGAGTTATATTCATGTCAGTCAGGGTCCTGGTTTGTGGGGTCTTGAATTAGACCTCAGCCTTGACTTTGGGATCTTGTCCCACACAGGACAAAGTACCACAGTCCTAAGTGCGATATTGATTGATACTAATGAACCAATTTGAGTATGGAGACAGAAGAGTGTGTTCATTTTAAAGTACACGTGACCAGGGTTGCAAATTTTGAGGTAAATGTTCACACATTTTTACAACTGGAGGAAGACAAAGATTGTCCAGACACTTGTAACAGACATTAGACCGGCTTGAACTAAGAAATGATTCTTACAGATGACAAGTTAAAAATCATATATTCCAAAGTTAAACCTGCAATTTGTGTATAACCACATTCAGAATCCTTTGGAAACTTGAAAGTCAAATGGATCATTCTAGTGTTTTTTTTAGCATTTTGAAAATGTTACTCAATAAATGAAAATTTTGAATCAAGAAATTGATTGACAAAATAAACAATTCTTTTCAAAATGATATCAAACTGACCTTTAAGTGGATTAAACTAACGTGACTTTTAAGTAAAGGTTGGAAACCCTTGATACAATGCATTGGTCCAGTCTTCCAAGCTCAGTGCATGAAGAGGTCCTGCCTAAGTCCTGTCCCCAGTAGTTAAGGTAATGGCTTGAATACCCTATGGATAGAAACCCTGGCTGGTCATATTCATGTCAGTTGTATAACCACATCCAGCATCTTTAGAAAATCTAAAAGTCAAAAGGTTCATTCTTGTGTCTCTTGTAGCATTTGAAAATTTGCTCAAAACATTTGTTTTAGAATCCAGTGAATAACTGACAACATGCAACAAGTTGAGTACCTGCCTTGAATACCCCCAGAGAAATAAGGCCTGGCTTGTGACATCCTATCAGTTGTGGTCCTGGGGTTTGAATTATTACACAAGTCACCACCCTGGCATGTGGGATCCTATCCCCAGTAGTAAGGTTCCTGCCTTGAATACCCCTTTGACCATATTCACGTTAGTTGTGATCCTGGGTTGTGGGATATTAAATCAGACACCACCCTGGTATGTGGGATCCTAAGGTTTACTAAGGACCATACAGAAAATTTATAACAATTAAAGAGAACTGCAACATGCTTTGTATGGTATAACTGAGTAGGGGCCTCCAATTGCATTTGACTATCCAAAGGGAACTGACAGCAGGTATTTCTGAATGAGTCTACACTGCCTGAATATCTACCTGTTCACTATGAGGAATATGTTCCTGTCTACTTGAATACTTGGGCAGAGAAATCAGGTGGGCCACCTCCTGCACAACAAATGCATCTGCCTGTGAAATGACACATCAAATTTGCCACAAGTATGAACAATAAAGTCCTCATAATTGTGGTTTAAAAAGACCTCCATCAGAACTGGATCAAAACTGCACCCCCTGCCTTGAACTAAATGTCCCTACTTGTCAATACCTCATGAGTTATATTCATGTCAGTCAGGGTCCTGGTTTGTGGGGTCTTGAATTAGACCTCAGCCTTGACTTTGGGATCTTGTCCCACACAGGACAAAGTACCACAGTCCTAAGTGCGATATTGATTGATACTAATGAACCAATTTGAGTATGGAGACAGAAGAGTGTGTTCATTTTAAAGTACACGTGACCAGGGTTGCAAATTTTGAGGTAAATGTTCACACATTTTTACAACTGGAGGAAGACAAAGATTGTCCAGACACTTGTAACAGACATTAGACCGGCTTGAACTAAGAAATGATTCTTACAGATGACAAGTTAAAAATCATATATTCCAAAGTTAAACCTGCAATTTGTGTATAACCACATTCAGAATCCTTTGGAAACTTGAAAGTCAAATGGATCATTCTAGTGTTTTTTTTAGCATTTTGAAAATGTTACTCAATAAATGAAAATTTTGAATCAAGAAATTGATTGACAAAATAAACAATTCTTTTCAAAATGATATCAAACTGACCTTTAAGTGGATTAAACTAACGTGACTTTTAAGTAAAGGTTGGAAACCCTTGATACAATGCATTGGTCCAGTCTTCCAAGCTCAGTGCATGAAGAGGTCCTGCCTAAGTCCTGTCCCCAGTAGTTAAGGTAATGGCTTGAATACCCTATGGATAGAAACCCTGGCTGGTCATATTCATGTCAGTTGTATAACCACATCCAGCATCTTTAGAAAATCTAAAAGTCAAAAGGTTCATTCTTGTGTCTCTTGTAGCATTTGAAAATTTGCTCAAAACATTTGTTTTAGAATCCAGTGAATAACTGACAACATGCAACAAGTTGAGTACCTGCCTTGAATACCCCCAGAGAAATAAGGCCTGGCTTGTGACATCCTATCAGTTGTGGTCCTGGGGTTTGAATTATTACACAAGTCACCACCCTGGCATGTGGGATCCTATCCCCAGTAGTAAGGTTCCTGCCTTGAATACCCCTTTGACCATATTCACGTTAGTTGTGATCCTGGGTTGTGGGATATTAAATCAGACACCACCCTGGTATGTGGGATCCTAAGGTTTACTAAGGACCATACAGAAAATTTATAACAATTAAAGAGAACTGCAACATGCTTTGTATGGTATAACTGAGTAGGGGCCTCCAATTGCATTTGACTATCCAAAGGGAACTGACAGCAGGTATTTCTGAATGAGTCTACACTGCCTGAATATCTACCTGTTCACTATGAGGAATATGTTCCTGTCTACTTGAATACTTGGGCAGAGAAATCAGGTGGGCCACCTCCTGCACAACAAATGCATTTGCCTATGAAATGAAACATCAAATTTGGATAAAATCGATGTCTCCACTATGCCATTCCTCATGAAAAATTGTAGTAATTCCTGACCCAAGTCCTGGACCATCCAACCCCAAGAAAGTGTTCTGCAGAGCACTCTGGCTGAACCTCCTGATGTCCATTTGTCCTATATATTTTGTCATAGTAATAGTTTTAAACTGTAACCTCAGATGATATGAGCAAATTATATACCTGCCATTTTGCTGAGAATCGATGTGCTGCTATTTTGCCAGATAATGTTAATGAATAAATGAATAAATAATGCAATATCAAAACATTTGTACGCGTTATGTATGAATTGAAATAGTGTCAATAAACCCAGATATATCACAGGAATACATCTATGAACTTATGTAGTCCCTTCTGGGGTCTTCAAAAAGATCCCATAGGGTTATTTATATATAGAGAGATAGAGCTAAACCGCTGTGGGGTCCTGACAAAGGTCATAGGTCAAGGTCAACTAGGAACCCACAAGGGGGTATACAGGATCCCACAGTGCTAAAGAAATAGAATAATAAAATCTCAAAATTTTATTTCAGAATCTGTTTCTATTAGTTCAGAGGTGTACAAAAATGCAATTAATTTTTCTATAAATCTTTTAGTTCTACGGGATCCCACAACCCAGGGTGAGAGCAGAGACCCCACAACCCATGCTAGATGACTATATATATATATATATATATATATATATATATATATAGTGTTACCCGGTGACTGCCTGAAGAGAATGCTGGAACAAACTATATATTTTGTTTGATTTAACAGGGTTAATCTCACGGTTTTCCTAGGAACTTTAACAGTACACGTACCCAAGGGGTCTGCATGCATATATATGCAAAGAATGGAAAATCTATATCTGAGGTAGTATGGCAGTTTTAATCATCTCAGGTTGGTCCTTTTGAGTGAGGCATTAGTCATATATTATTATGCCCCAGTCATTTTCTAATAGCACTTGGTAATGGCTGACCAATATCCCTATGACTAGCCAGAGATAGCCACTTCAGACTAAGGGCCGAGGCATTTCGATTTTCTGTGTATATGTAACAATTTCGGGATATTCCTAATTACTGAAGGCTCATCCTGATGACCCGCGACGAATCAGCATGGTGATTCACAACTCTTGACATTCTTGGTACTTTCAAAGGGGAAAAAGGAAGAAAATCCTACCTACTACCTATCCTAATTGCCAGAGCCACGTTACTTGAAACACTTTCTTTTTTCCTGGCCATATCGGTAACGCGCAAGTGATAAGTTTGATTATCTGTAAAACTCAAGTGACACAGATGATAGAGGAGGTGCGTGTTATCGTAGAACCGTAGTGTCAGGAAGTGGCCATAGCATACAGAACTTCTTGATAAAGGATTTCTTACTTTCCGCTGCTATGTTAAATTATACGCTTATAAAATTCAAGAAATGAAATATTTATTGATTTCAACGTTATATGATGTTTTGCCATGATATAGAGCCATAGAGAAACGTTATATAACGTTTTCTGTTTACTGAAACGTTTAAGACCCTTGTGCAAAAGCTTTCAATACCTTGTCACAGTAGAAATCAGGCGAAGTGAAGCAAAATATGTAGAACAAAACATAAAAAAGATCGCCCGGTATCGCAGGTACCTGTGTCGCCCCAGTGGAGCCTAAGCTTATGGCATTTGTACAAATGCACAGTGGCGAAACTATGACCGTAATTCGGAATTGCGGTCATACAAGATGGCAGCAGGTGAGTTTGTAAGCAAATAGCGGGGGGGAGGGTGATTTAGCACACTTAGCAGTAGTTGTAGGGGTTCCCATTGCAGTCAGAGCTGTACAAGACACAGGTATAACTGTAGGTTCACCATGTTAGATTCTATATCCCATAGCTTTTATGTAGGAAGCTTCAGAAGTTTTAATGGCTATAACCGTAATTCAGTTTCAAAATTATAGTTATACCATTGCCTGAATTACGGTCATATCATTCAATTTTAAAAGCACATATCAACAAGATACGAGTGTAGGGTCAGTGGCATTGTTATATATACTACAATCTGGCCAAAAGGCATGCTTCAAGGTGTTATACATTTCATACAATTGAATGGACAAGTAATTGACTAAGCTCAGCCACCACCATCTTGTATGACTGTAATTCCGAATTACGTTCATAGTTTCGCCACTGTGAAATGTGTATAAACGTGTCCATTCGATGTTCTCGCATCCCCCACCCCACTCCCGACCACCACAATAATGGCTAAACCGAGATCAACTGATAGCTTCAGTTGAAACATTATCAGTAAACCAATCAACATTATAAGGTATAGTTTAGGTATCTATAAATAGTAGATACTCTTATCCAAGTATTGCCACAGTATCAACATGTCAAGTTGAATATGAGATAACGGATAGTATCCATACTTTCTTAATATGGGAAATAATCTGAGATGGTTATCTAAGATAAGTGTCTATATCATGAATAGTGTGGCATAAGTATCAAGAGATAAGTACGCTAAGTATTGCTACTCTGTCGATCAATAATGTATGAATGTAATCTATAATTTTCCACAAGGTCTCTTTTTGTGTGTGAAGTTGATAATAATCCTTCAATCTGACGATACTAAAACGTTATTATATGTTTCCAATATTGTGTAATTATATGTAACCAATGTCAGGTGGTGGGGGATGGACTATATTGTATAATGTATAAAATGGCCATGTTACCTAACCACAACATTAATTATCTGACCCATGGTCAGACAGTTCAGAAGATAATATTCATGATTTTATTGATATAAGGGAGTATTCCGCTGACAGAATCGGCGGTAAATCTGTCGGTCGGACAAGAATTGTCCATAAGTTTAAACTTTTATCGGATGAAATTTTGGCCGACCGATCTTGGTGGAATACATGCTATAAGCTGGGACTCCACTACCCGATTTTCTCATCTGATCGAACCTATTCTCACAAATCAGACCCAAACAAAATGTAAATATCAACAAACCTGAAGCATAGGGGTTGTTAGTACATCTGTTTAGTGTCCGATTTGTGAGAATGGGTCCGATCGGACCAGAAAATCGGGTAGTGGAGTCCCAGCTATAGACATATTTTTCAAAAAGCTCTTGTATACATATGGGTTTGCTTTAAAAAGTTGCGAGCCTGCACCCGATAATAGAGGCCACCGGGTCCAGGGCCAACATGAGTGATGAAATTGAGCCGCCTCAATGTAAAGCTAAAGAAGGAACTATATTGACATGATATGTCTTGTTGGGGCACCATCTGGTGGGAAGGATCGTAACTAATCCAGGATAAAATGTTAATTTATCATTTTCTTAGTGTGGTTCGAGGTAAATCCGTTATTACCAGTGATTGTCAAATGCACCATTGTAATTCGTGATTCGTACACATGCAGCTTCTTGGCCGGATTATGAAGAGTATCAGCATTATAATTTCTAGCTAAAAATATTCTTCAAACTTTAAAAATCAACTTACGATCCTTCTCTCCAGAGGGAGCTATACAGTATATGTCAGCTTTAGGTACCTATTGTGCATCTGTAGCATTCTGCATTGTAAATCAAATACATGTATTCCCATTTTCTGATTTATATGTCTATAATGTATTATATATTTTTCCAGATGTACTGTATCTACGTATTGAACAAATTCAAGAGACATTCGATAAAAATTCAACAATTTATTCAATTATCAATTGATACAGTTATAAGGTGATAAGGAAATGAATATGTCATTCAGGCGAACGTATGTATACAACAATATGTCCAATAATAACTAATGCTACTAACACATATTATATAACTTAGAATGCATGGCATGTGGTACTTATAGTAATATTCAGCAGATCTGGATCCATTTAGTTTAATGATAATGAGCCCCGTCAGTGTTTAGGGGTGTCTGTAGGCTTTGAGGCCTGTAGAATCTTGTGCAGCATGGAGTGTTTGGGTGGTGCAGTGGGTACAGGGGCAGCTACCACGGAGGGGCTGTTACGGTTGGTGAAGATGTATGGATGCTCCTATGAAATGAAGAAACATGAACATGGATGTCAAAACAAAACCTGACTGTGTTTCTCACCTACTTGCATTGAAAGTAGCAAATAACAACACACTCCTACTATAATACATTTATAATAATATCACTGATATGATGTCAGACTACAGTTACAGAGCAGAGTTGAGTATAAGTGATCTGGTGAAATTTACTAGCTCAGAATAGTTGTGCACTGGACAGAGGCAAACCATTCCCAACCTCTGTGCTGCACCCTGGATGCACTGACTGGAACTAAAAAAGGGAATGTGTGGGCACCATAGAAGCAACCACCAGAGACCCCTGGTGCTAATATAATGAACCTCTAGAGGGTGTATTAAGGAATACAGTCAACATATCAATTAGTTAATTATTGAAACGTCAACGTACCTTTGTGGGACATTTGTAGGCAGTGTTCATGGAAGGAGTCAGGTCATGGGACAGGGGCTTCTGACCAACAGGGGTCAACTAGAAAGAAGTAAAACAAAACTAAGCATTTTTGTCATTACAGTAAGTAGAACTATGTCTTTAGTTTTTATTTGATATCTTCTAGGGCGATACATGTATCATGGCTTTTTCAAATTGTGTTGAAGTATCTAAGTAACGAAATATAACAGAATTTACATTGGACTGGAGAAATCCAAATCACTAGAATAGATAATGGGCTTTTTCAACTGTTGCATTTGAATCAATTGCATTTATAAATCTGTTAATCAATTGCATGCTTCTATAGAATTGTCTTATCTGCTATTATACCTGTACACAAATAATAAGGTGTGTATACTGTACATACCATAGTATTCCAGTAGAAGAAGTTAAGACCCTGGTGAGCCTTCCTGTTGGGATGGAAGCAATCGGGGGCAATGTAGCTGGGGTCATACTTCCCAGTCTTAGGCTGCAATAAAGAAATCCATTATATAAAACATAGTGCTTTTTCCACAAAATGTGTTCTAAATGTCTATGAAAAGGCACAAGTGCCAAGGCATGAGCTGATTGCCTCATATATAGATTACCTTGAGAATATCTAGGTGCAGTCCATGGATGTACACATTCATTGATTTGATTCATAGAATTGAAATGTATCTTTATATTATATCTCTGCTGTATATGAACAATGTATCCCTCATATATAATGATACGTTCGCAGTAGTTTCTATTTAAATAGGTATATATGATGGCTACTTAGTAAATCATTGACTGAACTTGCTTAATTGAATTAATGTAGCATATTTTACTATATAGTACTTACATCTTTAGGGAACTGCTGGTTGAGCAGGTGGGGCTGTAGCACAACTGTGAAGTCGTCACGGGTATCATAGCGCCCCCCTGAGGCCAACGCTGCCATCGCATCATGGAACTGCACTTGGGTAGGCTTAAGGTCTGGTCTGGTCAGGTCATTACGGGCACAGTTACACATGCTCCTGGAGAGGGTGAATTTAATATACATTAGTACATCTGCCCGTGCTTTCAATCATATGATACATACATACCTTCTACTGTAATTTACATACCACTTTTATTTCTCCTTAGATATTGACATTGTGATATGCCAGTAATTTTAAAGAGCTAAAATTTATTTGTAATATTAGGATAGATTCACACATTCGTGCATGCTTCCATAACTAGACTCAATATATATGGTTGACTCGAAGTGAATCTACCCTATAAAAGAATTATATAAAGAAGATGAAGCGCCTATTTACCAGTGCAAGATGGTGCAGGTGAGGCCTGTTCTGATGGATGTTACGGGGCTGACGTCGGCCATGGGGACCAGGTTTACCAGGGCACGGGGCACCTCTGCATGCAGCTTGTCTAAGGCCTCCTGAAGGTGCTTCTTGAAGTTTGTAGGTGAGTACTTCACCTGGGGAGGAAGATATGGCATGTGGTGAATTCAGCAGTTTCACTCACAATGATGCAGCTGTACTTAAATGCTCAATAATGTTATAACAACACTATTCTAGTATCTCATCGCCACCTCTAAGGAGAAATAATACTGACAATGATTATAAACCTATAAAGGACACACTTAGAATTATATGTAGCCTATGGCAGATGCTAAATCAGTAGAATATAAATAATGTTATGTTTTAACAACACCATTCTCGTATTTAATTGCTATGATACTGAAAAAATAAACCTATTAAAAAACAAGAACTTAGATATAGGCCTATAACCTAGAATATATACTTTGCCTACCTTGTCTTCACAGAAGTCGCACAGGTCATTGCCTCCTATCAGCAAAGTGATCAGCTTCCAATCGTTGACAAAGTCAATACGTTTGTCGTTCTTCATCTTTTTAATCAACCGGTCAGCCTCACCAGGGACATCTCTGTATAGCAGAGGGAAATGTTGATTAGTATCCAATATAAATAGCTACAGTTCAATATTGACAAATGCAGAAAATACTGTCATTCACTACAAAATAGTTATAGTATTGAAATACGTCGAACAAAATGTAACAGTGAAATTTGAAAGATGAATATAAAGGCTATCTAAACTCAAACTCAAACTCAACTCAACAATCTCTTTTAATATGTGTGTGTAAATCGGGACTTTCAATTGATACTACCTTTGCTTTCTTTCCAAATGGCAGTAGATTAAAACAATTACCCAAGGGGGTCATACAGGATGTAAACTTTCCATTAGTATACTCACTCTGCTTTTGCCCCAGGTACCGCAAAGTTGAACCACCCGTCACCAGATCCTGCTGAACCGTAGTCAACAGAATAACCCTTGATACTTGGGTTGAACTTCCGCATTACATCTGTAAATTGAGAAAACATGTTAATTAGAATAGGTTATCTTTTTAGGTTATTTTAAGTCTAAAATGAAATTGTAGCCAGAAAAGGTGGAGGGGGGGGGGTTTGTGTGATCATTGGGGAATGTGCTCTAATCGCATTGAATATGGTATAAATCTTTGCCTTGACACTCTTAAAAAATAGACATTCTCAGCAAACAGAATAGTTTCAACATGATATTATAGACCACACATGAAATAGTTGAAGTAAGTTGACTTACTAGTGATTGTATGGACGCCCTTTTCTAGTGACTTGTCTCCACCTATACACCATGACTCTCCACGCTTCTCCCTTAGTACTGTAATGGCTGTCCAGGCATCAATTCCATTACCAGCCTGAAATGTTTTAAGAGGATGTCAAAAACCATGTATATAGCTCAATCATTCTGTTTTGGTTCAGAATATATAGCACACCGATAATGCAGCAGGTTACTTGTTAAAGGATTAAGTGATTGGTTGCATTAACCACTGTAGTAGCCATCCTCAAGTTGAGCTTAATTAGTATGACTATCATCACATTATGAAAGCATACTGACAGCCATACAACTTATACTTACTGTAATTGAGTCACCGAGGGAAGCGATTATGTTGATGTCCTGTGGACGGAGTTCGTGCACTGTTAATATAAAGGAATTAAAGTCATTTAGTAACGTTAAAAATGTAGCCAATAAATTATCATTAGCACAGTGAGACCTTGATAATCCGACCACCCGTGTCTGAGATGAAAGTTTGCCTACTGTTGAATCTGCCAGATTATAACCATATTTATACAATGATGTCTAGAACTGTCCATGACAAAAGCATTCAAATAATTGAGGTTGCCTGATTATTAAAGGCCAGATAATTGAGGTCTGACTGCATGAAGAATTGTGGGACATGATAGAGCCAGACAAAGATCATGAGGGGGGAGAGCGAGTGAGCTAATGTGCAGAAAATGATAAAAGATTAACAGCTCTAAGGAAAGAAATAGGGGAGGGGTGTCAGTCTAATAGGCTGTACCCCCTATCCATTAAAATCTTCTCCTTACCTGTTTTGGGTGTGGCTGGAGTGTTGTCTACCTGACAGTTAAAGTCATAACTGAAGGTGTCTTTCATGACGGCTGCCTTGTCTTCAGCCACTCGTTGTTCAAAATCTGCCCGCCAGGTGGCATTGGTCTCCAACATACGAGCAAATGCAAACATCGTCCTCTGGTACTTGTCAGGGCCTGAGCCTGGGTCTGAGAGAAGAATAAAGAGGTCAATTTAGTCTGATAAAGAGATGTACTATCTATTCTGATATGTCAATGCAATATTACAGTGCTATGACCTTGTATTGTAGAGTTCATCCCCATATCAATGTATAAGAGTTTAAAGATGTGCCAATGCCAAAGTATGCCATATATTATTATATGTATATTTTTTCAATTTGGCCCTCGTTGAGATACAAAATGACCTTCCCTGACCAATATATAGTTCAATAGATGAATTCATATTCATCTCTGGTTGCAAGAAATGTTGTTGGTTCAAACAACTGTCAGCTTTAATATAGCAGCTTTGTTGATATATAATCAAATGAAGGTGTTCAGAAAGTCTACTACATAAATGGCAACACTCTACAAGGCATTCCTCCTAGTTATATGCACTAGACAATTTACATTGTATTAGTAAAAAAAAAGAAGCAAATTATAAATGACAAGTGTATGGATAGCTCAAATATAGATAAACCTATATTGAAATATAAAGAAGTTCCTACCTGCAATGGTGAAACCTGCAGCACAGGCCAATAAGAAGATCGCTAACATTGAGCGGTGCATGGTGACGATGAAGTGGTGTTGGAGAGTAGAGTCTGGAGGTAAAGCTGGTCTGCTGCTCAGGTTGTGGTACCTAGCTACTGGACAGCTGTGACTGTATGTGCCTTGCCACTGGAGGCACCTAACTTATATACAGGCCTGGAGGAGAGCATTGACGTCACTGCCCAGGTAAACTATGTGAAGTACTGTCACCAAATCTCAAGTGTAGGGTGGGGACAGTGGTGTGATCATCTCCCGATCGTGACAGTGTTATCTTCTTATCTCATCCCACAGAAAAGTGAGAGTCTATTCTTATCTGAGTGTCATGGTGGATCTTGACACTGTTTTATGTAAGGGTCACTTATGTGTTACAGTAGCTGCGCTGCCCTCCAGGGGTTATCTATGCATCCTGATTCTAAATTAACTCTTCAAGGAGAGCATGCTGGCTCAAGTCATCTGTTCCTTTGTTGTCATGGTGCATAAATACAGGGTTGCTGAGTCCTGCATTGGTGCATCATGCTCACCATTCCCAAGTATAGAAACACCATACAACTGCCCAGTTACTTACCAGGGATGCATTCATGGATCATGACGACAAAAGAGAATAATACATTAAACCACTGTGCCATTCTTAAAGGTTTAAAATGTTATATCCTGGTTATTCAGGCGGTGTGTTGGCGTGATTAAAGCTTCAGATAAAGATGGCAATCTGCGCAGGTTGCGGCACAGAATCTTGCACATGTAGCACATAGCTAGAACTAAGAGATGTCCACTAAAAGTGAAATGATTCTGAGTGCTAAGCATATATCCAGGTGCATGAAAAATTATTCATTATTACCTTAACCCTTTAAGGCTGCATCATATATATGATGCTCTCTGTTGTCATGATGCATGAATACGACCTTTGCGAGTAACTCACCAGGGCTGCATACATCATACCAAACCTTTCAAGGTTGATACAAGCTGGAAGAGTTACCTGCTTACTGCCTCCGTGCATCATGACAGGAATTGTTGCTTTAATGTGCTGTCTTTAAAAAGTATCCATGTCCAACTTTTACCAAAGTCTAAACGCTACTAAGATATTACAAAGGCTGTAGAGGTATGGTATACCCTTTAGGTGATAAATTCAAATGACATTCTACATGGCATGAGCAGCAACAACACAGAAAGTGGGTATTGTGGGGCACAGCCATGGGCTTTTACAGTGTATTTTCAATGAAGAGATGCACATTGTGCACAACCATAATTTGCCAGTAAGATCACGTTCAGATTTAAGCAAAGTGAAAGGTAAGCATCAATGGAATAGGTAGGAATGGATTTATGGTCTTGGTCAACATCTTATTTTATGAAGATCGCTTAGCTTAGTGTCATTCAATGTTGTGACAGCCTAATAACATGAATTAAAGATACATTGCAAACTAACACTATTGCTTTTGAATACACTGTTCCTTGCATTTGATACATTACAGCAATTCCGTATTAATAGAATCCCTCTCAATATGTATCAATTATGTGATAGGACGCCTATTTAAACTTTCAAGGGTATCATAGTGCTCTAATGTAATACTTATATGTAATGTCATTTGTTGTCATGACGTATCTATGATGCCCTGGCCAGTCTACTCAACAGGATGCACTCATGCATGCTACCCATGCATCATACTTGTTAGCCGTAGTAGTACCGTAGTATACACCTATACTCATAACTCAATCGTCACCATAGCGCACTATGATCTTATATAATGGTTGATATGGATATAAAATACATTGTAATGGATAATACGATAATAACCGTTGTAGAGATCAAATATCTATACTGCAATTCTGTTATCAGACCAGGATGTTAGACCATTCAGGATATCCCTGATTTTGGTTGTTACTTATCTATTAGAGATAATAAGGATCTGAGTACTGATCTGTAATATATATATTGATGCAATACATATTGTGTACGTCTACATGTGTGATCTGCTTTCAATATCCTTTTCTCATAAAACATGGATATGGAAACACTGTTAAAATATCTTAGGGGTTACGTACACCTCATGGAGTTATATACACACTTAAGCAGACAATCCAATTGATTAAACTACAAAGATGAAGTTCCTTAATCTAGTCCAAAGACTTAGCTTATAATACACAACAAAAACAAAGCAAAATAGCAAAAACGCATTTCACAGAGGAGAGAGTGCTTTGATATGAAAGATCAATAAAGATAAAGCTCATATCCGTGACTGGTGATAGTGTGAAGTGCTGATATTGTTATCGGTTCAACTATATCTAGACCAATTTTGCGCCAACCTCTTCACATGTGGGCTTCTGATAACCAAATGGCCGAGCAGGGGTCTTCCCGGAAATACCTGAATCTCTGCGCATGCGCCCTAAGCAGGTTACCCGGTGTAATCCGACCAAGGTTCCCGCCATACTTTTTATACCCTATAAAAATAATATTATATTTCTAGATACAATATTTTCCATAAGAAGTATGGGAGAATTTGCCACTATATCATATCATGGACTCTTTTTTAAGATAAGATCCTCTTGAGCTTGAAATGTATAAACACAACATAAGGTCAGCCCTGAATTGTAGAAGAAGCTTGGAAAACTTTTCTATCTGTTGAAGGCTACTTTGGTGGTACCCAGTAATAAGACATTTGACCTACAGTTAAAGATCAACATAGTATGCAGTGACAGCTGAAGACACTGATTAGACTAAATATAGATGTTCATTGTATGGAGCAACAATTTATTATAACCCCCCCCCCCCCCAAAAAAAAATCAGAAATCAGAAATTAGCGAAGGCCAATATTACTCCTATTACTGCGACATCATCATGGAGATTGAGATTAATAGGGATGTGGTTGAGATATACAAAATGTCCTGGCACTGAGATAGGGAATGATAAGAAAATGTGTTGGAAACGGGGGTTGGGGTGTAGAGTCTTGGATATAGGCCGACAAGAAAGACAGTTTAGTCTGTTGGTATATATGGTCCTGTAAAAAGAGGGGTTCTGTAAAAGAAAGGATGTACGGACATTTAAAAGCAGGAGCAGTGGGAGATACCGTTTAAACACAGAATATACTGTGAATGTTCCTGCTGCCGTGGAGGGCATATGAAATTGAGACAGAACGTACCATTCTTCCCATTCTATCTATTCCATTCCTTCCCTTTCCCTGTCATTTTGCTAAATCTGGATCTTTCTGGTCACAATGACTATGCTCAATTGGGAATAACGTTATGCATGATGTTATTCCACCCATTGAAAATACACTGTATAACCCATGTCTCATTGTCTGGGCTCTATGGGACATATGACGGCCGATGCTATCTGCACGCCACGGGCGTGCGAATAGCGGCCGCTATTCGTTCGCCCACAGGGTGCGAATGAGATCTCTTATTTCCACACTGGGTAGGGTCTGAATAATAGTTCTTATTCCCACACCATGTTGGGTATGCAGTAAAGGTCTTATTAGCACCTTATACTATACTTATAGGCCTATAGGGTGGCAAATTTGGCGTGTGAATAAGAACCCTTATTCAGACACTTGGGAGGGTGTGAATTAGAACTCTTATTCCCACACTGGCTGAGGTGTGAGATAGAACTCCTATTCCCACACCATGTGGAGTGTGTATAACAGGTGTTATTAGCACCCTATGTAGGGAGGGTGTGAATAAGCATTCTTATTTCCACCCTGGGGAGGGTGCGAATTAGAATTCTTTTTCCCACACTGTGTGGGGTGCGTATAAAGGCTGTTATTGACACGCTTAGCTTTAAGTGCTGAGGTGACGTGAAAAGGGATGACAATTTTTGCCCCCCACCTCTAGAGGGGTCGAAAACTGTTTTTGAGTGCTATCATTTTTGAGTGCAAAAACGTTTTCGAATGCAAACGTTTTTGAGTGCAAAAACGTTTTTGAGTACAATAACATTTTCGAATGCAAGACACTGATTTGACTTGGGATTGAACCCTGGCTGCCCATGCAAGAAACCAACATGTTACCTACTGCTCTACTGGGGCTCCTGCTGGTGACATTTATTTTTTACATCTAGTCTGTCCTGCACCCTTTTGGGTGTGGGAATAAGGATCATTATTTACACACCATGGGGGTGTGAATAACAATGCCTATTCACACCCTGTACAGGGTGTGAATAACCACTCTATTCCACACACCAATCAACACCCTATAGGCCTATATGGGGTGCCAATAAGCCCTATAATGCAACCATATATGGTGTGGGAATAAGAACTGCTATTCAGACCCTTCTGAGTGTGGGAATAAGAACCGCTATTCACACACCATGGGGGTGCGAATAACGATGCATATTTGCATGCCTGGGGCGTGCGGATAGCGCTT
The DNA here is from genome assembly GCA_947462335.1 of Harmothoe impar. Taxonomy (NCBI): domain Eukaryota; kingdom Metazoa; phylum Annelida; class Polychaeta; order Phyllodocida; family Polynoidae; genus Harmothoe; species Harmothoe impar. Next base: position 17,861,933 of record OX381704.1, on the reverse strand, counting down.
GCCACATAGGCCCGCTCACCACCTATCATTAAAGGGCCATTCTCACCACTCGCACTTGACCATATAGTAGACTAGAACAGTACTAGAATAATGACTGGGATACGCTCGGTTATTATGCCAGTTTAATAGTTGATTGCCTCCCATCCGTTGAATATTACACTATCATAGTGTTTAGAAGACAACATAGACATTGTGAATACATCACCACCCTGTTGGGATAGGAAGTGCCAGTCCTATTTAGGTACATTAGTAGTATAGTATGTATCGGAACGGGACTATAGTTAACTACTGTTTATTACTCAATCGACATGCAGCCAATCAGAGGCCTCCATTTGGTCACGTGACCGGAAGTGACCTACTTAGGGGATTAGTGGTGCATTCTGGGTAACCCTGCAGCCAATCAGAGGCCACCATTTGGTCACGTGACCGGAAGTGACCTACTTAGGGGATTAGTGGTGCATTCTGGGTAACCTACTGACCTACTTAGGGGACCGGAAGTGACGTCATATGACCTAATTTAGGATCACGTGACCGGAAGTGACCTGATGAGTCACGTGAGCGGAAGTGACGTCACATGACCTAATGGCCGACCGGAAGTGAGTGACCTCATTGAGGATCACGTGACCGGAAGTGACTTGATTGATCACGTGAGCGGAAGAAGAAGTTTTTTGTTTAGGAAGTGAGGGTCTTTAGAATCACGTGACTCGAAGCGACGTCGTCACATGAGTGACGCTTTAAGAGACTGCGCGACTTACTAGTAAAAGAAGACGTATGAAAATAAAAACACAACAATATTTTTTTTTTTTTTTTTTATTTATTTTTTTTTCAATCTTGATAAACACTCTATTTTTGAAAAGATGCACACGCTTATTTATTTTTTTTCATATCTCTAAAGGACTCGTTGTCACACCGTCAGAATGCACGCGACGCTTATAATACAAGTAGCGCACGCCGTCTTTCTCTATGGTGTAGGTGACCATTTTGTTTCGCACCACTTTGAAGTTTCTATTTACAGCAATGAGAGTTTTTCGTTGGCGAAGAACATCCAAGAAGTCGTCTGGTTCCTGAGGGTTTTGTTTCTTCTGTACGCCTTTTGCACTCCATTTTTTGGATTTTCTTTCACCGGTGTCGCTGACTCGATCGTAGCAAATGTAAGTCTTAGGGTTGAGACTTAGGATCCCGTCACCTTCCCACTCCGCTTTCATAAGCCCCGAAGTTCTCAGATCGTGAAGGTACCGTCTCTCACAACATCCGCCGGGCGGCGGACACCATTCTCGCACTCTTTCCGTTTTTGTCTTCACGAAAAGCTCTAAGTGATCGTCGCACACCGCTGTCGGAAGCCACTTTCGTTTCTCTCTGAAGTACGTCTCTCTCAGGCGAGGTTTGACTAGGTCATCCAACGTGTCACCGCTGAGAGCCATGTAAAGACTGTCGGTGTCCATTTGACAAAGGGCATAATCGCGCCGATCGACGAATCTATCCAAGAAGTCGTATGTGAACTCTAACATTTTCAACTTCGCGTACTGGTATACCATGAACCCTATTTGAATAGGGAGGTTGTTGTTGACTGTTTTCGGTTGTAGTTCGACTTCAAACAGATCGGAACTCAACTCGGACGCCTTTTTGAAGCGCCACGAATTGGCCAATAGTTCGAACTTCCGACTGTCAGTGTATCTCACCGCCGTGTGTTTTTCTTTGTTGCAGATTGTTTTACCGTACGTAGCGTTTCCCATTAACTTGTAACAGTCTGACAGAATTTTCTCGTTCTCGTTCACGTCGCCACGTCTTCGCGCCGCCGTTACTTCGTCCGCGAAACCGGCAAAGGAGCGTTTAGGTAGGTATTCTACCACCAGCTGCACTTTGGTGACTATCAAACCGTGCTCTAAATACCACTTGAGAAGCGGCGTTCCCAAGAGAATATTTTTTCCGTGGTAACTCCCTATCAGACATCTCTGAGGCGTGTTCAACAGCTTTTCTTCCTGCGCAAAGTCTGACATGTGAGGTCCTATGTCCGATTTTGAAACGGTCGCGTTCTTGAAAACGGGGGTCATTTCTTCGAAGTAGTCTCGTAGGTGAGGCGGCGTAGTGATGTCCACTTGAACTAAACCGAACATTTTCTCCTCTTTCACAGCGGAAAGGATGTCGCTCTCGCTCATCGCGTTTCGAGACACTTTCAAAGCGTCAACCTTCCAGCGTTGTTGGGAGGCCTTGACCCGCTCATCTCGACGCTTCATCTCTCGCCATTCGCACTCCCACACGACGACCAGCTTGTGACCTAGCGCTTTCAAGTAAGCGCTTACTCTGGTCGTTCTGTCGCGTCTCTCCTCTCTCAGTGAAGCGCACTGATATCGGTGCGACGGTATGCACTCGTGAGCGTGGAACCAACACCCGTGAAACTGGAAAACCGTATTAGAGGCCGCGTGAAACCCGTCCACGCGAATTCTCCGACAGCCTACAACCATCTCGCCGCCGTTCAAAGCGTGGCGCAGTTTCACGTCGCGGTCGTGCTCTACGAAGCGTAACCACTCCAAAGCGCTGTGAGAGTTTCTTTGCCTAATTTCGGGCTTGAACTCGGTCTCGGGCCGTCTCACCGCGTAATAGCCCGTGCAGTGCGCTTCGCTCATGCAGCGCAAGTACAGAGAGTTAGCGTCTAGTCCTAGGATGTGTTGGCACGGTCTCGCTTCTTCGCCGTACTTGTGCTCCCTTATCCGCGTGGTGCCCTTCTCGTGAAATCTATGGAAGATGATGGAAGGACCGCCGACTAGATTTTCTTTGATCAGAGCGTGGAGGACGGCGTCGAACTGGGGGAACGTTGTGAACGCGTCTTCTAGGTTTTGGAAGAGGAACCGTAAAGTCAAACCGGCGAGAGAAACTCCGTCTTTCAACATGTCAATGCCGCGATCTTGGAAAAATTTAGCGTGATTTTTCAGAGCTTCTATGAAAGGTTTGACGTCTTTGTTGTTGTAGTGGATCAAGTAGTCTTCCATAGTTTGCATCTTCTCGTCGGACCAAACTTTCTGACATGCGGCGTAGTCGGATTCGGACATTTTGACGCCCGTCAGCTCGCTGTCGAAAGCCGATCTCGGTGGCAGCGTTCTGTTTGCCAGTTTCCTGGTAGACGTCATCCATTCGTAAGGAAAGTGACCTTTCTCTTCGTTCCTGGTGAAAGCTCGCAAATAGGTCGCGTAGTTGTAACCGGGTGCCAAATAGTTGACTACGTCCAAGAAAACCGTGTGCTGTGTGTAAACCGCCAAGTATTGATTGCTTCTCTTTATGACGCTGAATTCTTGGTTTCTTCGGTCTCCGGAGGCGAAGAACGAGTGAAGGCGTATTTTGATCAGGTTCAAGTCGTAACGCCCCGAGTTGAAGCCCACGACTGGAGCTTGACGGATGTATCTCAGAAGACGCTTCTTCAGTTGAACTAACGGGTGTCTGGTCTGAGCCGCAGCGAAGCCGCCTGGAGAAGGGGTGAACGTCGCCTCCTCCAGCAGGAGAGCTTCACCTATCGCCGCATCTAACTTCGCTAAGGTCGGTCGGTAAAGTTCTAGCACAGCTTCCCCGATGACTTTGGCGTTCTCGTTTATGTGATTTAAAACTCGGTCCAACAAGGGGTCGGAATCTGCGTCGGATTCTCTGACGAAGCAGACGGGCCCCTCCCACCCCGGAAAGTCGGATGCGACGCTAGCCGACAAAGGGACGTGATCCCACAGCAGGGACACGTGTTCCGTCGACGGTTCTTTGCACGGTCTGAAGAAAGCCTCGAAATCGAAGGCGATCTTGTAAGGGTATATTCCGGAATGTCCGTCGGGGGGAAAAATGGAGAAGTCTGCTAGCGCTTCGAAAATCGTTCTCGAATTTTGGTAGATGCCACCTACGTAGCGCAACTTGACTTGTCGGCAAGAGGAAAGCTGGTTCCTGTGTCTCTTCAGCAAGAACTCGGTGGTGAACGCCGCCTTACACTTGCAACATTCGTATATGCCCGCGTACGCGTTGAAGTACGTGACGAGAGAGACGTGCAAACCGCCTTTCGCCGTCAGGTGTAGGTTGACTTTACCTCGGGCGGCCAGAGTTCTGGAAGGCGGTCTGATCAGAGTAACGCGTCTTCTCAACTTCCGCCCCGGCACTTGACGCGACGCGGTGTAAACCGCTATCTGTACGTCAAACAAGTTCTCTAACGCGGGTAAGTCGCGGATGTTCAGACCCGGAAAGGATTCAGGTGTGGCAGCGGGACAGAACTGACGTAACAAATCTGAAGCGCGCTTGCTGGTGTTGTATAAGTGAAAGGAAATGCAGCGGAAGATGCAGAGGTTGTCCTTGTTGGGAAAATCTAACACGCCGCTTCTCTTTCCAACTCGACCGGCCTGAGTGATCCTACCGCCTATGGGGAATTCCCCCGGTCCCATGTAAACGCAAATGTTCAAATTGGTAGGAAAAAGAACGTGCCACTTGGTGTCAGCGTCGCAAAGTTTCCGTACTTCCTCGCAAGCGACGGTGTTTTCCATCTTTGAGAGGAGCTCTTCCAAAGTTTCTGAATTAGTTATAGTAGGGAGCGGTTGTATGAGAGTTGCGTTGTTCTGGGAGGTGTGAAAGTAGCGCAGTTTGCTCTTGTCTTCTCTGTGTTGTAAGAGTAAGCCTACCGAGAAACCCACTTTGTATCTGAATCTTTGTGTCAAGTGAATGCGACGCATAGTATCTACAGCGTCACTCAACTCGCCGGTTGGTAGCCTGAAGTTTGTTACACTCACGCGAGTCCCGTGCATTCTGACGCCCGTTTGTATCGCAGGCCAATTCGCCGTGAACGTTTCCTCCCCGTTCGGTACAGCACATATGCGCGGAGGGACGGTCACCCCGTCCAGAGATTCGCGTCGACAGGCGATCTTTCGGCAATCGCCTTCGCCGCATAGAGGGCAAAACTTAGGTACTACTCTACAATTTTCTACGTGTCTCTCGTGGTTGTACGGTCTTTTAAACATTTTGAAACACTTTTCGCATACGTACTGTGTCATGTTTTTTTTCACTCAGTTACCAACTACTTAGCCGTCTAACTATCTATCTATCTATCTATCTATCTGTCTATCTATCTATCTATTTATCTTTCTGTCTGCTGTCTGTGTATCCGTCTGTCTGTCTCATACAGCGTACGTCAAACGCTGTGTGTGTGTGTGTGCGCGCGTGAGCGTTGAGCGTCTCTCATTCCGAATCTATGCCGAGATATTTCAGAATGATCTCTGTTTTGTCATCCAACTCTTTGAGCGCTCTGGTGGACAGCGTCACTCCCTGCTGTGTGGGTTTTTTGTCAGGACCTTCGTACTTGCGCACGTGGACGAGGTTCTTACCGCTGTAGTAGCTCACAGCTGCGTACACTTCGCCCTCCTCATCCAGCACTGCGAACCAGGGGGTGTGATTAGGTCTTCCTTGCGCGGCCGCTGTGTCGCGTATGCGCACCACTGCGCGGATATCGGCGATGCGTGCTATTAGCTCGCGCAGCGCGTCGGCCGTGAAGTGCACTCGCTTGCTTCTGGTCAGAGACGCCTCTTTCACCTGGCCGTCTTTTGTGTAGCGCGGCCTCCTAGACAGTCTAGCCACGTCCTCCCAGATCTCCAGCGTCAAAGCTCCGTCTAAGCAGAACTCTAACCCGAGAAGACGGGAGAAGGTTTTCTCTGCTTCTTCTCGTCCATCTCGTTCTTTTTCTTGTATTTTTCTCTTCTTACTAGGCCTTGTTGTTCTGGAACTCACCTTAGAACGTTTCACACCCGCAGGATGAGTAACACCATCAGCGTGAGCTGAATCAGCAGCAGAACCGATAGCAGGAGCAGCGTCAGCGCTGGTGGTATCCGAGGCCTCGTTGTTGGAACAGAGCAGCCACACGCCGTCGGTGCTGAGTGTAGCGGTAGAAGATGAAGCGCCGCCGCCCTCGTAAGGTGGCGGTGAGGGCAGTCGCCACGGACCGGACGGGGCGCTACTAGTGGAAGTGAGGTCGAAAGGTCGAAGAGGGGAGCCGAAAAACGTACCGCCCACCCCTTTCCCTTCGGGTTGTTCGTACGCCTCGTCGTCAGCGTCGTTCTCTGTCTCACCCTGTTGCTGCTGCTCCTCCTCCTCCTCCTCCTCTTCTTCTCGGTTTAGGGGCTGAGTGTCCGAATAGCTGTCACTCTCAGCGCGAGCGGCGTCGAGGGCGTCGGTCGATGTAGTGGTGGAGGAGAGGGGCTGTGCAACGTGCAGCAGGTCATCAAAGTCATCAACAGTAGTGGGGAGGTAAAAACCCGGTTGCCAGTACTGCGCTGTGCCAGGAGCGTTGTCGTCAGTAGTAGTAGCGGTAGCAGCAGGTGCAGCAGAAGCAGCAGCAGCAGCAGCAGCAGCAGCAGACGCAACAGTAGCAGGCGCAGCAGCCTCAGCAGGCGCAGCGGTAGCAGGCGCAGCAGTAGCAGGTGCAGCAGCAGCAGCAGCCGCAGCAGCCGCAGCCCGAGGATCACCAGCAGGCGGGGCGGCAGTAGCAGCGGCAGCGCGCTTAGCAGCAACGTGTACCGTCGCGAGTGTAACAACGTCGCTAGCACGACGACTACTACCAGTAGTACTACTACCACTACTACTACTACTACTACTACTAGTACTACTACTGCTACTACTACTGCTACTACTACTACTACTGCCGCGAGCGCTCGCTACAGCGGGAGGGTGATAAGACCAAGCGGCTGCGGCGGTAGTCTCATTTTCAGTAGCAAGAGGAGGCACTGACGCTAAAAAGAGCGCTGTTCCGCGTAGTCTTCTTGTTCTTGGACGGCGCTAGGTGTTGTCTTTTGCTCATGGTGGTGACTGTAGAGAGCAGCAAAAGAATGAGTGAGTGAATGGAGGTTTCCAGGCCCCTTATATACGCCTTCTCGCTTCTAGAGCTAAGCTACTTACTGACCCTGTTCAGCTGCCGCCGGCTGGCCGGCGGCCATTCACAAAGAGAAACAAAAGACATAAGGCATGACGTTTTCAGCTGGATCCCTTTCCCCCCTTTTGAGAGATCGACTGTCATGAGCTAAGCCGCTTACCACCCTGTTCAGCAATTCAACGCGCATTAGCTGTATAAAGGATTAAGCGGTTGCTGCCGTCGACTGACCGGCGGCCATTCACAAAGACATAAGGTATGACGTTTTCAGCTGGATCCCTTTCCCCTCTTTTTTTTTGAGGGATCCACTGTCATGAGCTAAGCCACTTACCACCCTGTTCAGCAATTCAGCGCGCGTTAGCTGTATAAAGGATTAACGGTGATGAGCTTAGAGTGTGTATACAAAAAAAACTACAGGAGGCGTGTGGCGTGAAGCAGGACCCCCCTAAGACAAACGTGTCTGTCTGTGAGTAGAGGCGTGTGCATGTGGTGAGCGACTTAAGTGTAAGACAAAAAAAAATCACCACCTCCTGCCGTGGTGAGTAGACCGGGCCGGCCAGGCGGCGGCCGGCTAGTTCAATAGGGAGGGGTGACAGCTGACTAAGGCTGTGCATGAAAAAAATCCGATTTTCACCTGACCTCTGACGTTTGTTACAATGAATGTCAGAGGGAGGGAGACGTCCTCAGGTAGGGGGTAGGAGGTAAGGCTATGGATGAGGAAGAAACACCGTTTTCAGCTGGTCTCCACGGATAGCGATGACATACCCCTCGTCATCTAAGCTCTTAAGGAGCGGAGCGGCTGAAAAAGCGTCATGCGGACAGCTCGCTAGACAGCTGGAGTGCTGTTGGAAATGGGATTAAACTCCCTCTGTATAAAAGCTCTGATTTCTGTTGGAAAAAAACCATATCGCCTCTGACCACAGTAACGTCTAATACCACCACCGCCGCCACCACCGCCGCCGCCGCCGCCGCCGCCACCGCCGCCGCCGCCGCCGCCGCCAAGACGAGACGAGATGGCTCAAGCTATTCCACTTTCAAGCTCGCCTTCACCGCCTTGTCCACCTGAAAAAAAGTTAATGCGGCTTGACGACGTGAGACGCGCGAGGCAGACCGATGGGGAGAACAGAGAGGTAGGACAGCGGCGGTTAGCCTATAGCGACGCCTTGCTTCGTCAACTAGGTAAAGAGTTGAGCGGCTGTTGGAGAGAGTTGGGCAGTAGCTTAAAAGTTACCGCCGCCCGTATGGATGCTCTAGTAGAGCGCAGTGTCAAGACACCGGAGGAGCTGTGTACGGCGATGTTCCGAGTCTGGTGGGGTGAAACCCCGCATCGTCATAGATGGGGAGAGCTCGGTCGCGTCTTCACTCGCATTAGACGCGTGGAACTGTTGGCTCAGTGGATGTCCCTTCTCCACAGACAGGGGTTGGATTTCGAAAACCCCGACTCGCGCGCGATGCATAAGCACTTGGGCACCCTCGGCAGACGTCTAGGTAGCAGGTGGAAAGAGGTGGGGGACCATTTAAAATTGTCGCCTGAGAGGTTAGATAAGATCGCTGAAGAATGCGAATACGGAGGAAGTCCCGCTGAGTGGGCCTTCCGAGTGTTGAAAATGTGGCAAGATGAAGCTGACGGTGCCGGCGGTACACCTTTTGAACTCCTTCGAGTGTTGACTGAGGACATGGGAAAGTTTGACCTCGGCATCGCGATATTACTTGACTTTATCAAGCAAGAAACAACGAGAACGACGGACATGTGAATTGTTGTGTTTTATTTTCATACGTCTTCTTTATTAGTAAGTAAAAAAAAATATCATAACAATTAAGACGCGCGCCCTCTTAAAGTGTCACTTTCTCCAGTCGCAGCTGATCGCCTCATCGAGGCACGTGATAAACAAAAAAAAATGAAGAGACACGCTTCTTCCTCTCGAGAGGAAGAAGCGTGTCTCTCGATTGAAATCTTTTTCTTTTCTTTTTTTCTTAAAAGAGACAAACGCCCCTTAGAGTGCCCCCCCCACCCCCCTAGAGTGCCCCCCTCCCCCCTCCCCCCCTCCCCCCCACCCGCCCCATGCATTCTAAAAGCGCCCCCCTCCCCATGCATCTTAAAGGGGCCCCCCTCCCCTTCCCTCCCCTCCCCTCCCCTCCCCTCCCCCCCCCTTATACACTCTAAAGAACGCTTCTACCTAGTTCAATAAGTCACTTCCAGTCGCTCGTAAAACAATAAAAAATGAAAAAAACAACAACTTATATCGTAGTGTTTTTTATTAGTTTACCGAAAAAAATAAGAGACTCGCCTCCTCCTCCTCTCCTTCTCCTCCTCCTCCTCGTCCTCCTCCTCCTCCAAAAAAAAAAAAGATATCACATTTTAAAGCGCGTGACCCCTTAAAGACGCTCATCTCTTCATTAAGTCGCGTGACGTCACTTCTTCTTCTTCTTCTTCCGGTCACGTGATCAATCAGGTCACTTCCGGTCACGTGATCCTCAATGAGGTCACTCACTTCCGGTTGGCCATTAGGTCATGTGACGTCACTTCCGGTCACGTGACTCATCAGGTCACTTCCGGTCACGTGATCCTAAATTAGGTCATATGACGTCACTTCCGGTCCCCTAAGTAGGTCATATGACGTCACTTCCGGTCCATAAGTAGGTCATATGACGTCACTTCCGGTCACGTGACCAAATGGCGGCCTCTGATTGGCTAACTAGGTCACACGACGTCACCACTAATCCCCTAAGTAGGTCACTTCCGGTCACGTGACCAAATGGAGGCCTCTGATTGGCTGCAGGTCGATTGAGTAATAAACAGTACTTAACTATAGTCCCGTTCCGATACATACTATACTACTTACATTGCATAGCAACAACGTCACATAACAGCAGGGCATTATCCCCCGTGCTTTCTTTGAAAATTAAAAATGACCACAATACACATTATTTTATCATAAAAAATAGGGTATCATAGCCTGAGAAGTATACTTTTTTGAAGTTTCGGCTCAGATTTTTCCACTTTTAATTGATAACTTCACTAAATTTAAATAGCAAGACTGGATTCCTTGGCCTCTTAATGTACTTGTTGAATTTTGAATTGCTTCTCTAAATTGATCAGAAGCAAAGATAGACACCCTTTCCAGGTTCTAACAACATTCTTGAATTTCTCAAATTGCTCAAAGGTTAGAGCTTCACATCTGCCTGATATTCTCTTCAAATCCCTACGCAAGGGATGAATGATCAGCAGGGAAAAAGCTATACTGTCAAAGACTAAACCAGGGGGAGGGGGCAACCAGCCTAATCCAATATTATGGCGAATAATTATAATATCAGTTACATTTTCACTGAACTATAATATGTGATGATTAATAACTGTTAATATGAGTAATGAGATTAGAATATGGGATGCATTCGTTTTGATTTCAATATGTGTTTAATACCGGTACCAGCTTGTTGTTCATGTAACATGTAGGATACTCTTTTTCAATTACTTCATTAAATAGTTTGGCCCCCCAAAAAAGTTGTGTTCAGGTATCCCTAGCGACCCTATTTCTTTTTGGAAGGCTTTTTTTGTGTTTTATCTACCAAAAACCACTCCACTTACTGACATTTTTTTTCCGAAAATCATACAAAAATGGGAGGAAATTTGTCTCAAAATCCTTAAAAAAAATTGGTACCTACCCTATTTTTTTTTTGGGCCATGTTACCTGAACTAAACTTTTTTTTGGCCTTTCTTTATCAATTAATGTGTAATCTAGTTTTGAGTATATTCCATCTTCATATTGTGTCATAGCAAATGAAAACATTTCTTTTCAATTGGATTCCTAGATATATATCCTAAAATATATATTAAGGCCGTTTTATTTTGATAACTTGGATCACGGATCTGCCGCCAAGATTTTTTGAGAATTTTACTAAAAAAAAGTAAATATAGACCAGCAATAAGACCTTTCAGACTGGGGATATTGCTCAACATATCCTCATTAGATAATCCAAAAATGAGGGTTTCCCTGCCTTTTTTCTTTTTTCCCCCCTCTGCCCTTCGGGAAATTTTGTGATCCGGCTCCCCCCCCCATAGGGCAGCGTTTTTCCCCTTCTGCCCTTCCAAAAAAAGGTGACCTAAGGTATGATTGCATTTTCCCATACAATATCCGCATGGTCAACTATAGTCAAAGCGCACTTGGTATAGCAAAATGATTGGCCAATCAAATCACTAATGATGTGAGCATTGATTAAGACTTTTAAGAAAAAGGAAGTAGAGAAAGAAAGGAGAGCAATTTTGTAGTGACAGATATATTCTCAATTTGAACACTTTTGCTTAAGTGAATGCATGGAAATGAAAAGAAAGAGATATTCAATTCAGATTCAACATTTTATTTCCATAATTAATTAATACAGTAATGAGATGATAAGGAAATGAATGTGTGATCAATAAAATATTTACAACAATAATATGTCCAATGATAACTAATGCTACAAACACATATTATATAACTTAGAATGCATGTCATGTAATACTTATAGTAATATTCAGCAGATCTAGATCCATTTAGTTTAATGATAATGAGCCGCATCAGTGTTTAGGCGTGTCTTTAGGCTTGGAGGCCTGTAGTATCTTGTGCAGCATGGAGTGTTTGGGTGGTGCAGTGGGTACAGGGGCAGCTACTACTGGTGCAGCTGCAGCGACCACAGAGGGGCTGTTACGATTGGTGAAGATGTATGGGTGCTCCTGTAAATTAAAGATAAACGTGAATGTCAAAACAAATTGTGACTGTTTTTCTCACATTAGTATGTGCATTGAGCAATAAATCTCTCATTCCTCACACTATCCTCGCACAATTATAACACACTAAGTAACTGCTACATTAATATATCACCAGAATTTAGTAATTAATTATAATATCTCTCACATGATAAGCGTTGCAGGAGGGAGTCCATTATCTCAAAAGTTACATTTTCAGGCGAGATACACCTGGTGCTAGTGTGATAAAGCTCTAAAGATTTAATGAATACAGTGCTTCTGTGATTAAGCATTTTCAATGAATGAACCTGATATCGAAATGTCAACCTACCTTAGTGGGACATTTGTAGGCAGTGTTCATGGAGGGAGTCAGGTCATGAGATGTGGGCTTCTGTCCAACAGGGGTCAACTGGAAAGAAGTAGAACAAAACTAAGCATTTCTGTCCTTGCAATAAGTAAAAATATGTATTTAGTTTGTACCAGACTAATTTTTAAAACCAATATATTGGTGATCCATTTATGGTTCAGCATGGTATTTATTCCAATTGTATTGAATTATCAGTTATTAGTGAAAATCAACATTGGAGTTGGCAAAGTCATAAATCTAAATCCCCAGAATAGGCAATGGGCTGTTGCATTTGAATAAATTGAATAAATCTATAAATCAATTGCATGCTTCTTCAGAATTGTCACATTATACATTTATTGGGCATATATATTGTACATACCATGGTGTTCCAGTAGAAGAAGTTAAGACCCTGGTGCGCCTTCCTATTGGGGTGGAAACAATCAGGGGCAATGTAGCTGGGGTCGTACTTGCCGGTCTTAGGCTGCAATAAAAAATACATATCATGTACACAATGTTTTATGAATTATTGCAAGCTGATTTCTAAGACATGTCCTTTACATGTACCCAAACAGTATCATCATCTTATCTACTGCTGTCATTTCTGATCAAAATGTGTCTACAGCGTTTATGAAAAGCCATTACATGTAGGATGTGTTAGTTGCATCTACCATATGTCTCAATGCAGCCCATCTTCCTCCTGTGGATAGCCACTTTGTTAATACTAGATGCTAGATATTTAAATCTTTCTTAACACATATCCCACTAGGTAGCAACGATGTATCTGTCATATATACAATGGTATTTCCACAGTAGTTACTATTTGGATTCCCATTTATATAATGGCTACATACTAAGTTAGTGATTAAACTGACTCAAATAGATATTGCATATTTTACTACACAGCACTTACATCTTTAGGAAAGTCCTGGTTGAGCAGATGGGGCTGCAGTACCACTGTGAAGTCGTCACGGGTATCATAGCGGCCCCCAGAGGCCAGCTCTGCCATAGCATCATGGAACTGCACTTGAGTTGGCTTAAGGTCTGGTCTGGTTAGGTCGTTACGGGCGCAGTTACACATGCTCCTGGAGAGGGTAAATATTAGTATCCATTAGAACATTTAATGAATCATATAACAATGAATGTACTCTGTGGATGGTGGGAACCGAAATCCCTCAAACCAGTCTCTTTTCAGGCCCGTAACTAGCCCTCTTTGCGGGGTGGTTCGTTTTTCGATAAGGTGGAACTATATAAATTCAATGGTGGAACTTGATGGATTTTCATGAAAAATTATGCAATCAATGACTTGATTTGTAGTCAAAACTATAAATCGGATGAACCATATAATAAAACGGACCATCCTTTCACAGTTTACTCTCTAGAGACCTTAATAATTATCCGATTTACAAGCCGCGAAAACTGACATGGAGCTAATTATCCCCACTTTAAGGCCAGCTAGGGTGGAACTATTTTGATCCATCAGGGCTGTGGGGGGGTTCGTTCGAACCGACGAACCCCCCCTAGTTACGGGCCTGCTTTTTGTTATATTGGTAGACTCAAAAGCAAAATAGCTATCATCAATTTATTGCCATACTTTCCACATGTATTTATCCTGTGATTTGATAATAACAACATTTTCAAACCTAAATATATATATACAAATGTGCCCCTGCGTTTGATCACATAACACAGACATAACTCTCCTTTTGATTATGAGTAATCCCTAGATCCCACAGTTAAATTCTAAAAGAAATAAAAAAGCTTATATATGAAGAAATAAAGTGCCAATTTACCAGTGCAGGACAGTGCAGGTGAGGCCTGTTCTGATGGATGTTACAGGGCTGACATCGGCCATGGGGACCAGGTTTACCAGGGCACGGGGCACCTCTGCATGCAGCTTGTCTAATGCCTCCTGAAGGTGCTTCTTGAAGTTTGTAGGGGAGTACTTCACCTGGGGAGAAAGATATGGCATGTTGTAAATAAACAGTTTCACTCACAATGAAGCACCTGTATTTAGCTGCAAAATAATGTTATAACAACACTTGTATAGTACCCACCTCTTAGGCACAATAATACTGTCAATGATTATAAACCTATGATATTGTTGGTTTGTGATGGAAGATTATGCCTAATTTGATTGCAAACAGTAGTTATCTCGTATTACACTGACTTGAGTCTAAGGACTTTACTTAAAGGATTTGTGTCATTAAATTACTACACTCAAACTATATAGAACACACTAAGATATAGGCCTACGGTAGAAGCTAAATAAACAGATGATAAATCATGCTATAACAACATATTCTGGTATTTAATCTGTATCTCAAGTGGGAAATGATACTGACAATGATAAACCCATTCAAAAAAAGAACTTAGATTATAGGCTTATAGCCTAGAATATAATTGCTGTGCCTACCTTGTCCTCACAGAAGTCACACAGGTCGTTGCCTCCTATCAGCAAGGTGATCAGTTTCCAGTCGTTGACAAAGTCAATACGTTTGTCCTTCTTCATCTTCTTAATCAACCGGTCAGCCTCACCAGGGACATCTCTGTGGTCAGAGGGAAAGGTTGATAACAGTAAAACATTTGCATAGTTACAATAGGCATCCCGTATTGACCAATGAAGCAAGAATAAACCAATATACTGCCATTCAATAGCAAATAGGTTTCATTGCTAAATCGACTAACATGGCTTGTAATGTATATGTAAATAGTAACAGTAATGGACTCTCAGTTCATAAGGGTTTTGTTTTCTTGCCCAATGACAGGAAACTAGAGGTTACAGGGCTGCCGTTATCAATTTTCAAGGAGATACATTCAGTAGGTCGTTCAGTATGAAGTAGCTATGATTTTTGTAAAAATCCCTTGTAATATATGTGTGTGAAATTATCTTTGCATATTTTCCCTATGGCAGTAAATCGAAACAATTAACTGATTATCTGGTATGTTAATTCCCCATAATACTTACTCTGCTTTGGCCCCTGCTACAGCAAAGTTGAACCACCCATCACCGGATCCTGCTTTACCGTAGTCAACAGAATAGCCCTTGATACTTGGGTTGAATTTCCGCATGACATCTGTAATTTGAGAATAGATAACATTTAGGATAGCTATTTGAATGTGGTCAAAAACTACATATCTGAGTAACTGTTAAAAATACAATTATCAATACTGATAAAAGTACTCACTTTAATTGAGCCTATAGCTTACGAAAAATTGTAACACAAACTACAGTGTTCAAGAATTAGCGCACATTGCACTCAACAAGTACCATAAAAACAGTTTTAGGAGTTGAGAGTTCCATTGGAGTTAAAAATAAAGATATTTTAGGTCGTTTGGCAAAAAAATGGGGGTGCCTGCTAATTTAGTGAAAGTAACTTGACTCACTGGTAATAGTGTGGACGCCCTTTTCTAGTGACTTATCTCCACCGATGCACCATGACTCTCCACGCTTTTCCCTCAGTACTGTAATGGCTGTCCAGGCATCAATCCCATTACCAGCCTGAAATAATGATATTTATGGAGAATGTCAAAACCATATAGCTTAATTGCTTGATTTCGGCAAGCACATAAAATCATTATTCAGCAGGTTAGTTGTCAAAGGAATTAAGGGCACAATAATAGGCTTAACAAAATATGCTCATAAAGGACTGCAAATACTAAAGTGGGTCTAATTAATGTGATTATTATATCAAATAAAGAAAGTACAATGATACTCATAGAAATTATACTTACTGTGATTGAGTCACCGAGGGACGCGATTATATTGATGTCTTGTGGACGGAGTTCATGTACTGTTTATATAAAATGATAAAAGTCATTCAGTAAGGTTCACCAGAAACAGGAGAAGAGAGGGTGGGATAGCGAGCAAAAAGTGAGACGGGGAGGGAGAGCATAATCATGTCAAGAAAAAAATATAAGACAAAGATAAAGAACAATTTAAATGAACTAATTGTAGTGGGGAATGGTTCAGCATGATACACAGTACCGCATGTCAATTAAATCTCATCCTTACATGTTTTGGGTGTGGCTGGGGTGGTGTCGACCTGACAGTTAAAGTCATAACTGAAGGTGTTCTTCATGACGGCTGCCTTGTCCTCAGCCACTCGTTGTTCAAAATCAGCCCGCCAGGTGGCATTCGTCTCCAACATCCGAGCAAATGCAAACATTGTCCTCTGGTACTTGTCAGGGCCAGAGCCTGGATCTGAGAGATGAATAAGATGGTTAGTTTAATCGGATAAAGATATGTGCTATCTATTGTGATACCTCTGCCTAGATTAGAGTACTAAGGCTCACCACCATATTAATGTATGAGATTTGAAGTATGCCATATATTTCTATATATTTTCTTTCCATTTTTGGTCTTCATTGAGATAAAAAATGATCTTCCCTGACCAATATATACAAGTTTGATAAATGAATTCATATGAATATCTCCGGCGGCAAAAGAATGTTGGTTCTAACAAACGTCACCTATAGTATAGCAGCTTTGTTAATATGTAATCAAATGAAGATGTTCAGAAAGTCTAATACATAAATGGCAACACTCTGCAAGGCATTACTCTTAGTTATGTGCACAAGACAACTTATATTGTATTAGTAACAAAAGCAGCAAATTATAAGTGACAAGTGCCTGGATGACTCAAGAATAAACATAAATCTATATTCAAGTATAAAAGAAGTACCTACCTGCAAAGGTGAAACCTGCAGCACAGGCCAATACGAAGATCGCTAACACTGAATGGTGCATGGTGACGATGTAGTGATGTTTTCCTGGAGTAGAGTCTGGAGGTAGGATTGGTCTGCTGATCAGGTTGTTGTACTTGATGACTAGACAGCTGTGACTGTGTCTGCTTTACCACTGAACAGCCCTGACTTATATACAGGCTTGTAGGGTACCATTGACGTCACTGCCCAGGTAAAATATGTGAAGTACTGTCACCAAGAGAGTTCAAGTAGGGAGAAGACAGTGGTGTGATCATCTCCCGATCGTGACAGTTGTATCTTCTTATCTCATTCACCCAGAAAAGTGAGAGTCTATTCTTATCTGAGTGTGGATCTTGACACTGTTTTATGTAAGGGTCACCTTTGTGTTACAGTAGCTATGCCGCCCTCCAGGGGTTATCTATGCATCCTGAATCTAGATTAATCCTTTAAGGACAAGGATTCATGTTCACTTGTTGTCATGATGCACCAATGCAGTACTAGTGCTTGTTAGTTCTGTGCATCATCCTGATTCTTGCTGGATGTATTAACCCCATATGATTGGCAGGTGAGTGAACTGCCAGGGGTGCTGCCATGCCTCAGGAAGAGAAAAGGGAATAGTGCTTTGAAGCACTAGCTCATTCTTAAAGGGTGTATAAGGTGATATACTGGTTATTCAGGAGGTGCATTTCAGTGATTAAAGGTTCAGATAAAGAAGGCGGTCCTTACGAAAATCTGCGCAGTGGGATGTTGTGCAACAGAATGCGGCAAATGTAACACACAGCTAGAACACAACTTCCAGGTATTAAACAAACAGGGCAGATACAAAGGGTGCTCTATAAGCAAATGACAAATAGATGTGGGTTCTTTGTTGCTACCTCAATCGCCATTCATTATCCATGTTATTTCTTCTAATGATAACAGCATGGTTAAGTGTATGAAAGCCTCATTTCATGAGCAAAATCATAATGGCAAAGAATAAGTTTAGCCTACTTTAGAGCATTACATTTCTTGCATCTTGAATCCTATAGCGTGCACCAGCATATATACATTCTCTTTGAGTATAATAAAGGCACCTGTTTACGTGGTCATATCACAGAAATACAAATTACACAGTAGCCACAATGGTATAGGCTAATGCCTACTTTGCTACTCGCTCTATTAGTCTCATTCCAATCCAAATCAACACCGGAATCAACCCATACTTTTATTAAAGTGACAAGGTCCGATTTTTTCCATATTCTAAATCCTACTTAAATGTGTTCCACATGTCAGTACAATATCATATTTGGAGAATAGGAAACAATATAATGCCATCTATGGGCAATAGGAGCCCATTTAGAGGGTCCGACATGACCCAGGTCCAGTATTTAACAGTGTATTTTCAATGGGGGAATTATAGGGTGCACTCCAAAAGTCTCTA
This sequence comes from Harmothoe impar, assembly GCA_947462335.1. Taxonomy (NCBI): domain Eukaryota; kingdom Metazoa; phylum Annelida; class Polychaeta; order Phyllodocida; family Polynoidae; genus Harmothoe; species Harmothoe impar. Next base: position 17,843,866 of record OX381704.1, on the reverse strand, counting down.
ATTCAGGATATCACTGAAGATTGACTGAATTCTAAGGTGAATTATGGGGAATAATGTTTAAAAAAATTGGTAGGACATGTAGTATGGTCATATTGAACAATCTTGTTCATTTTTAACAAAATTGATTTTTGAGCCCTACTCATCAGACTATGTCACTTTAATCAAACTATGCTCTATTGCTTGTGATCTATAGTGATACAATAGTATACACCTACTCATAATGTAATTTTCACTGGCGCATTACAATCATTCATGACAATAACAGAAAGAAATTAGCCATGATTACTGACTCCTACCTTTCTGGCAGTAAGATTATAGCCCAATAATCATTGGTTCATATCTACCGGTATGCTCAATAATTATCAGTTATCAGGATGCTTGGCCTTTCATGATATCCTTGAACGGGGGTTTCTGTGTATCTACGTATCTATTACTTTGATATGTTCACTCGTCAAATGTCAGACACATATTGCTGCAATATATGTGTCCTTGTTACTTTCTCCATTTGCATGATACTTAACTAAAAGTGCCATTTAGAAAATACTAAATTCATGACTGCAACAGGCTTGATACATTCTTCATCTAATACGGATTTGGAAACATTGTCCAAATATATCATGGATTGTGCATACCCTGCGGAATTCCATACACACTCTTTTTAGATTCTTGACATAGCTTTATTATCCACTTGATCAAACTGCAACAATGAAGTACTGCAACCAAGTTCAAAGACTCAGCTTAAAATATACGACAAATAAATACCCAAATAACAAACACACAAAGGAGGGGAAAGTGTTTAGATATAAGAGAGATCAATGAAGATAAAGTTCAAATCCGTGACTGGTGATAGTGTGGATTGCTGATATTGTTATCAGTTCAACTTCATCTAGTCCAGAATGTATTGTGTTTCAGGTAACATGGCAAGACAGTCTAAAGTATGGCTATAGGCCAAAATTTAAACAATATTTTTTCCGTGAGAAGTACAGGAGAATTTGGCATTATGTCTTGGGCTATTTCCATAACTCTAAAAATTATAAGATCTTTTTGAAATGTACAAGCGCAACCTATGGCGTTGGTCCTGAATCGCAGAACCTACTGGCGACATATGTTTAACTGTTGGCCTATGTCAATGTACAGATTGCCTCTGTGGTGATAATGCACTTGACATAGAGCTATAGATCAAGTTAGTGAGCAGCGAAGGTGAAGGACGGCTGTAGACACTGATTAGACTAAATATAGATTATTGATTGTATGAAGCAACCACTGTATTTTAACTAAACTAAAAACAACATCAATCAGGAATTAGGGAAGCCCAATCTTAATTTTTCAGATCGCTGCAACATCAACATTGAGATTAAGATCGAGAGGAATGTAGTTGAGTGATGGTTTTGGGCACACTGTCTGCAAAAAATACAGTTTACAGCTATGTGGTCATGTAAAAAGAGGGAGTTCAGGGGCATCACCCTCCTCTCTAATTACAACTGGGGTTAAAGGACCCTCATAGCTATAACACAGATGGTGCCCCTGTACATGCTGCTTGGCCTGATTAATGTACGTTTTGAATTTCTAATTGTGTCTCTAAGTCCCGCCTCTGAGTTCACTAGAAGCAAAGATATAGACAAATGCCAACGCCCATTGATACCATCTCTGTTGTATTTCACAAGTGGGGGCTGGGGCCATATTCCACCAAGCATCACAAAGCATAGTATCAATGTAGTAGGCATTTGTCTATATCTTTTCCTAGCCCATTGAATACGGCCACATTGTATTCAATGGGGGCATTGAATACGGCCCTTCAGTGCTAAAGCATAGTAAGTCTTGTATTTCAAAAAAATAAAGATACTTTCCCCAATTCCAGCAACATTGAGCAACTCAAATTTCTCAAATTGCTCAAGGATGAGAGCTCCACATTTGCCTGGATATTTTCACCTGGACACTACCATTTAGATTTAATAATCAGCATAGAATTGTTATTATTATTGATAGATCCAAAATGGAACTGTCAATAAGGGAGAATTTATCTCTTATTGCTAGTGCAAACTGCCAATAAGAGAATTCTATCCTGATATTGATAGTTCGACCATTTCCCATGTCAAATCTAAGAAATACCCAATGACATGTCACATTTTTATCATGTCACTAAGCCACATGTGGCATGTCGAAATGACCAGGTCGCCAGGTTGATTTTAATTTAGCTGTTCGCCTTAATCTTTTTGTCTTTAGTTAAGGCCTTATCAATCAACTTTAGGGGAACAGATGGGGGCTTGCTGTGTCACTTTTCAATTTTTAGGGTGCACCCTCTCCTTTTACCAAGAGAAGGGGCACCCACACAGTGTGGGAATAAGGAGTCTAATTCGCACCCTCCTCAGTGTCTGGATAAGTGGGCTCATTTGCACCCTGAAGGCGTGGGAATAACGGCCGCTATTTGCACACCCCTGCTGTGTGGATAGGATCGGCTGGTCGATTTTGGCTCCAAAGTCGATTTGAAGTGAGACATGTCAATAAGACAGAAATCTCCCATTATTGACCACACAACCGATTTTGAGGATTTTGAGTGCATTTTCCATTCTTTACATATTTCCATGCCGGCCCCTTGTGTGCGTGTACTGTCAAAATTTCTAAACATGCTTTGAGGTTTAACCCTGCTAAATCAAACAAAAAGGACCTGGAAATAATGTTTTGCTTCCAGCATTCTATTCAGGCACTCACCGGGTAACGCTAATGATCCTAGCTTGGAGTAAGAGGTCACATGACCACAACAAGCAATGACACACGGTATTGCTGTCAGCAGTGTTCAGGTGTTACAATTATGGGTGTGCAGAAACTGAATAAGCAGAGATAACAGAGGCCCAAAAGAAACATGGTGAGAAAACAAATGACTCCTTTCAAGTTACTTCATTAAGGAGTTTCTTTTATCAACTAATGGATATCTAGTTTTGAGTCTATTCCATTATCAAATTGTCTCATATCAAATGAAAAGCTCTATGTACAACTGAATTATTATTACTTTTTATTTTCAAATGCCCAAAACCACTGAGTTATGCACAGAGCCATATATACCATCAATTCAGAAAGGATCTTGTTTCAGGCAAGTTTCTTTTTTTTTTAAAAGAAATTACTTTTACTTTTACTCGTGGTGGGCAACTTCCTTTTTCAAATATTTGCAGTATTCCCTGAGCATATGAATAGGTTAACAGATCTCTCTCCGGTCTTCCAACTGTTTTTACTTTTTGCAGTGATATATTTCCTTAACTATAAGGTTCACTTTCAGCTTCATTCCATATGCTCTATACATATCTTTGTTTTGTTTGGGTTGCAGACCATATTGCTATGTGCTTGTCCCATACAATCAGCATGGTCGATAGCCCTGCAGTGATATATTTCCTTAACTATAAGCAGGTCCAGGCAACTCCCACCTCCCGGTACATGGCTCCCTCTAGGGGCGCCCTCATAACGGAGGACGCTCAGGGTGTCAGCTATAGCAGCGTCCTCATTCTAGACTAGTAATTTAAAACTTAAAATTTTAATGATTCATTATAGTTTTGACATTAAGAGACACAGTCAATGCAATGGAAATGTATGTGTTCATATTCCTACCAATTTATATAACGTTTGGATGATGACAACAATGACTAAAATTAAGTTATGTTAACAGGTTAGGCTAAAATCTATGAAAACTATAAATCAATTGTGATTTTTTTGCCAAACTTTAGAAAGAAATCATATAGATAGTGTACAAGCTACATATGTATTCTAGGTGAATCCAAGAGATCTAAGGTCTATTTACTGGAGCAACTGAGCAATATTGAGTTAAATAAACCTATGTAAACCTGGATACACAGAGCAGGGGATGGTCGGGGGCGGGCCGTGGTCAGCCGTGGCTGGCCCAGTAGCCGCCGCTGAGCTTGAGCAGTCCCCCCCCCCTCCCCGCCGCCTATAGGCATAGCCGTGAGAGTGAGTGAACCGTAACGGAGTGGAGCCTGTCCGTCCGCCCCCCCCCCCCCCCACACCAATATAAAGCTGTGACCCCCCCCCCCCACCGTCGAGGTGGTGGTGGGGGTGGGGGGGGGTGAGAACGTCCCCGGGAATGAGGGCGGGCCTTTTAGTTCAGAGCGTCCTATCCTCCTCGCCATTGCTTAGACCTGATAAGGTTCACTTTCAGCTTCATTCCATATGCTCTATACATATCTTTGTTTTGTTTGGGTTGCAGACCATTTTGCTATGTGCTTGTCCCATACAATCAGCATGGTCGAATAGGTATCCCTTTTCTTTAATATTTTCTAACGGTATCTGGGCTATTTGAATACTTGGCCATTTGATGAACTCAAATCACTGTGAGCATCAATTAAGATGAATACAATTGGGTTAGAGAAAGATGGTAGTGCAATGTTGTATAGACAGATTCATTGTCAGTTTTAAGACCTCCCCTCATGGCTTTGTATGTATGAGTTAAAAGGTTAACACAGAGACATTTAATTCAGATTCAACATTTTATTTCCATGATTTATTAATGAGATGAAAAGGAAATGAATGTATCATCAACAAAAACGTATTTACAATAATAGATTCAATGATAACTAATGATTTACTTAAATACTACATGATTTGTTATTCATTTAAGTAATATTCAGCAGATCTAGATCCATTCAGTTTGATGGTAGTGAGCCCTTCAGTGTTTTGGCGTGGCCTTAGGCTTGGAGTCCTGCAGTATTTTGTGCAGCAGAGAGTGTTTGGGTGGTGTAGTCGGTTTGACAGCTTGGGCAGTTTCCACAGATGGGCTGTTCTTGTTAGTAAAGATGTACGGATGGTCCTGTAAAATTGGAGAAAGACATACATGAATATCAATCCTCAATATAAGAGTAACATTTATGACTTTCAATTTTCCGAAAAGCAGCCTTTGTACCCTTAGTATGTCCAGTATGTCCCTCTAGAGCCACATGCTCAGGGATCGAATGACTATGCACTGTCAGCAATTTGGCCTTTTCCATGCTCTATGGCGCCCTATATGTATTCTAATGAATCACAATGGATGAAGATACTAGAGTCTCCTGGTGTGACATGATAGCCCTCTCGAGCTTTTTGGATGTTGATACAGTCTATTTTGTGCATGTCACTTTAACAATCATAATATTGAGAACACAACGTACCTTAGTGGGACATTTGTAGTCAGTGTTCATGGAGGGAGTCAGGTCATGGGACGTCGGCTTCTGCCCAACGGGGGTCAACTGGAAAGAAGTAGAGCAAACTAAACTTTAGTGTCATTGCAATAAGTAGAAGTATGACTGCAGCTGGTACTCAATGTATCAAAAAGGAATATGTTGGCATATTGCTCATTACATATTCAAACCATGTGGCATTATCCAATGTCGTAAGATGTAATAAAATTTAACTTGTATTTTGTGAGTTGAGTTGATTTTTCGATGGCTGTCATTATTTTAAATCAATGAATTTATTTCACCCTTTAACAGAACTGTCTTTTTATAGAACTGTCTATTCCCGCCTTAACGTGCATGTGCTACCCCTCTATAAGGTGTGTATACTGTACATACCATGGTGTTCCAGTAGAAGAAGTTAAGACCCTGGTGAGACTTCCGGTTAGGGTGGAAGCAATCAGGGGCAATGTAGCTGGGGTCGTACTTGCCGGTCTTAGGCTGCAATTAAAAATTCATGATATAAAATACAGTGTTTTATAGATCATTATCCTAAGACTTTCTTTAACATATATCCACATACATGTACTATTGTGTTATCATCACCTGGTTTCTGTTTGAAATGTGTATTAAATGGCTTGACAATACATTCATACGGCAGGATACATGTCTGCATTGCACATCATATAAACACCTAGGTGCATCCCATCTATTCATTTCATTGATACTAAAAATTTGAATGTATCATTACATACAGGGTGAGATTAAAGATGTATCCCTCCTATGCAATGCTATTTCTGCTAGACAATGATAAAGTAATAAAGAGATACAGTTTAGTTACCTGTTGATTAGATGGTTACATATTAAATTATTGACTTATTTATTCTAACAGACAAGAAGATGAATAACACATATTACACTCTACAGTACTTACATCTTTAGGGAACTCCTGATTGAGTAGATGGGGCTGCAGTACCACTGTGAAGTCATCACGGGTATCATAGCGCCCTCCTGAGGCCAGCTCCCCCATAGCGTCATGGAACTTAACCTGAACTGGCTTCAGGAGGGGTCGGGTCAGGTCGTTACGGGCACAGCGACACATGCTCCTGAAGAAGGGGACATTTGATAATAATTATTAGCATATTGAATAAACAATTGCTAATTTGTGAAATACACACATCAACATGTACAATGTCACTTTTCCTGAAATGCAATAGAGCTGTACCACAATTGGTACATGACTGTCAAACTCTAAAATAAAAAAGATTCAAATGTGAAATACCGGTTTTGACATAACTAGCACACATCCCTTAATAAGCATACAATTCTTTGGGCCCCATTATTCATTTCTGGTATTTTTTTCAGCACACTGTGTTCTATTTACATAGAAGACAGTATACAGTGAAACATCAATAATCTGACCACCCCCGTTTCAGGAAAATAATGGCCAGATCTTGAATCCACCAAATTATTGAAGCACATTTATATGTTTATGTATAGACCTGTGCCTGACAAGCAGCCGGATTATCGAGGGTGCCGGATTATTGAAGGTCAGGTTATTGAGGTCTCACTGTATATGTAGCTAATATTAATTAAGTGCCCACCATTGCAGTACGTCGCAGCTGGCGCCTGTTCTGATGGAGGGTACGGGGCTGACGTCGGCCATGGGGACCAGGTTTACCAGGGCACGAGGCACCTCTGCATGCAGCTTGTCTAAGGCCTCCTTAAGGTGCTTGTTGAAGTTTTCTGGGGAGTATTTCACCTGGGGAGGAAGAAGTAATGTAGTTCGAGTGAGTAGTTCCCAAATGAATATTGGATTTTAAGACATGCCCTTATTCGAGATAATCTTTTTAATTTTGTGTGTGCCGTAAAACCTTGTGTGTAAGCCTAACTTGCGTATGAGCCACACCTAGAATTTAAGCCGGTCCTATAAGCCACACTGGGGATCTGATTATGATGACTTTAGTACTGTACATAGTAGAAAAAACTCCTATGAGCCACAACTCGACTCTAGGCCAATCTTATAAGCCACCCCATTGATTTGATGCCTTGTACCAAGTCTATAAGGCTCCCTTCACTGTATTTCATGTACAGCTTGGTACTTGTCCTAAAACTCCTACATACTGCACATACAATAACTTTGTGTTTGCAAAAGCATAAGGTTTTAAATAGGCATCGTGTTGATTAAGTGTCTCTGGTAATTAGCTTCCAAACCTATAACTGCTGGGATTGTAGGCATATAAGTTGTTCATACCTTGTCAAAACAGTAGTCACACAAGTCGTTGCCTCCAATCAGCAGGGTGATCAGCTTCCAGTCGTTGTCAAAGTCAATACGGGAGTCCATCTTCATCTTCTTAATCAAGTCATCAGCCTCAACAGGGATGTCTCTGTTGGAGAAAAGGGAGATTTTTCATAGTAATACATACAAATAATTACTAGCATATATTGTTAAAATATTTAAGAGGTACTACTTTCTAGCAACATTGTCCCTTTGTGATCCAAAACAAAATGAGAAATATTTTCAGCTCTGCCTTTATCAATTATGCTATACTCTGTTCTACCAAGAGGAAACATACCACATACATGACATTTATATAATAATCTCCTATTAACCTGTATATTAGTGGCCGGCGGTGATTATATTGTAAGCAGCCCGGTGAGATTGTGGACTTTACATCTGTTCCAGACATGAGTTCATACAACTTGTCATGTTATCTCATCTTTGAATCGCGTACTGTACTTTAGGAAATCACTTTGTGAAATAAAATACTTTATGAATTCAAAATTATACATGATAAAAAGATTTCCCATCAGAATACTTACGCTGCCTTAGCCCCGGGTACAGCAAAGTTGAGCCATCCATTACTAGTACCTTCCTCACCGTAGCCAATAGAATAGCCTTTGATGCTTGGATTGAACTTCCGCATCACATCTGTAATTTGAGGAAAATGATATTAAGAATAGTTGTTAAAGTACTGTAGTAATTAAGCATCTGCGAATTTGATGATAAAGGACTATCATTACAAGTATGTATGTACATATGTCTTTATACTGTGGACAATCATTCTAGAAGGAATATTGAATAAAATTTATATATTTATTTACAAATAAATATTCGCAGATAGCAAAGTTAAACAAAAATAGATAAGCTCAGTTGCGGTATCTAACCATCTATAAAACATTAAGTAGTGAATGCAACTTGACTTACTAGTGATCGTATGGACGCCCTTTTCTAGTGACTTGTCTCCACCAATACACCATGACTCTCCACGCTTCTCTCTCAGTACCGTAATTGCTGTCCAGGCATCAATTCCGTTACCAGCCTGAAATAACAATAGTTTCAGATGAAGACCATATAAAGCTCAATTTGGCAATTTGGGTCAGTACATATATTGCAAAGGCACAGTCACTTAGTTGTTGAGGTAAGTAAATGCTCTTGAATGTTGACAATATGCCAATATATATATATATATATATATATATATATATATATATATATATATATATATATATATATGTAACAGTATCCTGATAACTAAGAACAAGAATGCGACTCTAACGTCAAGCCTAATTAGTATAACTTCAAAGAAAAGACAACATCAGTTATATGAAGACGTATACTTACTGTGATTGAGTCACCTAGGGAAGCGATTACATTGATGTCCTGTGGACGGAGTTCATGCACTGTTGATATAAAAAGATCACAGCCATTGAGATCCAACTGATTACATGTTAACATTGTTAGAGAAGATGATATGATACAATAGGGCTTCCCTAGCCCACCTTAAAAGGGTCTTTATCTCCTCTCTTGTATCCACTATTTTGTGTGTCCATATACGCAGACACAGACACATGTATCTATCTCTGAAAGAAATTCTGATGTAGCTTTCCCGCCATGAATATGACCTTAAATGTCAATATGGCGTTAAAAACTCAATACTCACTGATGCAATATAAATATCCACAGGGTCGTGGAGAGAATGAGTGGGGCGAGGAAGCATAGACATATGGGGAAAGAATAAAAGATGCGCAGGATGAATGAATTAAGGAAAGAAATAAAAGAAAGAATTAGAATGAGCCAAAAAGTGTCGGTATGCATAGTGTTTCCCCCGTGGAAACAACCAATGAAAAAATGCCACCCTGACATTTTGAGGCAAATAAATGTCATCCTTACCTGTTCTGGGTGTGGCTGGGGTGGTGTCGACCTGACAATTAAAGTTGTAGTTAAAGGTGTCACTCATGATTGCTGCCTTGTCCTCAGCCACCCGTTGTTCAAACTCAGCCCGCCAGGTGGCATTGGTCTCTAACATCCGAGCAAATGCAAACATTGTCCTCTGGTATCTATCAGGGCCCTGGCCTGGGTCTGAGAGAAAATAAGTTGATATTTTAAGTCTGTCTATCTACCAATCAATTCTGCTTTTATCCTGAAGTATGCGATTGGATGTAAAAGTTTAATAGGCAGATTCACATAAATGCCGCTAACCACATAGAAATGTATTAGGTTTTAACAATTATTATATATCCTATTAGTGGCAAATATCTACAATTCATCATCCCTTTTTATGGGTATAACACATTAAAAAGTCCATCATGAATTGACAAGTGGTGTATGCACACTGTGAAAGTATTTATATTCATGGGGTTACATTTTTGCAGAAAAGTGAAAAATCAGCAATTTTGAGGGTATATTTATTGCATTCTGTAACATACAAAAAATATGTGGATTCTCAATTCCTGCATATCCCACAAGAATACATACCACTCTAAATAAAGTATGACCACAGTAGATTTAGTACATTTGAATTAATATCAAACTATACAAGAAAAGTGCTTACTTACCTGCAATGGTGAAACCTGCAGTGCAGGCTAATATGAAGATCGCTAACACTGAATGGTGCATGGTGATGATGTAGTTGTGTTCTCCTGGAGTCTGGAGGTAGGACTGGCCTGCTACTCAGACTGTGCTACTGTGATACTAGACAGCTTAGACTGTGTCTGCCTTATCGCTGGAGGCCCCTAACTTATATACAGACCTGGAAGAGAGCATTGACGTCACTGCCCAGGCAAACTATGTGAAGTACCGTCACCAAAGCTCAAGTGTAGGGAGGAGACAGTGGCGTGATCATGTCCATGTTGTGACAGTGGTATTTTCTTATCTCACCCTTAAGAAAAGCGAGAGTCGCTTCTTATCTAATTGTTATGGTGGATCTTGACATTGCTTTACATAACCTGTATGCTACAGTAGCTCTGGGGGTTATCTCCAGGGGTTATCCGTACATCCATACATCCTTAATATAACAGTAACCCTTTGAGAATGAAGTCCCGAGCCTTTCTGCTGTTTGTGCAAATGGTGCACAGTGGGCAGGGGCATGGCAAGCAGTATGGGGACTGAGGGGTATTTTGATCCTATTGACCCATTTTTAACTGACATTTTTGGTTTGACCTTTTTTGGAGTTGGTCAAAATGGGGGGGGGGGGAATGACCTGGGACTGACCTGGACTGACCAGTGCTGCATTGCTGCACCATGCCAACTTTTTGAAAGCGTTACTAAGATCTTAGTCAACATGATCCATGGGTGCAGCATTAGTGATTTGCTGAGCAGTGCTGCATTCACGCATCATGCTAAAAGGGCAGTATGCTTTCTTTAAAGGGTTAATAAGGTGATATCATGTAGGCGTATTGGACTGATTGAGTGTAAGGTTATCAGTAAAGGTTAAGATAAAGTAGCTGCTCCTTCTAGTGATATGTTCTGCGTAGTTAGTGGTGGTGGCACAGTATGTAGAACATATAGACTATAGTGGTGTCTAGCATGCAGGTAGAAATAATTAATTTTCAGTCAAATTCATATAATTATTATATTTAACATGAGGCAATAAGGCAACATTTGCCATAATTCCATCTGATCCCAAGTGTCAATTAACTGACATCATCACTATCGAAACGAGCATGGCAATCAAACGTATTTTACCGGCTACTCATAACATCTTTACATCTCTTATGCTAAAGTAATAAAAAGTATACACCTGCTCTTTAACATATTGCAATCATCATTAGAGCACGATGCCCATTCATAAAGGTTAAATATAGTAACACAACTAAAGTTACATGCATATATAATATATCGGACCAGGATGTTTGGCCATGCATTCAAGCTATTCGTGACTGGGGTTTGGTTCTTATCTATCACTTATCTTCACCTATCATATTTTAGAGACATATTGCGGCAATACATATATAGTACATGTAATGTTAATGCGCGATCTTCTTTGGTTTACTCCGTATTAAAGCTCGCAATTTTCAAATACCATTGAGAAATGACTATAATGTAAGCAACTATCATATGGATGTGCAAACTTTGCCAATTAGTGTATTGTCTATGCACACCCCATGGAATTACATGCACACTTCTTTTACATTCTTGGCATAGCACACGATCATCTCGATTAAACGCAAGGACTTAGATGAGCCTCAAATATAATACAAATTCAAAACTTGTAAACAACAAACAAACATGAGACTATTTCAATGTGGCGAAAGTTAAAAGATAAGCGTGACATGAATAGAGATAAAGTTTATATTCGTGACTGGTGATATTGATTGATTGCTGAGATCGTTATCAGCTCACTTCTATCTATAAGTCAAAATATAAACTGTTTCCAAAGAAGTATTGAAGGAAGTGTTCACTGTTTCTCTGAGAAGACAATATGATGTTGGTCCTGTGTAGACCAAGGCATCTGACGGTGGATTTCTTCAATTTAAAAAAAGAGAGCAAAATTGAGGTCCAAAAGATCGCAATAAAATCTTGGTAATCACCGGCAAAGACAAATTCACAGTGTGGGTTTTACGTGAGTTTTTAGATGCATACTACCCCTTGTGAGGCTATAGGATATTCCTTAAGTCTAGGAGCAGTTGATACGCGATCGATCATGAAGATTCCAGCTGTGGTAATAATGCACTTGACATACAGTGTAATAAGAATGTGATGAGGGTCGGGGTTGAAGGTGAAGGACGACTGTAATTTATCTTCCTCTCAATCATCTACTCAATGAAACTAAATACAGATATATCAATATAGATATATCCTGTTCATTAAAGGGGTCGCCAATACCGTAGCAAACTGAACTAGATTAGATAAAACACTGCCTGGTGCCAGACAATGAATATCAACAGTATTTGCTCTGATTTCCAGATGTTTGTCCAATGTCCTGTTTCTTTTACATGTGTGGTATAATCCACCCCATTTCAGATATACGCTTGATACCAACACATTAATGATGTAATAGAACAGTGTGTGGAACATGAGATCTGTAAAATCGCTCTCATGTAAAACATGTACCTTGGTATAATACATGTTGATGCATTAATAATACAGGGAGCTGCCCCCCTGGGGCCAATATAACGCACATTAATGGTAAATGTAGGCTACCCCTGTGAGAGACCGATAAGTGTAATACATCTGTTGAAGAACTATCTAGAATTTCATAATGTTTCAGCTATTTATCTGATATTGTGTCAAATGTGCGATAACTGGTGGGAAATTATGGGTATGATGTCTGTCCTGATAAGTTAAGTCATGTCTGGGAGTCATGTCTGGGAGATAAACAAATAATGGTGGTATACACGATATACGCCGGGAGTTACAACTGGAGGTCTTGGGGCCGCAGGTTTTGAAATATATCAAATGACCCTGAGAAAATCTTGGGAATTTTACCTTGAGATTTGTGTATTATATGGCATTCTGAGTCTACGATGCTGTTGTTTCCCAAAATATGGATGGGCCCAAAGATACTTGGATCCCCCCTCCCCCAACTTTAACGTTTATCCAGGCCTCAACCCCCGTCCCGCCGCCACTCTCACCCCGTTGTGGAAGGCTTCACAGCGAGAAGAAGTAGGATCACTGTAACTCTCAAATGGGAGTCCAGCCCCGATCACTGAGTGAGGTAACTCTCCCCACAACTCTAAAGTGACTCCCAATCATTAGGGAGTCTTATTAGAACAGAGTCATTATAGAGTCATTATAGAGTTATTTTAGAGTCCTACTAATGTTTAGGAGTCACGTTAGAGTCCTGGGGAGAGTTACCTCAGTGATCACGTCGGGAGTTACAGTGATTCTACTTCTTTTCTGTGTGAATTGTTGTTCGACCACTTTCAACAGCAAACAGGTTCTGTGTCGGGGAGTTACGTGAGTCACTCACTAGAGGGCAGAAGAGCAGCTCATTTTCCCATTTATCCACAGTATCGAGCCATCAGATGGCGCGACTGAAGGTCTGTGGGTAGGTCGTATGGAGCAATACGAGAGGTAAGGACTACTGCAGCAGAGGCGTAGGAAGCAAATCTTCATTGGGGGGGCCCAGGGGGGCCCCACTCTAACCAACTCTAAGTATCGGCTTTTATACATGATGTATCATATACACGCTTATATTGGATTGTATAGAAAGTAGTGTTTGAGCCCCCTTTAGTTCTGGTTGGGGGGGGGGGCATGCCCCTGTGCCCCCACTTTTCCCTATGCAGGAGAGGTAAGAATTGGATATTGTGTTATTATATTACAGATCTTCAGCAATTTTGGGGGGGCCCAAACATATTCAGGCCCCCCCCCTCCTCAGTGATTGGGGGGGCCCGGGCCCCCCTGGCCCCCCCTTTTCCTACGCCACTGTGCAGCCCTCACAATACTGAGGAAGGGTTCTTGACTGTTGGCTTGCTTTAATGGGTGTTGATATTTGAGTCCTATACTGTTAATATTGTGATTCAGACAAGAAAAACTAGAGTTTTGCTATCCTCCATTATCATTATCTATATTGTATGGACTGCAAATAGTATAGACCGTGTTCCCGGACTGTATAAGGACTTGACTCGAGATATTTTCTTTATACACAAATGGAAATTGTCTTGTCATAGTATAGTTGATTGAGGAAAGCCATGTCTAGCCAATGGAAAAATATCAAACCTAAAACCAAGACTCCATGTGAAATTGAAAGCCACCAAACAAATGGCTCTAGACCCCTAAATTCGACATGGCGACATGACTATTTCTTATATCTGACATGGCGACATAGCCATTTCTTGAAATCGACATGTGCCATTTCAGATATTCAACATTTCTTGCAGGGGCCCTAATCAAGAAATCTCTTAGTGACACTAGTAACATATTTTTTTCGTAGTGACATGGGACATGGGCCTTTCTTAAAATCGACATGCGACATGGGGACCTCCCCCTCAAGGGCCCAAAAAAGCCCCCTCGTCTGTCAATATGAAATAAACACGAGGAACTCCGTGTGCATTGTCTTATTTGTACATATTCTTTATTATACAAAAATACAAACTTCTCGTCGTTTGTCAGTGTCATCTGTATCGTCGTCCTCCTCTCCGATAGGTCCTTTCATATAAAACAATAGTCTTACAATACAATGGGTTGGGATGTCCAATGAGTGAACCTACCAATATCAACTCTATACCAGAGCGTCCATGGCCACTTAGCGTGGTGTTTAGTATAAATGACTATGTCTTTTATCTTCCTTTATGTCTATTTTGTTATAAATAAGGTTACAATAACCTACATGGTATAGAACACATTTATACACATTTCCTGACGAGAAGTCATACCAAATGCTCCCACTGAGAGCCTAAACAACATTCGCTCGGAACTGTGGTCATTCACTCCATAATAATAATAATATCCATGTCGCATCGTTAATAATAAGTATTATTTGTCAAACTAACAAGGCTGTGTGCATGGTCATTTAGCATCATCAAATACTATCAATTTCAAGCAATGAACAACTCTTTCTTTTATCAGTACAGAGGCATTAACATCCTCCTTCGCTGGTATCTGGAGTGAGACATTACAATGACTATAGGACAGGCTCAGCACCAGCAAATGTAGCTATTTTTTCGTTGCTAAAAACAAGATCACGCCCCTCAAAGTCCTGATTCAAGACATGTTTCTCTAACCTTGAGTCTGACCAAACAAACCTAAGTGAACACCCCTTACACACATTTAGACTGCATGCCCACACTATACAATAGCACTTTCCAATACCAGTCCAACCTTACACTCGGCAACAAAGTAATGTATGTATAATGCTTCTTCAACATGTCTCTTGGCACATAGTCCTGTATTGTATAACATAGACAACATAGACAACATTGGTACATCAAGGCTCCTCTCTGCCCCTCTGTCTGCACGCATAATGTAGGTGTATACTAACTGTATAGATATAGATGCATGCACATGGACTTAGTCACCGTCAAGGCTTTAAAACAGCCGTTGGGGATTGTTTCTGGATTGATAGGGCTAATGATTAGTCAGACTTAGGGACACTGACTTGTTATCACTGTTCTTATCTTGTCTGTTTTATTCTTGTATTATCTTTTATGAGAGAGGACTTCTAAGATAACATACAATAATAATGTACAATGATAGATTACATCATACTATGTTGAATTCCCGAATAACTTATCACTGTTATATGCAATAGGAGTTGTCTTGTGTTCCACATATATAATCTGATTGTGAGGTTTCTTGGTTACACCAGGTACAGAGTCTGTATAGAAGCAAAATGGTTTCAGTCAGAAAGCACAGGAAACAGTCAGGATGGTTGGTATACAGTTGTATGGGGAGCCACTTAGCATGACCAGTATCTATAGTACACAGACCTGAGCCCTTAGAATAACACCCTACGTTATATCCCACTTATATCCTCACATAATCATCCTCAGAGAAATACTGATTCAGGATTCACTCACCATACACTCAATGTTCACTCACTCACCATATACCTATCAGTGTATATTAACCGTATTAAACGTAGCTGGCTGTATTATGCACAACGTATTTACAAATGGATGCCGTTCGTTAAGAGTAGCCCCCCGGTTAGGGGGGCCGGGCAGGAATATTTACACGTTAAAATGCGAATTTAAAATTCACTCATGGACACACCATGCAAACTATGAATAAACTCAACAGAACTTGAGAGGACCTTCTAAATATTATAAGAACATCTGGAAATTGAGCCTCATTTTAATCAATGATATTTAACAAATAAAAAATAAATAATGAATAGCCAGGCAATTAGATACCCTCCCAATAGGTAAGTGGCCAATCCACATGGCATCTTCCAAAGTCTAAGTTCTATTATGTATCTTCCCAGATGGATTTGAAAATGCAGAGTGGTAACCATGCCTGAGAAAGGGAAGTTAAATGCAGTTCTTGATAACTAACAAAAGTCACCTGCTAGTGTGTAGTTTCTGAGCAAGATGAACGAAATTACAATCATAGTCGAATAATGTCGAATGTGTTAAGGATGATTTACAATCCTCGATTTCTGTGAAAAACAGGCCCTCACTCACCACAAAACTTGTACACCATTTACACACTAAAATCCAAACGAACGACAAAATGGAGGGATTTTATCTTGGTGCAAACTCATGAAGGACTCCGAGAAGCCTTCATATTGGACCACTTTATCTATCTCATGGAGACACTATCAACGTAATGACATGTATAAGCTGTTTACCTACGATGAAATCCTGTGTACGTGTCATACCTCTCGGTATCAGAAGGAAATAGCTGATCATATAAGGTATATATGGAGACATTTGATGTCTTTCTACATGCGTGGGAAAGGCTTATTAAGCTATCATGCTTCCATAAGGGACTGCAAGGACTACCCTTGCCAACTGAGGGTCAACTATGTATAGAGATTCCACGTCTAGGTACCGTGTGGACATCTTGGAAGGAAACCTGCACTGAACGTTGCCTCGTCTTTAACATAGGGACGGGGCTCAATATAGAGAATGCCTACTACTTCTCTGCTGGAATAGCAGGACACTACTGAACCATATCATCATATATATATATATCCATCACACTGGATACTATACTTCATAAATTATATCATATATATATATGTACCTGCCAACAGTTTTTTTCACAAAATAAACTAGTCAACTAAGAATCCTGGTAGGGAGGACCCCCAGTTCAATACACAGTCTGTATGCATCACATTTGGCTGTACCAAAGCATTTATATATATCGATTTGTTCGGTTATGGTGTTACAAGCAAATTGGAACATTTATATATATATATATTCATATATTTACATGTTACATTTACATCCATGGAGAACAGATACATTAAGTGTGGACATAGGTTTCTGTTTTAGTCAGCAGGGGGAGCCTTTGGTGGCTAGTAATAGTAGTAGTAGTGTGTAAGCATCGTCTAGCAGAAGTCAACATCTGCACGGCTCCAAATGGCGAAGGTGGGTACTAGTACCCATCCTCTATATAGGGTACAGTTCTAGGGACTCCTTAGTAAGGACCAACCCCTCCTCCCCCAACATCTAGATTACATCTGGTTTTGGCAATAGCACAGTCACAATAGTGCTAATCACACCCTTCTCCTTCCTTCCACAGTTTATAGCCTCACGAGAAGACCATGATGAGCAGATCGTCACAGGTCCGTCAAGGTAAGCTCCAGCGGTTCACCGAGCGTTGACAGACGTCAAGTTAGCAGCATAGAGATCCATATGATGCTGAGCTTGTTGGAGATCTCCCTCATCCCGAGGAGCAGTGTCCCCATAGGCGGCGGTAGGCGGCGCACAGGGAACAGGGTCCTCAGTAAGTCCCTTCACGCTGGTCTCCATGAGACACTGAGCAGGTCCAATAAGTGGTAAATCCATCCTCAACTGCAGTACAATGTGTTTTAAACTGTTCCCCACCCCACATAGCAAGCTTCACGTTGTTGCCGATATCCCCTCTCCACCTCCACTGTCCAGGCAGTTGTATCCCACTTGGACGTATAGATCCTGCAGTTCTAAACACTGAGAGAAGTATATAGATTCAACTTTCCTTTCTGACTGCTTTGGACAATAATATTGCACGTTGCACATGAAATGCTCATTGTATCTGAGCCTGGGATCCACAATATATAAAAGTCAGTGAAACCCCATTGTTATAGTAGTCCAGGTTCCAAAGCTGGCTTTCTAACCACAGACACCCCCCAGGGTTCAATACTATAGGAGGGTAGCCCTTCTATATGGGGTTCCCCTCCTGGTGGGTTTATAGAGACCCCTAGCGGCTGAGCAGGGTATCAAGTGTGTCCTTAGTACAAGGGCGTCCCGTCCATCACAGCGACAACTTGCTCAAACTTGTTGGCTAGATGGAGTTTCCGAGCTGACGAGTCTTCATCCAGCGCTTCCAATAGCTGTAGAAAACAAAGAAATTTAAAATCAATTAAGTAACAATTTAGAATGGTATTTCTGCAGAACACAAGGAAATTTAAAATCAATTAAGTAACAAAATAATTAAGATGGTATTTTTGCAGAAAACAAGGACATTTAAAATCAATTGATATTAGGTTATACTGTAAATATTAGGCTATATCGTATATCTATATACATATTATGTATATTTGTTTTGTTTACCAAAAGATTGTATGAGTACACATTATATTATATCAAGGTAATGCCATGTCTAAGGGTATGCTCCTACTAAAACATAACCTTTGTTGTTATACCTACCTCCACATTATATTGCAGCGCATACCGGTACAGCTCTTTCAAGGCACATGGAACGTTGAAATCCACTATGTTTTGCTGAAAGAAGTAAATTCAACATTAGCCTCAAAACATCCTGTTGCAGATACACTGGCCTTATGCTATCGAATAGGCACATGCTATCATCCAGTAAGCCAAAGTAGCAATGTAATAAAGATATCATGTTTTGGTAATCACTATACTATGAAAAATCCTGAACCATGATGTTATAGATGTAAAGCTTTGCTTTGTAAAGCTTAAAAGTAAGCTCATGTGAATGAATATATTCCCAAAGAGAGCATAAGCCAGAACAGTAGCTCCCGACAGAGACATGCAAATTGCATGCTATCATATTAAGGCAAACCATGCTACTTGAATACCGTTGATTTATGTCTGTCTTCACAGAGTATGTTACTTCAGAAATGGTTCTCATTTTTAGTTATAGAGTCATTCAGTGGTACAACAAGGATCTGCAGCCGGCATATCTAGTTTACGTAACGTCAAGGGTTAGGTTATCCTGCCTGGGAAGCTTACGTTAGAACAGAAAGGAAAATTCAAAGGAGGGCAGGGTTTTAGATTTGCAAAGGTCACTAAAAACAAACTTAAAACCAAACACAGCAAACCTTTTAATTTCTAAACACTGAAATTCATGCCATATCATAGTTTTTTTAACTATAGAAAGAAAGTTTGGGCTCCAACAGAATAAACAACCTCATGTTTTGATGGTTAGGGCATGAAGTTCATGTTTCAGATTTGAGGATTATTTATGGCCTTTGTCCAAACATTCAATTCCTAGTCACAAACAAAACCTATCAAGGACTGAACACAATTCATTGGCTGGTATACTATGAAGGTTGTTCTAGCAAACACACAAATCTCCTGTTGTGCTTAAAATTGCCCTTTTGGAAATTTCTTTTTTTTTAAATTTAAATTTCTTTTTTTCTTAATGTCAATTCTTTTATTTTTAATATCTTTTTTAAAATATTATTTTGGTAATTTTAATTGTAATAATTTTGGGACATGATATTGTGTTCAAGCCTATGGCTTAGTGAGTATATCGTCTTTACCACGGGTGCATCGGGCAATAGTAAGTTGACGTCCGTTTCCTTAACAGACAGCATCTACCAATAGGACGGTGGACCAAAGGGCCAAGTCGGATCAGATACTAGCATTATTTTTCATATTATCAACTCAATTATTAACTACCAAAATAATCTAATTTTGTCAGTTTTTGGTACAATTCAGATTAAAAATCAATCTCCCATTTTTATAAAATTCAGGGGATCACTTCAAGAAGACATTCCGAGGTGTTTGAATTGGCTTCTTGTATTCAACATCTTAAATCAAAGGTGTGATATCACTATAAGGAAATAAAGATATAAAAATGCTAATTCATGGTGAGTACAGCATGCAAGATCCCTACCCATGATACGGGTACATAGTTACATGCCACACCGGCTACTGGTGATATCCTGATGAAAATAAATGCAAAATGCATTCTGTATGTACCATACATATGCCTCATGTTATGATGCTGAAACCACTAAAGCATGCTGAAAATAGAAAATGGGACAGCTATGATGGTATTAAGGTTGATTAATTGGGTATAATTACCGTGGACAGCTCGATCATTGCCTCGTTCATTTCCTGGTCAGTAACGGGTGGCATTTCCGCTACGTCCTTGTAGAACTTTTCAACCCATTTCCGGTATTTGGGAATGTCTCGGGCAAACAATAATTTGTTTGAGGGAGAATCCTACAAAAGTAATAAGGTTGGAAATTGATTGATTGAATTTAAGTAAACAGCTTCATAATTTATCTTGTTATGTTCATGGAGATTTCCTTTATCATTTAGACTCTGGTAAAAACATATATAAGTGGGGAATAAATTGACTATATGTGGCTAATTCAATTTCCGCAGTACAAGTATCTGGGTCTATTCTTATTTATAAGGTGGAATTTCTAAAGCAGCTATTTTATGGAGCACCAGCGAGTAACACGCCAGTGCTGCATTGGACCATCATGCCAACCCTTTGGGAGTGTCTCAACCTCATAAGGTCGGCAGCACGAATGCAGACATGGCGAGTTACTTGCCAGGGCTGCATTCAAGCATCATAACGACCAAGGACATGATGCGTTAATGTATTATGCCGTCCTTAAAGGGTTGAAGGGTTTCTGTGATAAAGATATAATAATGTAACAGGTGCCTACCTTGCCCAGCCGGTGCTCACTGGTAGAACAACTGTCCATGAAGGTTTGTGCAATCACAGATAAACAGGAATCAACAATATTCGACTTCCGGATGTCGAAGACAAACTCTGGGTTCTTTATCAAGTTGACCCAGAAGCGCAGTGGTAAGCTGGAAGAGGAAAAATCGATGTAAGTTAGAGAAAACATTAGCAGTTTGTCGGTGGTCTATGGATTTTGATCACCATAATAGAAATGCATTGTTTTTTTAACCAATTTGTTGGAAAATGGATTTTGCTAGGACCATTTTCTGACAATTTCCTTTGTGAAATTTGGCAACAATCTTTGGTCTGGCCTAAGTCAGCATTGCTCGATTTAGTGATTTGGAGAAACACTGCTGCCATCTAGTGCCAGCCCTCAATATTAACTATCCCATGCTCTCATTTAGTCATCATTCAATTCCCACACGATTAAATCCCAGAGCATATATTATATATGCAATATTCAATCCACCCACACATCATAAAAATTTAATGTTAACAGAATTTCTCTGATACCTATTGCTTTTCCACGTATGTACAACTTCTGAATCCACAATATTGTGTCGTCGCGCGGCTTGGTCCAAGAAGTCAAAGAGATATTTGATTGCGGGTGGCACGGAGTTATCCACCTTCAGAACCATGAGGAATAGGTCGTCGATGAACTGTTGTAACGTTCCCTGGGAAAAGGCAAAGGAAATAAGTTTTATTTTTGGCAAATACAAGATTCACTATGCTTAAGTATAGGAAGGGCTGTATTCAGTGCCCCCCGTTGAATACAATGTGGCCATATTCAATGGACTAAGAAAAAAAGTTTTTTCTTCATTAAATCGCTTCAAATAAAAAAATAAATGCCAAATACATTGATACCTGTCTGATGCATTTCACGAGTGGGGGCTGGGGCATATCCCACTCAGCCTGCGGCTTTGTGGGATATGGCCCCAGCCCCCACCATAGAAATACGGCAGAGATGCTCAATGGGCATCAGCATTTGTCTATGTATATTCATGTCGTGAGGCCAGATGTATTGATATTGTAGTTATAGATTTGTAACACGTTTGACATTTCTGAGGGTCGATATAAACATAACAGTCCATTAACTCATCATACAGTTGGTTTTAAACCTTAATTCATCTAAATCTGGTAATCTTGTACTTTACATTCCTTTGCTCTCTCTGGGACTAAACTGATGGACACTTCCAATTGCAATATGGGTTGATACATGTTTGTATTTACAACAGTCTATAGATAGAGTACTTACCTTTGTCGACAGAAGTCTCGTTAAAAATATTTCTGAGATGACCTTCTGTGTCCGTGACTGGCTGTGAGGGTCGTCATGTTTGACAAGGTGCCAGACTTTGTGCCCCTCTTCCACAGTGACAATAGGCTTGATACCACTGAATGGTGACCCTGGCGTAATCTCCACCATACCTACAGGGAAGATAAGACAAGGGGATGTTTAGTACTATTGCATATGCCAGAAATATAGGGTTTCTCCTATGGGAAATTGGGCATAAGTAGCTTGGGTGTTCTGAGATCATGATCAGTCATTAGAAGTTGGTGTGAATTTGGTTAGGCCTTTTGCTAAATTAGTCTGAAATTGGCTCGAAATGTTTGTTACAGAAAGTTAATTTAACTGAAAGAAGAACTAAAGTAAAGCTTTTCTGAAGTGTTGTGAATTCATATTTTTAAATTTGAAAACAGAATGGAACCAAAGCTAGTCTAATCATGGTTTACTAAAAGTGTCCTTTCCTTGATTTAAAAGAGAAAGTGCACAAGGTAGTTTTTACAGAAACACAGTTACACTATAGAAGTTGGTTTAGTAGAACAATCCCTAGGATAGAACTATCAAACTGCCCACTCTCAAACTCCTGTCTAGCTCGATTGAAGTCAGTCATGCAATCATCAACCGCTGGTGGGGTGTGATAGGTATTCACCTGTTTGTCAGGAAAACTTACAACTATAACTTCATTATAATAATGATACCATATTGCCTTCAATAACAGCATGGACTTACTGCAGCCGACACCACCTTCCCCATCACAAATATTCGGGCAAAAGGAATCATTGCGTACTTCAAGATGCATCATGCACAATTTCAAGTCCAAGTATATGCTAGCTTTTGAGCATCAGGAGGAACTAGAATTGTCTACTTCTACACTATTTTGCTATTCTATAATTCGCATCATATTTTTAACTATAGTTTGGATATCATATTTTCCACATGCTCTCAAACTCTTTTTGATAGCTAGCCAATATATTCAAACATTATATCTTTTCTTAGTCTTTGATCTTTTTGGAGTTATGTCAAATGATGCAGTTGTTCATTATTTGTATTATAAAGTTGATAGGGTTCTCAAGATCCATGATAAAGAAATGCAATTGTTCAGTCATTCCCATTAGCAAATCCTCCAGGACCACATGCATGGATGGTATTTCTGGAAACCTTAACCTAACTTCATCTCAAACTTAATCTGAGAGCTAGAGCAATATTCTTGTCTCTACAAGCTTAAAAGTACATGCTGTTACAGGAATGGCAATATGGTATTTTATAATTTTCCTTTACTTTGTTACACACGGGGCTTGTCTCCAACAAAAACCGTAGCAGTTCCACTAAAGGGGGCAGTTGGTAAATATTATAAATCAAGATTCTTTGGGAATGAAAAATACTTTTAGATTTAACATGCCTTAGATTTCAGAACATTGCAAACAGTTGAGAATGCAAATTTTGGTGTTATATGCAATAATAGGGTGGCGGCAGAAAGGCAATAACCAAACCATTGTATTGAAACGAGGTGGCAAGGTATTTAAGCTACAGCGAAGCTGTAAGGCCGGTTTCATGTATGTAAAGATGGGTTCAGAGCTAATTTGGGATCGATTTTTATTTTTCAGTTACACAACCTAGTTGTGCTCATGATGGCCATATACATATGTGTGTAGCTTTTTAAACTCATTCCTCTATTACCCCTCTCCATTACAGATAAGGGTCTCCTAACCTGGTTTCCTCTATATTTACTGAAAGATTTAAAAAGCTACATACATATTGATATGGAAATTATGAACACAAATGTGTTGTATAACTGAAAAATAAAAATCGCCCCCCAAATTAGCCCCTTACCCATCTTTAAGGCTTTTGAGAGGTAGGAGGGCAGCTGGCATGTGTGTGAGGTGGAGACAAGTTAGCCCTGGGAGCAACAAAGTACAGACAATCAGGGCTTGTCTAGGGGAAGAGAGGAGACTTATCAACCTGAATGGCGATTGCACCAAGATGAAACGCTGTTTAGCCATTGTCGAACGTGGCCTAGAGGGTGTCCCACTTTATAAGAGAGGGTCGGAAAATCAAGATGAATTATTTGCACTAAAAGATTTAGCAGTCACTTTACGTTTCTGCCTTTTTCATTAGCCTGGAGGGTCGCGGTTGACTTTCCTATGGCCACATATTAGTAAGAAAATAGGTACCAAGGAGAGCTAGAGATATCAGATTGTTCTTTGATATATCGCTTGTGAAACATCACGATAAATCAGTATCACTTGAAATATTAGTAATTATCAAATGAAATATGACGGATACAATGAATTCAAATTTTAAGACGAACAAGTAAGATATAGTTAATCCTACTTTAGTAAAATGAAAATAGAATATCCCTGATATATAGCAAAGGATATAACAAAAAATAATCGAAAATTATATCACAACTAAGTGAACACAAATAGTAGGGAGCAGGATGTAAGAAAAATTTAAATTGTATTTCTACATTGAAGCAAATGCTCCCACATATAATCACATTGGGTAGCCTGTTATAAAAAAAAAGATGTATTCCTTTTTGGATACTTCAGCGTAGAAGTCGCTTCGAAATATCCCACTGGACACTGACACCAATTTTACCAGCAGAATGTTAGGGTAGATTCACCATGATTCGAACACATATCCTGAGACAGACAGTGAAATTTGAGGTTATTCATGTAAACTTTTAGTGCATGGTATTTGGAAAGAATAACACTTAAACTTTACCATAGTTTACAAGCTTCACAGAGCTTAAAATGCTTGAATAACCACAAAATCAATTGTCCGTCTCAAGGTATGTGACCGACTCCAGGTGAATCTACCCTATTATGTGTGAGTACTAAGTGCATACTAGGTTGGTAATACTCACCATGTTGGTGTCTGATCAAATCGTTCTTGTTACGTGTTGGGGCTATGGACATGATGGCCCCGTCCGGTACGTGGTAGTGTGCCAGCGTGTTAATGCGCTTCCACCCATGTACCATCTGGGTCGTCACGTCCTCGTCTTGTAACGGGAGGTGACCACTTCGCCCTGATCGCCATTCTGTAAAAAATAATTTTAGCAATGATTATGATGGTTCATTTTAAAACCCATCGCATAGCATTGGACAGGCTTACAATGCCGTTTATAGGCTATGCCAAAATTAAAATAGAATTTATAGGAACTGGGGAACTCAAGATGGAACTGGAGTAAAGTATGGGGCTAGAGAATGGAACATGAAATTTCGGATTTGTGCCAATAAAAGCAAGACTGTATGTGTAGTAAACCAATAGAATAATCTGTTTGATATGTTTGGTATATCTTGTCATGATTTAAAGAAACCTGCAGGTAAGTCCAGTTTTTTGGCGTACCAGGAAATAAAACATTATATTGACAAGGGAGGGGATACTACCATTTATAATATAAAATTGCACAAGATTCCCTGAATTTCCATGACTTCCCACGACTACTTTTTTTCACATGATTTTGAATGATTTGTGGGAACCCTAGAATTCAAATCGTAGATAAGTAGAACACCATCTTACCAAAAATAAATAAAATAGCAAAAAGAATCTTACCAAGGTCCACGTCGTAGACGGCCGGCCGTCTCGAACACGGAGTGTTCATGTAAATGGCATCAAGACACTTTTCCTTGGCTTGTGTAATAGTGTCACAGTCTAGCACCTTGCATGTTACCATTTCAGCTTCATGCTCAACCACGAGGTTTACTGTCTGTTAGGTTACAAGAGGACACATCCATTAGTAAACCTTACATGAGGAGCAGATATATCAGTTTATGTTATCTCTTTTATTTTAAATGATCTTGTATGAACACAGAGAAAATATGAGTCATGTACCGGCAAAACAAACACTTTTGAAAATCAGGTACTGCCTGACTTTCAGAAGGTGATCATTGTGCGACAATGACTCTTACATTCTTCTCTGCGAAGTATACTACATCTGATCTGGAAGGCAATATTGTCTGTAGCTTACTGAACAGTGTTTAACTTTTACAACGATGCTCACAGCTAACATGCACTGTAAGAAGCAAGTACTGTACACCTACAGCAAAAGTTGCTGGCAACTTTTGTTCCAGTAGATTTTGCTGTAGGTGTACAGCAACTGACTTGCTGTAAATTTGCAGCAACTTCTACTGTAAAATTTACAGCAACTTCTACTGTAAATTTACAGCAACTTCTACTGTAAATTTACAGCAACTTCTACTGTTCATCTACAGCAAAAGTTGCTGGCAACTTTTGTTCCAGTAGATTTTGCTGTACATGTACAGCAACTGGGTGCTGTAAAGTTACAGCAACTTCTACTGTAGGTTTCATATTGTTGTTCTCATCAATTCAAATCAATTGATACGCATGCATGGAGAGTACTTTCCTGCATAATAGTTCAATCTCAGCTAGGATAATACACACTACACAATGTAATGGTTTAATCCTGCTTCAATACAGCTGAACCTTATGTGATACCAGCTTTTCCCCAGGCTGGGCACTTAAGCATTTAACTTTTCCCACCAATGTGGTGTCTATTCTATACTTTTGCTGTTTTTTTGTATTATTCAACACAATTATGCAAATATCAATACACTTTATGATAACTGCATTCAGTCTCTCTCATCCTTTCTTATTCTACGATGTCTTGAGAGTTTGTGAGGTTTTATTTGACTCGGGAAAGGGTTGGGTGGAATAACTAATACAGAAATGGTCTACTGCTGCCACCTAGCGGCGGAAATCTACAGCACAATGTACTGTAAATGTACAGCAACAGTGCCGGAGACCCAATTTACAGTACGTAATGCTGTAATTATACAGCAAATAGTGCTGTAATACCAACTACAGCAATAAGTGCTGTAAATGTACAGCACATTGTGCTGTTTAAATACAGTAACTTCTTACAGTGTGATATGTGGCAGGAACTAAGACTGCATCTAGTGTAGTTTAATTAGCGACATATATATATATATATATATATACAAAGTAGCAAATATTTGTATAAAAGCAAAGTAACTTACCAGAGTCTTAGGCTCTATTTTCTCTCGGAGGAGCCTGTCCTCGGAGAGGGAGTAACGTGCCTCTGACGTGATGGCGTCCACCGGACCTTTCTCTGTCTGGTGTTTTATCGCCTTATACAGAAGAAACATGGACTTTCCAGCATGTTTCTGAAAAAAAACGAGACAAAAGTTGAGTTTAAGTTTACAACAACTTTATTGACAAAATCCATTACATAAGTTTACAATAACTTTATTTGACAAAATACAGTACATGTGGAACTTTTCAATTATGCCAAAACATGAGATATGAAGAAAGCGAAGGCAAATAATGCCTTTTATTTACATTTAGTTAATTATTCATTTAAACTCTGAATGTATCTTTTAGCTTAACATGTGTTTTGGGGGGAAATATGTAATGAGGAACATGTGAAATTCAACTCACCTTTAAGTATGAATACATACATATTGATAACCAGTTCGTGAGGAACTTCTCCACGACTGATTCAGTTCTAAAAAAAGAGAAATAATCATTAGTCAAAGAAGCTCAGGAATATGATTAAGTGATCAATCATGTTTTTTACAGTTGGGCTCTGCACCGACGTCTACTACATTGCCTGAGAACGTTTGCTATATAGATATATAGAATATTAACTTTGATATTACAGGTATACCGTAAATTCTCACGTAGAAGCCGCGGCTTGTACGCGAGTCAGACTCAGCTTTCTTTTGATACAAAACATGCCTATATAGGGTGCGGCTTATACGAGAGTTTTTATTAGTATACTACAGTACCAAAATCGCAATATTCAGACCCCATCTGCGGCTTATATAATTTGTCAAAGTTAGGGGTGCGGCTTATACGCGAGTTAGGCTTATACGCGAGAATTTACGGTACTTATTACTTGTAGTAGTTTAATATATATGGTGGATTTATGTTATAACTCACCTTCGTAACATGAGTTTAGGGTGTTTCTTCTCTACGGATCTATCTATAAGCTCATTCAGTAACGCTTTAAGGATCCTGGAAAGGAAGAGAATGTGTTAAATCAAAACAGTCGATATTTTCTCATAACTTTACATATAAATACATCATTGTAGGTAGCAATTGATTGAAACAATTGAAACAACCAAAGAACAGTAACAGACTAAGGTGTGTCTAAAGGCAGACCACTGCAGCAAGAAATGGCGACTTTTCAGAATAATTGTTGAAAACATCTGAAGTGTGACCAACAGATCCATAAATATAACCTTAAAAGCTTGCATTCTAATATATATTATTAGGAAGATAACCTGATTATTGTCCTGGGATCTTCCGATATGGGATGTTTGCAAACATAGACATCACAGACAATATTATGAGGATTCTACTAAAACCAACGTTAACAAAACTTTATTATGAAAAAGTCACCCTTCTTGATGTATGGGTCTATAGGGATGGTTGACATAGAACATATAAATATATTTTAACGTCAAGCGAAGGCACAGAAAATGTGCATGGATATGAATATAAGCCTATAATTATATTTTATTATTTATAATTCTTAACTTATTTTCCTTCTGGAATAGATAATGTATACTCACTCTGTGGCGTACTCCATTTTGTCTTGTAGAACGATCATCAATAGAGAAGCAACGACAGCCCTGGAGAAATAAAGAAATTATCAGTGACCATTTCCCAGCACTGAACCGCAATATAAGGGGCAGTATGTATCAATTTGTACTGGCTTCGACTTAATCAATAAAACCATGTGAAGGACACTCGTGGCAGAAGTAGAAGTATTAGAGAAGATGTTGGATTGACTCGCTGCTGAGGCTTAGCGATGGATTCATAGGGGGGTATCCTGGGGGTACAGACCGATCTTTTGGATAAAAGATCCTCCCCTCCCCTTCAACTGACTGGGTCTTTATCTGGTAGCTTATTCATTTAAAGCCCTTATATTCGAAATAACTAGAAACGGGGTACTCTACCATAAAACCTCACCCATTAGCTGCAACTCTATGAGACGCAACCCCTACCCCCACCCAAAGATAAAAGAAATTTTTTTTAAATCAAAAAAAATCTATAAGCTGCATTTTGCACTATAATCCCCTGTCCAAGCTACATACACACATGGCGAGATCTTATGAGCCACACAAGACTATCGTACAAATCGTGCGCAAAAGATTAAGACACTTTCAAAAGTGGGAGAGGCTGTACCACGAATTGGAGCTGCTACTCACTTGTCTCTGATGCTGAAGTTTCTCTGCTCTTCGAGTGTCCTGATGAAGGTGATCAGGAACTGTCTGCTGTTGAGAAGCTGGTTGAACTGCTGCAAGCCCAGCTCCTGACCAGCAGGCCTCTTCATTGTACTATTGTGCATTTGCTGTAAATAGTCATCCGAAGGCTTCCATAGAAACTTTGTGGGTGAAGGAGTAGAAAGGAGGAGGGCAGGTGAGCATGCAGCGACAACAAGCACAACACAACAAGCAAAACACAAACTCAGCAAAAAGTATATATAATAAGGCGGTCACATCCAGTAAAACAGGTCCAGGTGGTAACATTGGTCATGGGACATTCAGGTGGTAAAGTTGTGTGCCAAAAACACTTTTCTCATTTCAATAGAATAAATAAAAGCAAACACGGGTAGTTCTAAGAAAATTCTAAGATTTTTTTTTTTAAAATAGTCATTTGCCCGCCGAGTTTATCTATGTTGTTTATTGAAATGAGGAAAATTTTTTTTGGCTGTTTAAGATAAGGGTAGTAGAATTAGGAACTTGGAATGTAAGATTCAGGTGGGAAAAATGGGTATGGGAGATTCAGGTGGTAAAAGAGAAAGGGTATTGGTAGCATTGAGTATAAAATATGATGTATGAGAAGTTCAGGTGGTAGATTTGGGTGCATTGGGTACAAGCCATTGAGGTGGAAACTATTGGCTATGGGAGATTCAGGTGGTAAAATTGGGTAAAAAAAAATAAAGTAGAATAAATTGGGTATGAAAGATTTAGGTGATAAATTGGGTTTTTATACTCCGGCGGTAACATTGGGTATGGCAAATTCAGGTGGTTAAATTTGGTATGTTTTATTTGGGTGGTAATATTGGGTATGGAATGGTCAGGTCACTTTGGGTATGAAAGATTCAGTTGGTGAACTTACTACTTAGGTATGACAGATTTGGGTGGTAAATTGCATATGAAATAGAGACGTCTTTATGCATATCGCATCCAAAAGCAGAATAGATCAAAACCATGCATCACACAGCAGCACAGGTACAATACACCGCTTAGAATACACTCAGAACCCAATAACTTGAAATAAATGATATAAAATAACGTATTCTACCCAAAATGAGTTTGAGTGGGAATAGTTTCTCACATACACAACATATAGAATAGATTAACACGTATAGAGGCATGTATAAACATGCACACCCAAAGCATTCCAAAGCATTGTAAGAAAATGGGCACACTCAATACAATACTGAAGCACTTGTGAAGGGGGCATTTATATCGAAATAACAATGTCATTGATATAGTTTATATCTATGAGAATAGAGATCAATTTTTTTAATGTATGATAATTTAAGATTTGAATATTTATCACATTTTAGAATGTTTGAATCCCCTTTGACGCTGTGTCTTCTCTCTGTATTATTATCAAATCATTGATGGACTCAAGGAGAAATTCAAATAATTTAACCCGGCAAAGGTTCATATCAAATTATCAACGGACTAACATTTATAAGTAATATAGTATAATAAGACTCTTGTAGTTTTCCCAGGGTACTTACATCGAGTTTATTATGCAGGACGGGGTGGTCGGTGTGGCTCGGAAACAGCACCTTGAAGGTGTAGGTCTTGTAGTCCCAGAAGGGGATACCGGTGACGTTCAGATCACTCGTCAAGTCTGTCACCTCCGTTTGCAGCTCAGCGAAAGCTAAAGAATCACAAATAAATGTAGCGTTACAAACAAATCCACCATAGTCATGTCTTTAAAACTAGCTATAGGCATTATTACCATAGTCATTGCACATCGGTTATTGTCAAGATCAAGATTTGATTTTTCTCAGGGGACAGGTTAGATTCTAGCATTAGTCACCAATAATGACAAGCTTCCGAAAGGGTCTGCATGATGCTTGGATGCAGGACTGGCCAGGGCTGCGTTCACACATCATTACCACAAAGGGTATTTATAACTATGACACTTAAAAACCGATATGTGGCCCATAAAAGATTGATCAAAAGTTAAGACAGCTTTCCCCTCTAGTCGGCCCTACCCACCTTGCTTGCACTCGTTCCTGACGTTGCTCTCTAGCGTGTCGAGCTGGAGCTGCATCCGTTTGAACTGCCGCTCGGCCTCGGTACTCTTACGGCGGTAGATGACGAGGATGATGATGATGATAATGACTAGAACACTTCCACAAATAGAGATAATAATGATGACAGTCTGCGACAAGCCTGTAGACGTTAACTGAGACTGGTACTCCAACGTCCCAAGCTGGTACTCCTCGTTACCAATAGCCACCTGGGAAGGAGATTGAGAAGGCACATTTAGAAAATGTGGAAATCCTTCACCCGATGGCAAAAGATGTACTCGAGGGAAAATTCATATTGTTTTATAGTAATTATTTGGTCTGATATATCATACCTAAGAATACTGTAGGAACTGAGTGGGGTCGATTTTTATTCTCCAGTTAATGTTTTTATATTCACCATAAGGATTTAATCAAAAAGCTATACCCCGGTACATACATTTATATAGACATAATAAACACCAATACATTGTGTAACTGAAGTTCATGTCCTTACCACTACTTCTGGGGGAGGGTCCTGGGCGGAGGGTTTCTTGGAGGGAGGTCGGCAAACAATCTTGGTGTCGGACAGAGTCTCTATCTCACAGTCTTTGTTTCCAACGTTAACCTTGATCTCCGACATTGTGCTAGCCAAGGTCAGACCGTCCCCCTGTGAGGTAAGCAGAGAATTAGTTAGAATGAATCATCAAATTTCATTACTTTATTTTGCATAGATAAAAGATAATTCCATCTCAGTAAGCCACATTGGCCATGTATGGAGCAAGAAATAGGCATAATCACAGGAAAAGAGAGAAAGAAAATTCATATATTTCATTGTTGCTAGTATAAGGCTGGTGAAATTATGTAATGAAATTACCTCTATCGCTATCATACTACAATAATAAACCTATTAATTCCAGATGTACCTATTAAATCAAGATAGAAATGTCAACCTTAAGACTTCATTACTTCTTTCTGTGATCCAAATAGTTTCCAAAAAAGCCATTTAATTCATGAAATTATATAAAGAAATGACCTCTCTCGCTCTCATGACAAAATAATAAGCGTATTAGTTCTATATGAGCTTCTTAGATAAATAATGCCTACCTTACTTCATTCACTGCTTTTCAATTATTTCTTTATATTATCCAAATAGTTTCACAATAAGCCTATTAATTCAAAGCCATTTTGATAAATGCTATACTATTTCACAACCCAAGTTCCCTTACCTTCAGCACTAGAGCTCCCCCTGAGTAGATGAAGCGACCCTGGGGGAACTTCTGCAGTATGGGGTTGGGGTAGACCCTGATGGTAGAGTCCACCCACGACATGTAGGCGGCCAGGTCCGTCACCTCCGTCACCCCGTCCATCTTGAAGCCTACCCGCAGCTCGGACGCCTCCCGCGCCTGGCGCCGCCGCCGGGATGTCTTGAGGAAGTCTTTAACGTTGGGGGTCGGGCACAGCATCTGGGTGTCGTTTACCTTCTGGCAGTTCTGTAACGGCAGGAGGGGGGGGGTATTAGTTTTGACAGTATACACAATGATATATACAAATTGATATATACAAATTAGCTTTAGTGGAAGCCTCGGGGGGTTAGTATAGTTTGATGGATGTCATTATTTTTACAGTGATTACACATCATTGAATATACTTCGGTATATCGGTTGAACAGCTCAACTTGCGCTGAGTATATACGATTGTAAAACAATGTGGCCCTATACTATAGCCCGAGTTCTTTACATACAGATATTTTCAATAACGATTTGAGGCCCATTAAATACAGCCCAAAAATGTTAAACATTTTCTATATTATGAGAAAGAGATTCCACCTGGTCCCTCTTTTGCAATTCGGGCAAAAATCAGTTTAATGGAAGCCTCGCTGCATGCCTAAATATAAGGCATGATTTGTTATTAATACCTAGGATTACAATATACATAGTTAAAGGCTCAATATTTAAACATGTAATCAGTCACCTCCACTGCTCTCTAAGTATGGTATGAATATAACAAGTCGACTTACTTCCTCACTGGAGTTGAGCATGCCACTGATGAGGAAGATCTTGGGTCTCTGGATGATGTCAAACAGCCTCCCTTCTACAGTCAACGTGCGGCCACCACTAGAACAAAGGGACACATTGAGTTATACCCTGCCTATCATTATATAGTTAATGTACTTGTTTTTCATCCACCACTGCAAACATGAAAAGATAGTTGGTTACATTTTGCATATATTTATCATTTTATTAACTTGGCTAATCATTACATGGTTCATGTAGAATTCATTACATTTAAAGACTCTCTATGGAGGCAATTACTTCTTTGGAGTTTGGAAATGTGTTTGCTTATGCTATGGCTAACCATAAAAGTCAACTCTTGTTGCCTATAATGGAGCATGCTCTTTTTGCTGGCATGGTGCATTAACCCCTTCTATACATACCTGATGTAAGAGGCGGTGGGGTAGATGTTGGTGATGTTGGGGTTGCTGGTGTAGTTGAAGGTAGCGCCCTGGGTGAGTCTCCGGGGGCTGCCGTCAAAGAACACCTTCACTGTGGCTGTGGTGCGTGGTACGGCTACCCGCGACGTGAGGCACGTCAACATGGTGGCCGACGGCTCTCTGTAAGGTAAAAGATGGTAGGGGTTAGTCAATTTTATTTATTTTTGTACAATTATTCTATGTAAAACATAATAGAAATGATGACAAATATTGGCATACTTGTATCAAATTAAAGCTTGTAGTGTTCGTAATGCAGTGAGCTAGGAATAACATGCATTTCAACAACTTTTGCATTTCAATAAACTCTTATTTACTAAAATGTGAACTTTGTTTGTGGAAAGTCTATATTCCCCTATATATTCTAGTTTTACTCCCAGACCATTGTTTTCTGGGGTGATCAGAAAAATATATTTTTCAGTAAGCCAGTGGTGTTAGTCTAGGAGGAGCAATAGCAGAATAGACCTGGGGACCCATATAGCACTACAGATGCATTATGTTTGTGAAATATAAGTTTAGATAAATTCCTAAAGGGAGTCCCCAGCATATCTCTTATACCCCATGTATGTATTGCTTGTGGAGATGTGATCTATACTGCTTGTGGATGTAGTGTGAATAGTGTGTAAAGCGCCTTATTCTGTCCTATAAGGTTTAACTATGTTTCTCAATGTGACACCTTATACCCTATTAGTACCATATTCACTACATCATATAACACCAGTTGAGATGTATTTGACAAGCATCTATTGATATTTTATACGGTGTTCCTAATTCAAGCTAATTTAATGCCATATTACTTATATCAAACTTACCTAGGCCTGGATGGGAATAAAGTGATATTCTATAGATATGAAGTCTTATAAAATTAATTCAAAATGCTCAGATATAAAAGCAATTGATAGAAAAACTTTCGACTGAAGGGTATTCCATCACAAAGCAAACATTGGCTACCGTAAAACCTCGTGTAGAAGCGAGTCAGGTCGGCGATGCGGCTTATAGGATCGGCACACAGTGAGGGTGCGGCTTATACGCGAATTTTAAGATGTATGTCACAGTACTAAAGTCACCATAATCATTATACAATCGGCCCGAAGTCTAGGCGGCTAATACGCAAGTTAGGCTCATACGCAAGGTTTTACGGTAATATTTGAAGATTGGAAATAGGGTCAGATATTGCACTAACTGGTTGTAGGAGCAGGGTAGAGAGTCGAGTGTGACCCTGATCTCTACTCCAGTGTTGAGGGCCTTGCCGGTAATAGTAACCTCCGTGCCACCAGCTATGGGTCCAACCTTAGGGTGAATCGACTCCAGTACAGGGTCCTGAAAGGCACATGGAATTTATTATTTTGAGATACAAGATTTACTATGCTTAAGTACTGGAAGTGCCGTCTGCAATGCCCCCATTGAATACAAAACACGTCAGCAGTTTTACATAATAATGATATAATTCAAACAAGTGATATCGCAAGGAAGCGAAAACCATTGACTTTTTTTTTTCAAAGAATGAATAAATTTCTGAAAATAAGGTAGGCAAAATCCATTGACCAACTCTTTTTGGTCTGGCTTAACGCTGCGTACCTGGTACATAAAGTCGGACATCCAGGTGGTGTTGGCCTGGCCCACCTTGACGATGACAGGTCCTGATGTCGCTTGCTGCACCATGGTCGTCACACACACGATCCTACAACACATACCACAAACCATCAGGTAACATGGTACAGTTACAACTCCTATTGCTGGACACTAAAGGCGAACCAGGGCACACGTACCAAATATAAATGTTCTATGACCTATTCGATGTAAACATCACCCCAATAAATTTTAAGCAGCTCAACTGTAAACGACTTACACCAGCTACATGTACTGATATAGGACAATTAAGTAACTTAATTCTCAGCCCTCTATATGCTAAGGGAAAATCACAAACTATACATAGTAAATTCCTAAGAGCTTAATTCTGAAAGATTTGGGTTGTAAAATCAATGTCATTTTCATAGTTTTATGTGGCTTCTTTTAAATCACAGAAAGGACCACCATGAGAATCGAGGCAGGTGCTTGACTTACTCCCTATAGACTGGGCCCAGCCTCTTAGTAATACCACTCCTATCCCATCCCACCCTACATCGAAAAGAAAATCCAAAACTTAAATGTTATATTTCAATTTCCTTAAAATATCAATGACTTGAGCAAGTCTACTTACTCTCGTGCGACCTTGTACTTGTCGGCCATGGGCAGGCAGGGTTTGCCGGCCACGGTAACGCCGCGGTCTATCTGGCCGAAGGTGGTGCCGAGGTTGGAGCCGGTGATGGTGACATGGGTGTTACCTGCTAGGGGACCGGTCAGCGGCATCACCTACAGGAGGAGAAGGGGACAGAGAGCATCAGTAACTAGTATACTGTGATAAACTGACCAGTAAAGGTACCTGTTGTTATCGATACTACTTAGTGTAGGGAAGGGGATAGCAGTGAACAGCAGAAATGTTGATACACGTATTCCATTACCATTTACTATTATTGTTAGTACATGTAATCCATCCTTTCTCTTCCTTTAATTCATTTATAATAGTAATACATTCTTTAATTATCCGTCCTCATCTAACATAGACATTTGAGAGAAATGCATGTATGTCTACTTCTCTTAATCTCCTACATTGTACTGTACATGTTAGAAACAAATGCATTTGGAATAATCATATATTATTTCTAACCTTTCCAACGCGTACCCCCATACCAGGTTTACATTATGATAATTTAAAAAAACACGAAAAGAACTTAACGCACCCCTAAGCGGGTATTTTTCAGTCCATCTGGACGACACACTGCCCTTGTGGACAGAAACATGTCTGCCTGTGGAGCATGTTTTAACCCCTCAAGTTTAAATTGATTTAAAAAATAATAATTTTTTAATAAGTTTAAATTGAAAGATATGAGTGCACTCACCCCGTGTATCTTGGGTTTGGGGCAGCTGCCGGCGGTGGCCTGCTGGGCGGTGCAGGCGTCGCTGTAGGTACAGCCGCTGTTGCCGCACCACCGACACTTGTAGGCCGGCTTGGTGGTGGCCAGACTGATACACAGACTGCAGTCCTCCCCCATCACGTCACACTTGTAGAAGGTAACTGTGGGCAAGCAAGAACAGGATAAATATTAACAATTATTTTGTTAAAATACAAGATTTACTATAGTTAAGTATTGGAAGCTCCGTATTCAATGCCCCCCATTATGTACAGTGTGGCCGTATTCAATGGGCTAATTGATTCTTTATCGTTCTTTACAAAAATCCGATATTTCCCTATGCCATTTGGCCCCATAATCGGTAGTAGTAAAAGGGATAAAGAGTTCCACTGTTGCATCATATTATGCCTATGCCATCAAGCATATTTGGTATGGTATTATATCAGCAAGAAATATGTGTTTGTTTACGAGGGTAAAATGCTTACTTTGGACATCGTTTTCGTCGTCTATGTAGAAGTTGTTGTTCCAGACAACGTCTACTTTGGCCATCTTCTCACTCTCACGGGGCATGTATGTGTACTGCAATAGAGATAATCCACCATTAGCTATCACTCTACTCCGTGCGATACAGGACTATTGAATTCGAAATAAAAATCGGATCATGTCATTTTATTTTGATAACTTTGAGTACAGGCCTTCAGAGCAAATGTTTTGGGGGCGAGACGAAAAGAGAAAAGCTGCCCTTCTGTGGGAGCTGGGTCCTGAACTTTTCCAGGGGGAAACCTTGGAAAAGCATTCTTTTGGCCATCAAATGAAGGTATATCGAGAAATATTCCCAATATTGAAGGTCTAATTTTGGGTGTTTGCTGGTCAGCATATCTCCTTTTGGCGTTAAATTTTCAAAAAATCCCAGTATCCAGGGGTAAATTTTTTATTTCTTTTTTTTGTTGCAAAATACTTTGTACTTACCTCCTTGAGGTCGCAGACCACGGTGCTGTTGGTGACGAGGCGGGCGTCCACCATGATGGGCGGGGAGCGGTGGTGGAACACACACTTGTAGCCGGCCTGGGCCGCCAGGGGGCGCGGCAGGTTGCGGCCCTGCAGCTCGATCTCCCACTTGACACCCACCGGCACCAGGATGGGCGCCTTGGGCACCAGCAGCTGCGGACAGTGCTGCAAGGGGACAATATTAGCGACATTAGAGATGTGTGTCTATTTGTTTGGGTTTTACAATTTTTTATCGACTCAAAGTACATAATACAGGATTAGGTCTCCCTCGATAACAAAATATTGAATATATTAGGAATAATATCCCTATTAAATATAGTCAATATTATGTGATGATATCATGTGTTATACCACAGCGGGCACCGAGAACAAAGCATTTTACACCTCTTGTATACTGTATACAGCTAGTGGTATAAAGTAGTTATAGGCCTACTGGTAGTACCAATCTGTAGGGGTATTCAGTGAAGGAGGCTATAAGGCTCCTTCACTGTATTTCGCGTACAGATTGGTACACGTCCTATAACTACTAATTAATTTGTTTGAGGATATTGCAGTATGACGACATCCTTCTTATCAATTTAAGGCAGCATACTGTAAATGTAGATATTTTCGCACTGTATATTTGAGCTAAATTGTACTTTTTAATAAATCTTCAAAAATGTGTATACGCGAAGATATCTACAGTTATAGTAGTGCTTTACGGCATTCAAGTATTAGGTTGACACTACTGAAGGATCGGCATGAATGCAGTCCTGACGAGTTACTTCAGGGCCTCACAATACTAGCATTGTCAAGCAGTACTAACACAATACTATGGTTCCCAAATGATAACCAAGGACCTAAAGTTTTATATCATACTCAATTGTCAATTCATATAGATTTCCATCTTGTCTTGCTGGCTCTCCCTACCTTTTAGACATGACATATTTGGGTGAAGATTGAGCTTATGGTAACAGTACAGGCCAGGCCTGTGTTCTGTGGTGCCCTCTACATGTGGACATGGGAACTACCGTAAAGCATGCAGAGCAGGCAGCACAACAGCCAACACTAGAGCCATCTGGTGTTAATACGGACAACCTCTACAGAGGTCTACATTATATTCTAGCTTTGGAATTCTAGCTTTTGTTTCTCTAATGATGAGTTGATCAATATTTTCTTTGACCACATACATTGCTAGTCCTCTTATGTTAACACGTTAAGGACGGCATAATGCATTAATGCATCATGCCCTTGGTCGTCATGATGCATGAATGCAGCCCTGGTGAGTAACTCACCAGTGCTGCATTCCAGCGTCATGTCGACCCTACAGGGTTCAGACACTCCCGAAGGGTCAGCATGAGGCACCAATGCACCACGGGGGCTGCATTGGTGAATCATGACGACAAAAGTAATCATTAAACGACATCCAATCCTTATAGGGTTAATGGAAATGCCTGCCCCATAGGAGGTCTATATGATATAGAGTACAAAATACCTGAACCTTAGCGGTGTCTCAGAGGTCTATATGATATAGAGTACAAAGTGCCTGCACCCTAGCTGTGTCTCAGAGGTCTATATGATATAGGGTACAAAGTGCCTGCACCCTAGCTGTGTCTCAGAGGTCTATATGATATATATAAAGGTACAAAGTGCCTGCACCCTGGCTGTGTCTCAGAGGTCTATATGATATAAGGTACAAAGTGCCTGCATCCTAGCTGTGTCTCAGAGGTCTATATGATATAGAGTACAAAGTGCCTGCACCCTAGCTGTGTCTCAGAGGTCTATATGATATAGGGTACAAAGTGCCTGCACCCTAGCTGTGTCTCAGAGGTCTATATGATATATATAAAGGTACAAAGTGCCTGCACCCTGGCTGTGTCTCAGAGGTCTATATGATATAAGGTACAAAGTGCCTGCATCCTAGCTGTGTCTCAGAGGTCTATATATGATATAGAGTACAAAATACCTGAACCTTAGCGGTGTCTCAGAGGTCTATATGATATAAGGTACAAAGTGCCTGCACCCTAGCGGTGTCTCAGAGGTCTATATGATATAGGGTACAAAGTGCCTGCACCCTAGCTGTGTCTTAGAGGTCTATATGATACATGTATAAGGTACAAAGTGCCTGCACCCTAGCGGTGTCTCAGAGGTCTATATAATATAGGGTACCAACCTGGGTGAAGGTAACATCTTTGATAATGGTCTGATTTACACAGAGTAAAAGCTGATAGCAATTTAATTGGAGATTCACAATTTCATGTTTAGTGCGGCTGTTCCGTAACCCAAGGAATAAACAAAGGCCTAGCTTAAAGGTATATTATGTATAACATAGATTACCAACCTGGGTGAAGGCCACAGGCCTCCTGTTGCTGGAGCAGGTGTCCATGGAGGAGATACACTTGTTGTCGTAGACACACCAGTTACATCCCCACTTAGCCATGGTGCACATCGTACACCTGAAATGGTGAGCAATTCAAATGTAATTAAAATAGATATTTCTTTATTTGACAACTGTGAACAAAATAAAGCGCAAATGGATTTTGTAGATGTAAAAGTGGAGCGAGCCAATTTTTTTAAACCAGCCACCGACAAAAGTTCCCAGAGAACCCATAACGACAAAATTTATTGGTTCATCTGGGAGAATCAATGGAAGAAAAAAGTGTATTAAAAAATCTCAATTTTTCAAAAAAGATGGAAATTACCTAGATTTGAACTACTTACGATGCATGCATGCTGCAGTTGTAGAAGCTGAACGACTTCTCTACGAACACCATCCCCGTCTTGATGGACTTGATACCAAGAGTAACGTTCACGTGATCTGAAACAATATTATAGGTTCAGTTAGCAAAGATCACAACGCAGGTGAGTGCTGAAATACACTGATGAACGCATGATTATAACATGTCAGTCACTGAAAGTCATATCAATAAACCCGTTATGAGAAAAACAAAACAAAAAAAAACATCAAAGAGATCATGTACCGTATTCCTGATATTCTGTAATACATGTACCGCTAGTCGAGACAGAGATCATACCAATGGTATTGCAGCAACAATCAGGTTGAATATTACTCCCACTAGTAACACTATACTATAGTTCCCGAATGAAAGCCAATGATGTGCTATCAGATTCCAATGCTCATCTACATGCTATTCTTCTCTGTAACATACAGATGTGATTTGAAATAGAGGTATGACTCGTAAGACCTACCTTGGTCGTCTCTGATGGGTGGTAAGGCAGAGGCGGACGGGGGCGTGGTACACATGATGCCGACTGTGTCTACAGCGTCTACCGTCACCTCCACGTCATCAAACATACACACGTAGTCGTTCCTGCTGCCCAGCGGCAGTTGGTCTACTGTCAGCTTCACCTGCAGGGGAGGATACAGCCATTTTAAGATAGATCATATTTAAAAGGACACAGCCATCTTAAAGTTAGTACATGTACATCCTATGATTTGGGGCTCAAAAAATGAGTTTCCCTAAAATTAGTCAGAATGTTCGAGAATTAGTAAAAATTTGTACTGAACTTACCATCTATTCCATTACTTTAACTACCCCTCATTCCATCTAATTTTGCTCAAATTTGATTTTATTGTCCAATATATGGTTATTTTGGAATCAAATTGTGCACGATTTTACCCCCACCCCATTTGAAAATATTCTCTTTTTAAGACAAGGAATAATTATAGTGAAAGTGGCTTCCATATTAATGTTTATTGTAATCTTCCTTTAAGAATATCACCGAGATCTCTTGATTGATGGTGACTTATCTATAGGTAGACGCTTACCTGGATTTGATGTGAGAGTGAAGCCCTATCAGGTTTAACTGTCGTAATTTGGACACAGCCCCATGACTTTTGCGACAGCCAGTAGTTGGATTGGTTGGAATCGCGGCAGAGTCTCTTCTGTGTGCACCTGTAGAACAACGCATATTTTATGTATTTACATTCGTGGATCCGGGGGAAATCATTTCTCTTCAAATAATGATCTAACTAACATATGCCCTATGTTGACCTCAACAATAATTGTAATTATTTACATTTATGTCAATAGTAGACCTTTACTGCACATAGGCCCTATGTTCAAGTAGTGGCTTCAACAAGTGACTCGCAAATTAACTGCCTACGATGCCACCAACCAGTCTGTCATGGTTATTTTGATATACACTCATTTACTCGTAGGGTATCTACTATATATGTATCGGTTTTCTTACCTGCGTTCTAGGGAGCACCAGCCACAGTAAGGGTCTAATGACACCAATGCACAGTCTCTGCAGTTTGTGTGGCGATCGCAGTTGGAAACCTTTACCTTGAACACCTGTAATGTTAATAATAGGACCTCTTATACTATAGGTAAACATGTACACATACCTCAACATTTTACATGTATTGACATATATAGCCATTATAATTATCATTTTCAAGGCTTTCTGGGTATTATAATGATGTATGACATCCACTTCATGAATTTCATTTGCTGAGTTATAGTAATGCAACAACCCATGTCTTTTATTAACATGACATCACAAATTACATGATATTCAGACATGAGATTATAGTCTGCATTCAAATTAAATGAGAGTATAGTCTGCATTAGCATTATTTCGAGGACACTGGTTATACTGCCAACGTCTTATACCCAGAGATATGGTTGCTCATTGTATTAATTATCATTGTTTATGATGTGTTGAGCGTTTGTGCATCTCTTGTATAGCGAGTATGGGAAATTTCCGAGTAAATCATGATCACATTTATTTGAACGCTGGATTAGTTTAATGAGAACATTAGAGGCCCAGAAGTCCAACTTAATAAGACATTACATGGATACACATGAATTTGCTCAACTTCTTATCATCATAGCAGCTTGTGAATTTAACTTGTTTCTACTTACATTGTTCTTGGTCATGACATAGAGATGTTCCTTCTCCATGTCAAACTTCATGTCCCGTAATATGGCATGACCAGGGTTTATCGACAACTCGTCATATTCACTCATCCCTGCACCGTCCTTTTGAACTACCAACTAGAATAGTAAACACAATGACATTAGAATACAAACACAATATAAATATAATCCCGATGAAGACTTATTAATAAGTCGAAACGTTGATATCTTACATGCGTCCTACAATACTACCAACAGATGGTATGTAGCAATGGAAATAAACTGTGAACTTTACTAGACTGTGTTTGGTTTTATGTGATTTTAAACCTTGAAGTACATGTAATATGATCTATGTTTTATAGAGGGCAGGAGGTTAACATTGGAGGAAGTGCCACAGTTGTAAGGGGTGGGGTTTAGCATAATTGGTTCGATACTATACTGGAACACTATTCTTGCCAACTACTGAACATTATTTTGGACCTACTTTGTTTGGGATAGATGTGATTCATGGCCCCTTTACATTTGAAGATATGTCTTTACAAAAGGATAACCCTGTAAATACAGATTGCATGCACACATACCTTCTTTAGCTTGCCCTCTGATGTTCCTAGGAAGGCTATTGTGTGTTCCTCAATCCTGGACACAGCTATGGCAGTGATGAGCGTTCCGTATTTTATGACTGTAGTTGCCGACATTGCGATGCCACCATCTATCAAAGTGTTGATAGGGTCTTGCATTCCGACCAGTCCACAAAAGCTGTCGTTGATTCTCATCTGTGAAATACAAGATTGGGTTAGTTTCACTCTCAAACATTTTGGAATCACATACACATCATTTAGATAAAAAGCTAGCAAGATACTACAATAGCTGTTATTTGGATGACATTATTTGCTTGAAAGAAATTAACATTGCAATACAAATATGATATAATCAGAACATTGCACTGAAGACAATATATGCCATTTTTAGAGACTCATTTTGTTGAAACTTCTGGGTATATTGCTATACTGTTATTCAACCAGATCTATTTTTTTAATATTGATTCAAAATAACTTTTTCTCAGACAATTTAGGTGAAAACGGATAAAGGACTACTTGTCCCTACCTTGCACAACCACTAAATGCCTTGTTGACAAGGCTCTCTATGCTTATGTGTACCATGGTTACCAACTGGCTCTGGCCAATCAGAGCTCAGGGATTTAGTCTTCTCAGACAATTTAATGTAGATATTACATTGTACTTACTGATTGGCTGCTGATGCAGCTGTCCTCTGTCGTCCTCACATACTTTAACAGTGATGTCCCCATGCTGGCACCAGCAAAGCAGTCCTGGATGTTCTGGACGAAGCGTTCATTGATCTGCTTGAACGAATACACACAGATGCCAGTCGAGTAGGGAGACTTCGGTGCTGAACTTGACTCAGACTCAGCTTCAGCAAAGGCGGCTACTAAGATCTTGTCGTTGGTGGAGATGCCCATCTGGGTAGCCAGAGTCTGGCCGGGACTGCTAACGGCGGCCGACTGGAGGAGGTTGTACTGTCCACACTCCAGAGGGATCTCCACGTAGGATACCAGCTCCTTGTCGTTATCACAGATACGGACGATCTTGGTGTAGAAGCGGCCCCTCGTCTGTCCCGTTATCCGCTGTTGTACACTCAGGAAGTAGTTGAACTTACCCACATTGAAGCCAGCCACGTAGGTGACGTTGTAGTCATAGAAGCCCTCCTGCATGAGCAGGTAGGAGCCGGTCAGGTCTATAGGTTCTGTGTGCACGTAGGTGAGAGCCTCGTAGGGCCCACCTGACAGTTTGTGGATGCTGATAATGGGCACCTCCCTACGTACCTGTGAGGGGCCGGTAAAGGTGGTGGCCTTGTAGACCACCTTGGTCCGTTTGGGATCTGGTGGACCGGGCGCTATAAAAGCCACTGTTGATGATGTAGCATCGTTTGCAGCTATGTACTGATCCCGTACCTGGTTATAAGC
Organism: Harmothoe impar; assembly: GCA_947462335.1. NCBI lineage: Eukaryota > Metazoa > Annelida > Polychaeta > Phyllodocida > Polynoidae > Harmothoe > Harmothoe impar. Next base: position 17,799,128 of record OX381704.1, on the reverse strand, counting down.
AATAGCGCTATTGATGTCTGTTAGCTGCCGGAACTGGCACGTCCCTTGGTGGATACTCCCGCAGGTCAGTAGCCGTGCGTTATCCGTGTCCACCACTAGCACCTTATTGTGGTTGTCAGTCATCACCTTGGGTTGGTTATCACACATCAAGGACGAATCATTAAAGTTATGAGATAAGCAATACTGGTTGTCCCTCACGGGCCCCATGCGGACTGTCTGAATGAGCTGCGTCAGGTCCGGACTGACTTTGTACAATGCATTAACTGCACCCAAGTAGACATGGCCCGTGCCGTCCACCACCATATGATTCAGGTCCCTGGCCAAAGTCAGGTTCCGGAGAACCCCCTTCCTAACAGAGTCCACCCCGTCCACTTGCTGCACTAGGGTGGTCAGTAGCGAACCTACCAACACCACCACTAAGCAGCAGCCGCAGCCTACCGCCCTGCGCCCCGTCCCTACTGCACCAGCCGCCATCTTGTAGGTGTGTGGTCGGTAACATACACAGGTGTCACCACCGACTGCTCAGGGTCCTGGGGGCCTGCTGCTGGGGTACCGACGTGGTACCAGTGTGGTCCTGGTGGTCAGCAGGCATCATCCACCTCCTGAAAAGATGCACAAGAGAGGAGAATGTTATTGATGCTTAATACAAGATTCTTACAACTTGATAGAATTTTAACGGTGAAGTCCTCAAACTTAATATAATTGAACAGTGAAGTCCTCAGATGTCACATACAAATTTATTGACATAACTATGAAGAAATGATCTGGTATCATAAAGTCTTCTGTAAATCAGAATAACTAGATGTGACTGAACATTAAGGAACAATGTGTATTTCAGTCACAGATGATATATACAGAGAGTGTCACAGAGACAAACCTGACAACTGAATACAGAGGCTGCATGTGACAGGATCAATCAAGACATGGCGACCATTCAGTGCCCTTGACTGGCAATGAATGGGCCCCTTCTGCTTCCGGCCAAGGTAAAACCCATGCCTGCTGCCGCGCATGTATGCGGAGCCTCCGTCTGCGACACAGTCCACCCTGGAGGGTATCATGAGATGAGACTGAGAGACAGGAGGGGGTGGATGGGTAGAATCATCCAGGGGGAGGAGACAGCACACAGTATTTGGAGGCCGCTCACAGGGACCAGGGGCAAACATTGACATGGCAGGATACACGGCCGTCTCTTAGTCCATCCTCGGGAAATCACATGCGCCACTTTTTGCACAAATATTGACTGCGTGGGAGATGATCCGATGCTGCTGATTGAATGCTATTCCTGCCCCCGCCTCGTATCATAGCCGGGCCCAGGCTTTCTTTGCCTGCCATAGGTTGCCTATTCAGCATTGCGCATCTCCATCAAACATAGCCCACGTGCTGTGGGGCTGGGAGCAGCTCGCTCACGGGGGGCTGTGAGATGAGCAGCTCATTGGGCTATAGACCCATGCATCAAGAAAGGGAGACTTTTTAAAATAATAAAGTTATATTTACCTTGGTTCTAGCAGACCATAACATTGTCTGTAACGGCTTTTTTAGCCTACATCTCATATCAGGAGATCCACAGGACAATTATCCCTCAAATAGTATATATATTAGAATCTCGGATTTCGAGGATAAATCTATGAATTTGTCGGTCACACTTAAGGATCCAGGGTTGGCAAGAAGCCGTGCTATTAGCGCCATGTGTACATGGAGCTTGTAGCCGGCAGCCTCGGCCAGCGTCTATCCTACCAGTTGGAAAACTTTAATCAACAACTTTTCTGACTAGGTCACCCTTTTTTGATCTATAGATGACCATTGGCACAAACTGGGGATTGCTAAGAAACTCTACTGGGACTAGATAGTGGCGACAACATTTTCTAGAAAACATTGTATTGAAACGACATATTCACAATACATGTACTGCACAGATTTCATACGCTTTTCACCAACAATATTTTCGCGATATTCTCTTCAAAAATGATCCCCAATTGTTCAATCTTCGAGAAAATGCAAAGTGAACTAAATGTATAAAAGGGACCCTTCCCTATGTTGTGTAGGTGGCTCTCCCTGGTGGTAGCTCCTTCATTAGGCCGACATTGACACACTACCCCCCTAGGGCTGCCACCCACTCATACACACAGCCTATCGACCCTGGAGAACAGGCATTGACTCACACACCCCGCCATCATGGGTGGAGTGGGGGGGGGGAGAGGGGGGGGGGTCACTGAACAAGTACCATAAATCCCCGCGTACTACCCGCGGGTTGTACGCCAATCAAACTCAGCTTTATTTTGATACCAAACATGCCTATATAGGGTGCGGGTTATACGAGGGATTTCATTACTATAGAACCGTACTGAAATTGAGATTTTCAGATCCAAAAACAGGTTAAAGGATTCTCCTGAGTTATGGTGCGGGTTATACGTGAGATGCGGGTAATATGCAGGAATTTACGGTATAGTTTTGGTTGACGTATCCTTCAGTAAATTCGGAACCTATTAATTTCATCCAATATTTACGAGGTCCTATATCAATATCAACTACAATACGCTTGTCGATCGTAGGTCTCGGCTGGCGATCGCGACAAAAGCCATGAAAATATTTGCCAGGAATATCCATTTGAAATATTGATCGATGTTGAGAATAGCAGCAGTAATATGATGACATGTACAAATACATTGAACCTTGACTGACAATTACAATTGCCACCCTTTCATACACAGTGTGCCATGATGCAATGATAGGGTAATATCATACCCAGATCCCTTTCCACCTAAATGGATTTCTACTTTTTGGCAAAGCGTCCTTAAACAGATCATCCCGGGTCGGCGTGAGAAAGGTGCCTGGCCGCCTAGATGATCCTTTAATTGAGGACGTAGTCGGATTACTCAGATCAATACCATTCAATCCAAGCGGCCTGCAGGGCTATCCCTTACACCGCCGGCGGAATTGCCGTCACTTGAACCTAAAGTAGGGGTCAGTAGCGTGCATGGTAACAACTTGAACAACTGGATTTCGCCTGACTGTTTTCCCTCTTTGTATATACTACTCACATGGGCGTTAAACCAATCGGTTAAACCCCCAGCGCCCTTATACATGGGGATGAGTACCTGGTCCAGTTCCCCTCCAATTGTCGCTGGAAGGGTACCAAGATTTAGCTAGCTTTAAAGGCTACAGGGCTGCTTGGTGGTTTATCCCCATGCCATATGGTGTCCTGTGGATGCACATGGAGGTTTGTATAGGCTCGTGCAGATCACAAAGACACAACTTGTGTGCAGTTTTAAAACAAAAGCGAGGCTAACAACAGCAATATAACCACGAAGCAACGCACATTCAATCCCACTGCAGCTTTTCACTGCTGAATCTAAACTCGACATAAAAGCATGAACAACGCTCCATCCATGCACACTGTAGCCCGAATTCATATTAAATCCACAGAAAAAGTTCCAGCTAAAAAAAACTCGAGCCGAGAATCTCTGATTGGAAGTGACAAAAGCTGGGTGTGGATCTGACGGGTATGTGCACGTGCATGGGGAGGGTTAGGGCTGTGTGGTAAGGGGTGAGGGGACCCTGAGGGCGGGGCCAGGGGGGTCCTCCAGCTGGGAGAGCGGCGATAGGGGCCGTGGGGGCCGGGAGGGGTGGGCGCCCGGCCCGGGGAGCCCTGGGGAGGGGGGCGGGGTGACGGGGATACCCTCCAAGGTGCCTGGGGGCGGCATGAGGCCGACAGATAATAGAACAACGGGTAATTAAATCCCCATTTCGGGTGGATCTCGATTGAATAGGGCTTCGGGATGTCTCGTAAAGCTAAAAGACCTGTCGGCGACAAATTAAATCACATGCAAAGTAGGCCTCGTTTGGAGCGGCTACACTTTTAGGATGATAGCTCTCTTTGAAGTTGATTAACGTAGGATTCTGGAAATTCACAGAATCGACGCACGACACGAACACGTGAGGACGTATTTGTATCCAAAAACAGAAATCCCATCAATGTTCTCTACTTCGACAGTATGCCCATAGATGCATATTGTGTTGCAGCATCAATTTTTTTTAAAAAATCAATGGAGATGCACAATCTACGAGTATCTGGCCAGATTCTTCAATATGAAACGATATGAAGGTATCAGCCCTCTCTAGCAGAAGAAGGTACCACATGCTTGTCTGAAAGGTTCTCAGTATAGTTAAAACGTTTCTGATAGTGTGGCATCATATGGAATGCGTCTTCGTTATTGTCCATGGTTTAAATCAACTATAGAAACAAAGGCCGGGTAGTATTACATTGAGACTTGAATGACACTTGCAGCATAATGGGGATCATGTATACCTTAATATGATTGACGTGACATGCACCACCAGTCTGTCCTGTACGACCCCTGACACGAGAGGCTGAGTTATAACTGTTAGCACAGGCTGAAACTAAGTAGCATGCTTATGCTCGGAGATGATTGTACATTTTATATAGCACAAGGTATGACAGAGCTAGACACCCAGTATCTCTCAACCCAGGATCGCCCTACTTAACATGTGCTTGGCCATAGACAGTAGTTCTGTCTAACTAGCAATCTACAAACTCCTAATCTACCATCATCTTTTTACTTCAGATGGTGCCACCTGTGGAGGGCCAAGGGTTGAACGATGAGGGGCATATAGCGAGGTTTCGGATTTCTCCATATGGCCGGCCAATAGCTTAAAAGGAACAAGCTAAATGGCGAGAGCAGAACTGCAAGCAGAAATGACTGCCTGCGCCAGTGTACACACAGTGGTTGCGAGAACAAGTCCACACCAATTAGGGCGATAAACTGTGAAAGTACTTTATTTCCCTGGGTATACATTGTAGCGATATTAGCGTAAATTCCAAATTTGTATATACCGGTACTACAGTATGGATTAAATACCCGTGAATTTGCATTTTTCACTATACCGCGAAAATATATACTTTCACAGTAGCTCTGTCATACCTTGTGCTATACATAGTCATCTACTGTATTAGTATGAGTGTGCTGCTCAGTTTAAGCCTGTGACTATTAGTACCTGATGTAATCATGATGAGGCCCCTACCCTGCAGGGAGCGGCACACGCAGTACGCACCTGTTATGTGGAGTTTTAAACACGGACAAACCCGCAAACAGCCCTCTCATGTCGGGGGGCATTAACCCTCTAAGGACGGCATGATGTCTTAAGGACCATGCTCAATTGTTGTCATGATGCACCAATGCAGCACTGGTGAGTAATTCAGGGGCGCTGCGGTGGTGCATCATGCCGACGCGACTGTTCAGTGCTTCAATGCCGTAGGGTCGGCATGATGCTTGGATGCAGCATGAGTTACTCGCCAAGGCTGCATTTACGCATCATGACGACAAAGAGCATGCTGTCCTTACAGGGCTACCTGACAAGGAGAGGACTCAGGTGATCCCCCGTGCTCTTTGTTCTTGGATGCTCGGTGAGGTTTCCGCGTTTAATGGGGTCCCTAATTAGGGTACGGCATGTCTCTGACAGGATCCACCTCAAGACGGCAGAAGTGCACAGGGGGAGGGGGGGAGCTGTCAGTCAGTCTGTGCCCGCCCACCTGTAAACAGGTAAACTCTACCCTGCTACATCTTGTACGCCCCCCCCCCCCCCCCCCCACCTTCCACCCGGCAGGTGCAGTAGGGCCTCATTAATTGGGCCTTACAGACCTGGGGTAGCACCCACACTGAGGGTACCAATGAGAGTGATCTGGGGTTTCCTCATATCTCTCCATTGGGGGATCCTATTATACCAGGGTGTGAAACCCAGTGATTAATTGCTTACTTTTACACTTCGGAGGCGGTGAAATCAACCCGCAAAGCCCACAGGGTGCAGACAAGTTTAAAAAGTGAGCTCTGAGTACACAGGCTAAGTGTTAAGGACGTGGATTATGTTCACGGTAATTCCTGGGGTCGGATTACCCGCCTCTCGGATACGGCACGTGACCTATCCTGAGTCAGAGCGAGGCTCTCAATGACCCGCGCATGCGCGGCAGGAGCGGAACCAGAACCAGTCAATTTACTGAGTTCACCCCGCCACTCTTATTACCTTCATGGTTTTAAAGTTTGTTTTATTTTAATGAAAACCTGCGCCCCATTCTTTGCACCCCGTGCACTCTACCAGTTCCCACTCATCCGGAAAATGGACCAGCTCAGGGGTTGGTGGGGTAGGGTGTTTGGGAGTTGATCTCTGCATTGTTAGCCCAACAATTGGGGGTGACGCATCGTAAAGTCAATTACGCAATGAATGAGGTGTGTGCGACCCCGGATCGGTGTGTGCGACCCCGGACCGTCATGGGCGACATCTGACCTTGACGTGGCAAGGTCATGTGATCAGGCCGCGTCATGTGACCACAGCGAGAAATCACGAGAACAGGTAGGTGGGTAGGGATCCGGGGTAGGACGGGTCATTAACCCTTTAAGGTTGGCATAGTGCTTTAATATCGCGCTATGAACTATGTCTTCATGATGCATGAATGCAGTCCTGGTGAGTTCACACATCATGCCTGCAATGGTGCATCATGCCGGCTGTGCGGGAGTGTATCAAAACCGCACTGGCTGCATCTATGCATCATGACGGCCAATGATACAATGGCGCAGTGTGTTAATGCATCGTGCTGCCCTTAAAGGGTCATTAGAGTTAATTAGCTAAATACTTCCAACAGCTCTCCAGATGAAGCCCTGGAAGAGTAGAAGGTCGTTTGAGAAGGCACTTGAGTCACATAGGGCGGTTCATTATAGAAACCTTGAACAGTACTGTGAGTATGGAGACCAGGTAACATCTAGGCACCTACTTCACTGGGCAAACCCCAGGTGGCACCACTGTACAAGGGTCTAACCCCTATCATGTGTGTTATTTGCACATATTTGTTTCATGGATGTTAATAAATATCCCAGAGCAGAATATCCCAGACAATAATTTTATGTCACACCTTCTTCATAATGGCACAGACAAATGGGAATGGAGACCGAAAACAAAGGAACTAGCAGAACCCGATTTGTTCATGCATGAACATTGCTTAAATGTTAATTGCATATTGTAGTAAAAAAACACAGTTATCTCCATTGTTTGGATTAATTAGCGTAATTAAAAGTAATCTTGTACCATTCTCTAATGAAATGCCAGAAAAAAAGTAAAAGTAAAATGGATATGGCAAAAAGTGAAATTAGAATACACTAATCCGTTGCTACCTTGGGGCTACACACTAACTGCCTTTGTGTAGTATGACACAGGCAGCCAGCCCCCAGCAGGGCACTTGGGGAATGGTCATTTTTTTAACAAGAGGGGAGGGGGGGCAGTCAGTCGATTTTCGCGCTAACGGGTTGAGAATTTTTGCCCCCCCCCTCCCATGGGAAGGATCAAAATTGCCCTCCCCCCCCCCCCCCCCCCCCGCCCTCGGGCAGGTTGAAATATTGAGTGCAGCCGACACCTTTGAGCTATAGTAATGTCTTATCCGCTAAAAAGGGGTGAAATTCTTTAGGCCCTCCCCTCAAGGGGGGTCCACTTCTTTTTTGGTCCCCCCCCCCTTCAAAGAGTCCAATATTTTTTCCCTGCCCCACCATCCACCCCCCCCCCCCCATTGTCAAAAATATCCACTCCTTTAGAGAGATAGCACATGTAGCATCTGAATGCATGTCCAGGGCTGGGTGAAAAATGCCAAACGGTAAAAATTGAATGGTAATGTAAGCTAATATAGATGACTCCAGACGAAATAAACTTCAGTCTCTATCCAGTTTCTAGACAGGCTGATATTTGAGTTTGAATATTCGATTGTAGCATTGGGAGGGAGGGGGGATTTGAAACTCGAACCATGAAGTATATTTATGTCAATACTGTAGTTCCAAGTTTCAATGATAAATCAATATGAGTTCAATATCAGTAGCACATAGTAAATGAGTGCTATCAACTACATATATCGATGAATATTGAAACTGATATTTTTATAAAGATCTTACCGTAATCGCTCGTATTCTCATTGGTACAATTCTGTAAAGATAAGAAGAGGAAATGACGTTAAGAGGTGCTGATCAAACCAACATAACGTAAGATGATGCAGTGATAAAATCCAGATGCAAATGTCCTCAAACATGGAATCTATTTCTGAGTATTCAGTTGGAGCTATTAAATAAATGTGTAATGGAATTTAAGGGGTATAGCCAGACAGGTAAACTAAAATCGAAACGATCGATGAGAAAAAAAGATGAGCAGTTGATAAAGTGGCAGGTGAACTGAGTCAGTAGTAGGTCATTAACCCAGGCAGGGCGCTATAAAAACACACACCTGAGTCATCACCACCCGTGGTACCCTACTCTGAAGCTATTAACCCTTTAAGGACGGCATCATACATTGAAGGTTCATGTTTAAACAGTAGCGGAAGGTTACTCGCCGACACTGCGTTGATGCATCATGGCGACCCTTTGGGAGTGTATCAACACCACAGTATAAGCATGATGCATGATTGCAGCACTAGTGAGGTCCTCGCTGTTGCTGCATCCATTGATCATGCCAACAGGAGGGCATAGGGCATTAACGCACTTTGCTGTCCTTAGAGGGTTAAATCATAACGGTGTCTGGCGCTGCTGTCGTCATAATTAGGATCATAGCATTAACACTTGATGTGTCCCATCAACAAACAAAAGCCCCCCATTCTCCCCACTCACAGTAGATATTACCCAAATTTCTGCTGTTCATCTAAGAATCCATTTGGAATGGCATCAAAGGCGTCTGTGTCAGGACCAATTCCGGATTGTTTCTATAAATAAAGCACCAATCAAAATGGCAAAGGCCTAATTAGAAGGCCGAGATGGATCGTTAGGACGGCAGCGTCGCCGCGGGACAAAGGGTTAATGCCAGAGATGAAAGAAGAGGATGGGACAGGTGTGGGTTTTTAGGGTAGACGCTGTTTGAACGCTGACATGTGAGGTGGGGGCCGCCCACGCCCCCCGCCCCCCGCCCCCACACCCTCACCTCCTGGGTTACCCACATGGGGCCGCATTCCCCCACCCCAGGCTACACAGTCTCTAACCCCCAGCCCATGTTATGATGCTATGGGCTGGGAGCAGACCTTCTCTTGACTTTTGCGCCAGTTTTGGGGTGCAAAATGTATATTTGGGGCAAAACACACCCATCTACAGACATATTTCATCTAGATTAAATGGGCAATTGAGGCTACTGTGTATTAACACCTTTACTTGAAACAGATAACTCAAACATGTGTATTGGCCCAGATGATAGCCTGCTCCCAGGCTATCCAACTGGTAGGATAGACGCTGGCCGACTACAAGCTCCACGTAGACATGACGCTAATAGCACTGCTTCCTGCCAACCCTGGATCCTCAACCCATCTCCGGAAGTTTACGTGTATTAAAAGCCTGCTTGTTTAGGCTATTACAGTCACTTGTAGGGCTATGTGCAACATGTGGAGGCCTCTATTAAGGCTCAGGCTTATACTGTTTTGAAACAAAAAATACCTCTTTTTATACTGTAGATCTACAGTATAACTCACTGTACAGCTACACTAACTTCTGACAGTATATATGGGCGCCTCCAGCATGGCCAGGGGTGCTATCTGAAGGAGATCTAGCCAAAGCATGTAATACCAGGGCCCTTATACGTTGTGCAGCTGTAAACGCATTTCTAGGCTGATCATATAAAATGTACAGTGCTATAGGGTCCCTGACAGTGACGGCTAGACACTGTATAGGTTGCTGTATGTAGGGGGTAAGGGAGCGTTCATTATTTATGGCAGGGGGGGGGGGGCGGGCGTTTGGCAAAACGAATACGTCAAAAAAAAAAGACCCCCCCCCCCCTCTGAATGGGTCAAAAAAAAAAGACCCCCCCCTCCGAATGGGTCAAAAAAAAAAGACCCCCCCCCCTCCGAATAGGTTGAAAAAAAATGACCCCCCCCCCTCACCATAGACGTTTATAAATACTTAATAATGGCATCAACGACATACATAGTCTACATAGTCCTATACTATAACCTATTATAGCATGTGCTTAACCATCATTTGAGGAGTGGTTATAGGGCATAACAATATGGTGAATATTTTCCCACATGTGGAGAGCGCACATTTTTCTGTTTCCGTGGCACGTTTGATATTTTTGCTAAAAATGGGTGTGATTATTTTGGTCCCCACCTACAAGTCCTGCTAATACTGTTTGGTAGAAGTACCATGAAATGGCCCAGCTCAGGGGCCGCCGAAGGTGGATAAAGTGTGGGGGCCCAGCTCCCAAAGCCAGCTGATGAGTGTTGGTTGGAGGGAAAAACAAATGGTTGTTTCGGGGCCACAAGCCCCAGGAAAATTTAGGAATTTGACCTTTATATTAGTGTATTCAGAGTGGTCTGAAGTCTACCATATGATCCTGGAAAATTTTGTAATTTTACATTGAAATTGATGTGTTCTGAGGGACTTTGAGCTTGTCTTTCAAGAAAGTTTTAGGAATTTTACCTCGAGATTGGTGTATTCTTGGGTACTCTGAGTCTAGAATGTTCATGTTTCCCAAAAAGATTGGCTCCCCCACTTTACTAGACCCCCAGGCCCCCCCCCTGTTCCGCCGCTACTGCAGCTTAAAACAAAGATGTTTGATGAAGGGATGCTTTGGACATTATAATAGTGGCAAACCTGAGGAAAATCTAGAGGTCAAACGGCCCATTTTAATGTATCCTGGTATTATAACTTGTAGTTAAAGGAACAAGATCACTATTTAAACCTAGTTTGGTTTTCCAAAGGCTAGGATCAGTAAGAAATAGGGAGCTCAGGGTGAGAATTTAAAGTTGAACAAAGAGTCACAGGGGAATGTGTCTTTGTTATATAACGGCACGGATCAACTACAATCGCTTAAGCCATCAATGGTATGCATGGATGTTACGCGCACCATAGTTGATAACCTTTATTTGAGGAAATGCCATAAGGTACCTGCCTTCAATGTTCTAGGGTGTGGTAAGTATAACCAAGCCATGGGAATGCATTGACTCCAAAAAAAATAAAAGCTTTAAAATAGTGATGAATAACTCACTGATAACCCTGCAGAGCATCGGAAGCAACTTGACCAGAACCAAATATAGAGCTCTAAAAATTTGTGAGGCCAAGTAGCGATGAGTAGCAATGATTATTCAGTGCCTGATTTCTGTTGAAGCCAAAGATGAACTTAGAGGGAGATTTAGAAATTGGCGACAGAAGGAGTGGCATCCGCAGCAGAAAACTCTGTGGATCTGGTGGCTATTTGCTAAATTTCAAGGCATTCAGTACACCGATTTATAGTGGGATGATCATGTTTACTCTATGAGTCTGCTGATTTTATAAGTCCTAGAATCTGTGAGAAGCAGGCAGCTATCAGGGAGATGGTGAAGGTATTCTAAAAAAATTGAGAGCTCTGCAATCAGAACGCTGTGGCTCATTTAGCAGGGTCTGGTACAAGACACCAAGGAAAAGTGTGTATCATGACTGGAGTAATCACGCCTTTGACTGGTGGAGTGGACCTAAGCGGCAATGTATCAATATATGAGGTAGATCTGCATTTTGCATACCATGCATGTACTCCTCTATTGGGAAGAAAGGCAGGGTCTAGACATGTAGGCAAGTTCACCCTTGCATTTGGATGCCAAAACGTGATGGGCAAGGCTAAAGTCCAATTAACCCAAACTATTTCGGATACAGTACTGGCATATTTCGGTGCCACAATAGCATTCATCTAACTGCACACTGATAGCTTTGCTGTTTAGACCCCCTACATTCTGTACTCCTATTCTCGTGTTGAATTAATGCTCTTTCTCCAGTTATTGTTGTTTTAGGAAAAGAAAAGTAGTGAATCATTCAAGTGTCGATTGGTAGGCAAGAAATTTAGCAAAGTTCTACCGTCTTTATTACCCCAATTCGCGACATGTGTCGTGAAATTCACGTCACGTTGTGTCAAAAAAATACCCCCTCCCAAATAAATACCCCTAAAAAAAATGACCCCCCCCCTCAGAATAGGTTGAAAAAAAAAGACCCCCCCCCTAAGAATAGGTTGAAAAAAAAAGACCCCCCCCCTCCGAATACCCCTAAAAAAAATGACCCCCCCCCCTGATTTGCACACCCCCCCCCCTGGCATAAATAATGAACGCTCCCTAAGTGAATCAGGGGATGTAAGTAGTATACGGTAAGGGGCGTACACAGCAGGCGAGGCCTCAGCCCCGCTGTTCCACTGGCCAACAACCCAGACAAACCCATCAACGATACCAGGATGAATTGTCTTTTACTTAGAACACAAGCTCAAAAGTGGTATTTTTCTTTAACTCTGGCCTCCTCCTGGGGGCCCTACATCTTGCCCCCATTTCTGCAACCCCCCCCCCCCCCCCCACCGCCCGGTTAGTAGCAGGGGACCCCATCCCACCACCCTGACATGCCCTGACCCGATGCCCCCAACCACCCGCTTGTCCGCAGGTTGAGATTGGGTGCGAGTGTATCTGGGATTTATATCTCCGCCCAGGAGGAGATGGCCTGGGATCCTCCCAGCCCCCACATATATATAGGCACCATAATGCCCCCTCCAGGGAGGAGAAAGGAGGGGTAGAAAGCAATAGATGTATACATATTTTAAATTGTAAATGAAAGAAAGGCGTCTGAGACGCGCTGTTTGTCTCGGGATGTGGATCCAGGAGCCTGATTTATCCCCACCCTGCGGGGCCGGGATTGGGTATTCATTGCCCTGGGTGTAGGGGGCCCTGGGACATGTATACTTGATGAACGCTCAATCCACCTGAGATGGCATGCTGGGGGTGGGGCAGAGCTACACCCGGCTACCGCATTACATAAAATATGTACATGTACACTTACATGGAGGGTAGATTTACCTTAAGTCGGCCACATACCTTGAGACGGACACCTGAATTTGGCTTATTCAAGTGTTTCTTTACGAATAATGGTAGAGGTTGAACGTATTTTTTTCAATAAATAACTAATAAAAGTCTTCTCATACATGAGTAATCAGAAATACCAGTGTTCGTCTTAGGATATGTGTCCGACAGTACGCCCCCTATTTGTCTGTACATTTTAATGTGAATCTGTTCAATACCCCTATATCATGCCCCCCCCCCCCCCTTCCCAAAATTCAGTATCCTCCCCTGCGACTCATGGTGAATCTACCCTACATGTAAGGCGGGGTAGTGTGAACGTGATGGTAACTACTGTAGTTACCCACTGTTATAGGGAGAGGGAGGGCAGCAGAGGCTGAGACTCCATCAAGGATATAATCATCCCTTTGTGTTTCCTCAGATACAAAGTACTCCCAAAAACTTCCCCAGTTTTATCTTTAAACAACACTGGCAATCTCCCCCTCGCCCATCAGTGTATCTGTACATAGCCCACACGGCGGCGGACTGGGGGGTAATTTCCACACTATTACACACTGCGTGAGGCCCACAATAGACGCTACTCACGTCAATCAATGTCAGTTTAGGGCTGTTTGCGCACGCGCGGCAGTGGCTTGGGGAACGCTGGGAGGCGGTGGGTGGTAGCTGTGACGATGTGGTCGGGTGTGGTGGCTGATCGAATCGGGTCTGGGTGTGGTGGGGAAGGTGGCGGAGATGGACTTGGGGAATGTGGGGAGCGAGACTGGATAGTTCCTGTTGTCGGTTCATCTGGTTAAATAGATGTCACTATCTATTTAATCCTCCTGTCCCGTGTCACCAAGCCCCAAAAAGTCCCATGTCGCCGTGCGGAATTTAGGGGTTTAGGGCCATAGCCCGGAGCTATGCGACCAAAGGACGATGTGGTCAATACTATACATGGTCGAGGACAGTTTGCCCAATCACTGTCCACAGTTCCACCACATTATCCTTTGTCCACAACGTCTTTTGTCCACATCTTCCATGCGTTTTAGCGCAACGATTACCAAAATCCATGACTTCATTAGTGAATGTCGAGGTTGCCATAAGTTTGCACGTGACACAGAGTACAGGGTACAGTTACACATGGATAACACGACACAGGGGTCTGGTACGGCAAGATGTGTGTCAACAGGACGTAATGTAAGTACGTCACCGTCACTGTCAGTGTCATCAAACAACCCCCGCTAGGAGGGGTGCTTTACCCCGTGTGGGTCGCATTGCGATTTAATACCGTATACCCTTTATCGTCATGATGCATAAATGCATCCCTCGCGAGTGACTCGTGAGTGACTCGCCAGGACTGCATTCATACAGCATGCCGACACATCGGGAGTTAATCAAACTGGAACACACAAGGTTTACATGATGCTTGCGCGAGTTATTCGCCAAGGATAATATCATGCCAAAAAAGGGAATATTGTATGATATTATATGATATGTATGATGTTGTATGATATTACTATATGATATTATAAATGGCTCTTAACGGGTAAAGTCTACATGCTGTAGGCCTGGTATTACATGGCTATACCTCACCCTCTGATGTCCTTCACTTAGAGCTGAAATTTGTTTGCCTGCTTTCTATACCCTAGTGCTATACTTTCCTGCATGTCTTGTATCCTGGGAGACGGGGAATCCCTAACATTGAACATGTGATTGCAAGTTGCATTCTGCATTCTGCAGGACTACGGACAAGCAAGACCTAATGCAACAGAGCATATCTTATACGTAAAGTTCCCTTCATCAATAGTTGTTCTATACTGGGGAATGAGTATTTTCCTCATTTTAGACATTCCTGTTAAACTGTTGAAAGCTAAAAGCAACAGCGAGGGTAAAAACGACACAGGGCCATCTCTCAACAATATTATTCATGCATTTCCCAAGTCCCTGGATGGTTTAGTAAATTAGTTACAGACTTTCGCTTGGGCATCTTCCATTTTTAAAATGAGGTTTTCAAATTCCTCGAAAACCTATCCATCTTCCATTATTGATTTTCAAAATGTGTCCCAGATGGTTGGACTATGCTATTTGAACATGTCTCCTCCGGCTTAACACTCATGTAATACGGTACTTAGGGTGCTGGAGTGAGACGGGAATGGTGTTTCAGATCCAGTATGGCTGATTCTCTCCCAGTAAACTCCCTTTTTTCTATCCTGCTGTTGAATCGTAACGAGGCAGGACTTTTCCCATTTTTATACCTACCAGCGTTTGCTGGGAATCAGAGGACAAAGGCAAACCGTCGCATTGAATTAACCTCGAAATTAGTATTCACACAGCAATTACTGCAGCATTGCCCATCGTCCTACGTGCCCGCGCCGTTAACGAGACTTGAATTTCACTTGAAATGAGTGACAATACCAAACAAAAGCCCTCCACCAGCGCCTAAATGACTGGGATCACATTATGCCGCTGAGCCCTCTTCTCAACGTTGCCATTTGCATGCATTGCCCACAACTCAGTGGCCGGTGCTTAACCCTTTGAAGGATTCATAGCATTGTGCCCTTGGTCGTCATGATGCATGAATGCAACTGGAGTAACTCGCTATTTCTGCATTCAAGCATCATGCCAACCCAATGGGGTTGGGACATTTCCGAAGGGTCAGCATAATGCATGAATACAGGCCTCGCGATTAGACTTGCCAGGACTGCATTCATACATCATGACGACAAAGGGCATTATGCATTAAAGCACAATGCGGCCCTTGCTGGTTTAAAAGCCCGGTGCCTGTGCATGGCTCGTCCTCCAGGTGTGAATCACCTTAATTGATTGCCATCAAGTCTCTCATGACACTGGGGCGTCAATGATTAATATAGTGTCATGACCGCCCCACACCCCGACCCTCCTCCACGGCATTAAACCTGTAAGGACTGGTGTCGCTAAAAGATTACCATTGTCATCATGATGCACAAGTAACTCGCCGGTGCTGCATTGGTGCATCATGTCGACCCTTCGGAGGTGTCTGAACCTTGTAGTGTCGGCATGATGCTTGAATGCAGCTCTTGCGAGTTACTCGCCAGGGCTACATTCATGCCTGATGACGACCAAGGGCATAATGCCTTAAGGTATCATGCCTTCCTTAAAGTGTAAAACAACGGTGGGCGCCTCCCCCGTCCTTGTTGGCGCCGATCTGCGTAACCCTTTTATGACCAGGGGATCAAACTCTATTCTACTCCAGCTGGGTGCTTGGTATCAAACAGTCTCCATCAGTCAGCGTAAAGTCAGGCCTGGGTGAGCCATTTCTGTCTGACCCACCCTGACCTAGAAAACAGAATAAAGGCACGTGTAAAAAGCCCCAGCAGATATATGGGAGCCGACAGGGGGGGGCAGGGCGTTATGGCTTTCCCTTGGAAATGATCCCTATGAATATTCATGGCTTCCCGTTGCAGCACTTTGTACTGATGGCTTTTATTGCTTTTCTGACAAATTTTTAATTCGCAGCAAAGCACGTTACGTGGCTGAGGTGTCAAGCATAATGTGATAAAAAGGCACAAAACACACTAAGGGATAAAAAGGCGTGTTTGTCAACTAAACTACATCTGTCCTAATTACTCTCATTTATTCCCGAGTGGCCTCCGCATTAAGACGTCCATAGTCAAACCAACAAAAGGATCATCTTTTCCCGACTAAGTTGCCAAATGGATACGTAAATTGAATCGAAGGACAATGGCATTAAAATTACTGCCAGTCGTCGTGATGGGTTTTTGTAAATATCTCCTGCATGCATATCTGAGCACCAAGCAGAAAGGATACTCCGTGCCAGGCCATGTTGAGCACCCTTTCTAACTTTCACTTCACTGCTCACATTTTCTTCTTTTAATTCAACTCTCAACTTTTAATTTGAATATCAAATTCAGCTTTTAATGAAACAGTTTTTAAACAAGGTAAAGCAACGAAGCAGAAAGATACTCCGCGCGCCCTAACGCAAATCATCCTGCCTGCATGACTGTCCACATTTAATCATTATTCACATTAACCTAGGATGCACAAAGGCCATAAGGCCACTCCAAATAATATCATTGTTTCTCATTACCGCGCGCATCACCTACATCGTGTTTTGAAGATTTTATTTTATTTTATTTTATTGCAAATTTGAATGGAAAGACATGATAATAATTAAGTGGCAAATATACGCATATTCTATATCAAATCAAAGCTTACAGTGATGCAGATGTGATGGCATAAAAAACATGTATACTCAAAACTTGTGTAGATCATGTATCAAAAGAGAGCACCCTTATCACATTTCTCTTGGCTTGGTGATGAGAAACAAGGATGTCATATGGAGTGGCCTAATTATGAGGTCCATCCCTGAGCCTTACCATGCGGGGTAGGCGGGAATAGAGCCGTACCGACACACAATGGCATGTTTACGACAGCAGCAATACCCAGCATGTCACCCTAAATGCAGCCAGACGCATCCATAACACCCACTGTTCAGCCAACCATCCTTTTCAAATTAATAACAAAAAAGATATCCACCATGGCACCCCCAGATCCTATCTACTATAATCCCTAGACAAATCCATTTTCCGCGATAGCATCGCAGGGCGAACCTTTGCCCCCATATATCGTGCGGTTGATTTAACAAATTGTGTTCCAGGTGACCCCTCCCCTCTTCCCCCTGCAGACCCCCCAGGGTTAGGCTGAGAGGCATGGTGATTATACACTATAACATCTGTCAGAAAAGAGTAATAGTCCTATTTCTGCCGGTAATCATGTCAAGCCCGCGTTGTTACATTACCCCCCTACCTCATATATAATGTCCTTACACATTATATCTTGTCACAAATGGAGTGTATCAGGTTAACATGTCTATCTACAGACATCACTCACAGGGCGGGCAGTGTGGGGCACTATACACGTAAGGCAGATTCACCATGAGTTGAAAAGCCAAAAATAATTTTCTTATTTCAAGAAACTAAGATAAATAAACTCGACTGGCGGACAAATGACTAGTTTTAAGACTTTTATTTTCCTAAAATTAGTCATTTGTCCGCCAGGCGAGTTTATTTATCTTAGATTCTTGAAATAAGAAAATTATTTTTGTCTGTGTAGACACATACCCTGAGACGGACACTGACATTTCTGATTACTTATGTATGGTAAGGGTTGCATTGGTGATTTATTGGAAGAAATAACACTCACACTTGACCATTGTTCACAAGTAAATAGGCTAAAATGCTTGAATAAGCCGAGATTGAACTGTCTGTCTCAAGGTATGTGTCCGATTCAAGGTGCATCTACCCTATAGAGGGAGGAAAGACGTGTAATTAACCCTTTAAGAACTGCATAGTGGTTTGATACACGATGCCCTCTCGTTAGTAAGATGCATAAAATGCATTGGCGGTACTGGGGAGCAACTTGCTTGTGCTGTATTCATGAGTCATGCCGGTCCTATGGGGTTGATACACTCCCAAATGATTGGCATGATGCACTAAGACAGTGCTGTAAAGTGCCTGTGCTGTGATGCTGAATCATGACAGCAAACAAAGATGACGCACGTCGCCGCCCTTAAATGGTTATGGGGAACACAATCTGTGTTTGAAATGATTGTCCCGAATCACCTGTCACAGGCTGTCACGTGACACAAACTGTCACGTGATGTTCATCAAACTTTTAGTTTTGAGTTCACATTAGGAGCTTGACGAGAGGCGGTTTCCTTTATGATTACCAACGGAACACGCTACGCTAACACAACTCGACTTGCACGACATGTCAGGCAATGGACTTCATGTTTCTCTGGATGTTTTTTTCACTGTTATTCTCCTACTCGAGGAGACAGCGGGCGAAGCCAGCTCCATGCTTGTCCTATTGCGGGGCTACCCCCATGGCTAATGCTACTCATTAAAATAGTGACAACGCCATAATTGGAATGGAATCCCTACAGAGGCACAGCCTTCTTATGAGACCCAATAACTTCTGATTATTCCCTGATTACTCCCAGATCGGACCTTTGAGATGAAATGAACTGAAATGATTGGTTGATTGTAGAATGGTACTGATTGTGGGAGCTGACTGACTCCACAGCCCCCATAGTGGGCACCAACCCTTATCTCCAACCTGGGCGAATTTCGTGAGATTTTCCCAAAACAGGAGAAAAGATGAATAAAATTGCATCACAAACTGCCTTTCTTTTACTCGACGAAATTGGATCACTCCATGGTGTTTTGGGCTCTTTTCGTGAACGATTACATTCAAATGATTAAATGAGACTTGGGCACGAGAAAATGAGGTCTTTTCTATTCGGCGGTTGGGCCCTTCTTAGGAGGTCGCCGCATTCGGGCTACATGTAAATCCAATTTCACAATTAGTGAAACAAAAGAGGCAGCCTTCCAGTTGGTTTGACTTTGAAAGCAGCAGCAACAGCCCTCCATCTCCCTGCACTGGCGGCGAGGCAGACGGCTCCATTGATAGACCCTGAATACCCAACAGGCTGGGGCCTTGCAGCTTAATGCTATTGGGTTTTAAACAAATGCCTCCCCTGGCCTTTGAATTGATTCCTCAAAGGTTCCTTCGCCTTTACACACTGTTTTTTCATCTCCTCCTATATCACATGCACTAAGGATGAACACACCCAAGCTGTCTGGGTGTGTCTGTGCACCTGTCTTTGCTGAAATAAGGTGAATGTCATTAGGCATTATAAAGCCTTTTAGTGCACTTAGCTGCCGACTCTATTGTTCACTTAAGGAGAGCCGTGAGAATAGAAAACAGTGTCACTCACTAGTGTTGAAAGGACGCGGTAGAACTACCCGCATGATTTCTTCAGAATAATAACGTGAAAGTCTGGTTAGTATACCGCTAATGCAATATCTAGTCATTTACTTATCGCCTCAGGCTAAAACATTCTGCCCTCCTCCAGTTACAAGCATGAGTCTCACATCAAAGGGATCAAAGATGGCCGTATAGTTGACTCCATATGTTTTCATCCCGCCACCAGCTGGCGCTGATACTTCATGATCAGTGTGCAATCTGCCCCCCCCCCCCCCCCCACCCTCCTCCAGTACTGGGCACGTTATCCCTTTAAGGGTGGCATAATGCATTAATGCAGCATACCCATGGACTTCATGATGCATGCATGCAGCAATGGCTAGTAACTCGCCAGTGCTGAATTCAAGCATCATGCCGACCCTATGGGGTTGAGACACTCCCGAAGGGTTGGCATAATGCAGCAATGCAGCACTGGGAGTAACTCGCCGCGACTACATTGGTGCATCATAACAACAAATGCCATCTTCTCGCGACATCCGTCCATAAAGGGTTATTATGGGCCTGTCCACAGATGACAATCTTGATCCTGTCACGATATCTCCATACGTGCGGGCACGGAGCGTGCTCCATGCTCATCATTAATGCATAATTCGAAATCCATATTGGCTGCAGCAGTGCATGGTGGTGGGGGAGGGGCTGTTTGCCTGTCACGTTTCTATTATCCACCTGAGTCAGAAACACTTGATGGTGCCTGCTCTGTTGGTGGCATTCACCTGGATACTATGGTGTTGGTGCTGAGGGTGTGCAGCATTGTTAGGAGCTGTAGCTGAGCTGTCAACCATGTGCACTGGATGTTATACATGATGCATGGGTATACATGATGATCATCGATTGCCCACAAATGATGTCTTAGTATATTGAGAGCTTTTCCAACAAAAACTTGCCAAGATATTGGGCTAATCACCGGTAGCCTATACACGTATATGGATCTATAGTCTGGGTCATGTTTCATCACTTGGCCTATACCCAAAGATAGCTCCATGACTTCCCTCCCTAGCCAGTGACATCCCTTTTGAATGTTCCCCCTACAAGGATAAGAACTATTTCCATCTCAAAATATTTTACTTGTGCAGTTTCCAAAATGGTCTGAACTCATTTGGTTGTTGATCAGCTAAATGTGGGTTTAATGGGGTGCCCGCTCCCTGTGACTCTCTCTACCTGCTGATCCCGGTATGCCTGCATCAGGCCCCCTGCTTTATTATCATACCAGGCGTGCACTCCCCCCTATGTAAACCCAGTAACGAGATACCACCTCTCACCGGTATCTCTACCCCCGGAACCCGACCCCCGACCCCTGCATCCTCTTACATCTATCTTGTCTTGGATCAACAAGCACAGGGACCGGCAGCCGATCAGGCAGTGATAACAGCGGGGGAGGTAGTGATACACCACTGGGGTATCCAAGGGAGAGTTTCAAAGAGTCTCTAGGGTGGATCCAATAAGGGGAGGGGAATCTGGGGTCAAGAACCTGCCCATTTGGGTGGGAATTAAAATTATATATTTCTATATCATATTGATATCTGAATTAAAATGGTTATATTGATATCTGGATCACCCTGATCTCTAATATACTGTGCATGTATTCATGAACTGGGTGCCATCTTTTGAGGCTCTCAAACTCAAAGTGCAAAGTTCTTAAGAGAGTCTCTTCAACACAGTCCCAAGACTGTGTTGAAATCATGGAAGTTTCTAAAACAAAACCCCTAAGCTGAGGTTTCTAAATGGGCTAAATGCATCTACTTAGTATGTGTCTTTGACATAGAACAACCCCACACACCTAAGCTCAAACCCACAGTAAACGACATTGTACCATCTTCCCTCCCCATCCCACAGAGCGGCCCAGACCCTACACGGGTGCGTCATGACAGCGTCCGCCGCACCAGACGGTGGCGCCCCCACACGGGAGTCTCGGGAACCTCGGGTCACGTCCTGACGCCGTGACGCCGGACGTCCGACGTCCCCCCGTGACGGCATGTTGACACAGGCGTCGAGTTATCATGCCTGACGCATGATTCACCCTACCCCGTGTTGACATCCCCATCTCCCCCGGGATGTGCATATTTTGGTAAATATTCACTGGTGACGAGTTGGTGTAAATCTATCATGGGGTTGACTATGTAAACAGCATGGTGTACATGTACCCATAGAGGAACCCAGCTGTATTTGAATCATAGATATGTCTATATTCTACTACTAACATGGATAGGATCGCTTTCTATTAGTAGAAACTGTAGGCCATATCCTTCAGTTAATCATAAGCAAGGTATATGATTCTCTGGTACAGTGGTAGATAACGGAGTTCAGACTATATGCAGGGGATATGGGACCTCTGACGAGTATTTCTGTATTTCAGGTCTACAAACCTTGTGCTGGTACATCCACAAAGAAGGTAATATCCCATATGTGATCTGGTACTAAATATCAGCACCAGTCATAGGCTTATGTATAGCTCCCTCTCCTTAGTTGGTTAGTCCCAGTATGATAAAAGCTCCACTGACTGGGTGTGACTCCCTTGTTGCATGTTACAGTCCCATTCAGTGTGTGATCCTGGTCGTCGTGCTTGGTACCACTCCCGGGGCCTACAGCACAGAACGGATCCGTTACACACTCACACGTGCTCACTCTATTCACAGACTCATATTTTATGAATCATGAATGTGTCGATAAAGCTCCTCTCAGGGATGGACCCCTAATATACATGGGATCCTAGGTCACTGACTCCATGATGATGATGGGGACCCTGACCCATCTCAGTAGCAGGTATATCCATTATATAGTCTAGCTTCAATAATACAAACACACCTTTTTCAATATGAAAGTAAACTCTTACCGTTTATAACAACTTGTGACGTGGGTATATATATCCTCCTATAGTAACAGTATATCCTCCTGGAGATCAGACAGAGTAAAGTAGACTAACAAGACACATCATTAAACACACATTGAGCCTGTAGTACTACGTGCGTACTCCTCTCCTACTGGTAATAGCCTCCTCACACACGGCAGGGGTATCCATCCACAGGAGGGAGGAGCAGCTCAGTGTGAGCAGCTCCCACAGTAGAAGTAACACACTGGTAGAGACAGGAGCAGCTCGGAGCAGCTCCCGGGGGCCGTGTCAGGACCGTGCCGTCACCTCCTCGGGCTCCCCGGCCGGACAGCCCGCCTGGTGCCGTCACACTCTCCGTGCTCAAAGACCAGCCCCTGAGGTGCAGCCATGGGAAGCCTCCTCGTTATCTCCTCCATGGTGGGACTCCAGTAAGACACCCACTGTTAAGCACTGCTGCTGTCCGCTCACTCCTCCAGGTGTCTGGGCCCTGCTCCTCCTGTTGCTACTGGTGCATCCCTTTCAGCAGCTGGTGGTGCGGTACTCCCCGTAGCCTCCTCCTGTTCCTGCTGCCCCCTGCACCCAGCCCGTTATCCATGTAGTAGCTAGCAGCCCCTGTACCGTTATCCCTGGTAGTAGTCACGTGCTGCTCGCTCGGCGTCTGGCCGTGCACTGACGTGCTCTGCTGGCCGTGCTCCAGTACTGACTGCTCGCCGCGCCCCCTCCAGGCCAAGCCGCGCACTGCACGCGCCTACCTCACGGCGCGCTACCCAGTCAGCTGACTGCCGACTGACGCGCCTCCGCCGCCGATCTAGTCACTCCGAGTGGGGAGTGGGAGGTGGGAGGTGGGAGTGGGAGGGGGGTGGGGGAGGGGGGGGGGGGGAGTAGGACGCGCGCCGCCCCACCCCCGCAGCGCGCCCAGGCGGCTGGAGGGTGATGAGGGCTGAGTCTCGGGCCCGGTCTCGGGCCAGGTCTCGGGGATGACACGTGATCGCCGAGACGGGACTGGCCCCGACTCAGCAGGACGCGGACTCCGTCCCCGTCATGTAGAACGGTACTCTACCACAGACTCACTGTCATACCGACTGTAACCATTTGGTGGCAGCATAATGTTTTACGGTGGTACTGTCCCTTTGTAGTCGCTATGCATACATATACATGAAAATTGATATGCAGCTTTGGCGAGTTACTCGCCTGTGCTGCATTCATACATACGGTACTCTATACAGGATTGATACACTCATGACGCCCCAATGATGCCCAAAATGCAGCACTAGCGAGTTACCCACCAGAGCTGCATGGTGCATCATGACGACGAACGATCGTAAAGAATCGGGGACATTATGCTGCCCTTACAGGGTTAAGGAGTCCCCCGCGCACGTCGGTTTTCGCACGACGCGTCCGGACGCCGTAACACCCGTAAACAGCGGGAGGGAGCAGCTCACAAAGAGGGAGACGCTGGGGAGACGCTCCCGAGCTGCTCCCACATCCCGCGTGCATACCGACTCAGTGACTCCCCACACACCTCTTTTATCTCCTCTTTTTCATCTTTCTATACCGGAAGTTTCATGCGGGCACTTCCTCTGTGGAGCATCAGAGCAGCTCACAATGACCTCATTGAGTCCCTCTGAGTGTCTCTGTGTATACATCGGGCATATATATCCATCCTGGACAATAAAATCTCTCCATGCAAGCTAGGGGTCAATCTGGTCATCCTGTGGGCGCGTCCATTACTTAAGCTTGTACTGGCGAGATAAGCACTGATAACAGAGGTCACATGCGTATAAGCCATTACATAATGCATCCTAAAAAGTCCGCCTCAGTGAATGGGGTGGAGTTATCTGATTGGTATTTAATACATCCTGCTACATGTTTATTAGGCACGTCAGACCTACAGTCGACAATTGGGTTAAAGTAAACAAAATATGCCAGAAAGGGTGTCTGACATGGGATATAAAATGTCCAATTTTCCACCCAACAGAATGGGGTCTGAGCCTCCCCGACCCCCTATGCAATCAATTCTATCGCCACAAGCCCTCAGTCATGTAATATGACAGAAATCACAATTGCCTTAGTTCTACTCACATCGGCTCAGTGCCCCTGATTCTAGGCATGTGTGATAAAAATAACTCCCCAATGTTAACACAAAGGTTGTGCTCGGCAGCGTGTCAATTCTACGGCTACCCGTTATGGTCAGCTCCACGACCAGACCATTGTAACCAGGAGAAACAATGGTTGCTAGGGTAACGCTGCTAGTGGGGTGCCTATCAGGGTAACAGAGGGAGGCGGCGGGGGGTAGGGCAGTCTTTTCTCTCACGGCCTGACGTCCATGTACTGAGGGTGGACATGGGTCAATGGGAGAACAGAGGGGTACATGAGGCCCCGGGCGGCACCCACACTAGGGGCTGATTTAGATGTGGACACACACATATCTGATGTAAATGATAGGGGCCTGGTCATTTACTGCTGGACAATGGGTGGGTGCCTCCCCTGCCCTCGGCAATGACCTGTCTTTTGATGGCACTGAGAGGGCATGGGGCTTGTTATCGTTACCCATATAGAGGTACAACAACCATAACATGCCCTGTATAATGACAGCACCCAACTGCCCGAGGGGTACCATCGACCCATGTTTGCATATATATCATATATGTCTCCAAGCAAGATATCTAATACAGTACACCGCAGCGTTATCAGAAAACATTTTGAGGCTCGGGGCCTTAGATGGGGATCTAAGGAGAATTGATCGGGATAATAGATTCAATAAACATCAAAAGTGTCAGCAGATATTAGGCGAGTAAAGTAAAGAAATGAAGGCGGTGAAGAAAAAGGTGTTGCTTGAATATTTATGACGTTGTCGTGGGGTATAGCCTTGGGTCTTAAGCCCTTTAAGGTCCGCATGCTACTTTACATTTTTATGTTCTATGGCCTTTGGCCGTCATGCCGACCCTATAAGCTCGGCTTGATCCTTGAATGGAGCACTGGCGAGTAACTCGCTAGTGCTGCATTATTGCGTTATGACAACAAAGGGCATGGCGCATTAACCTTTTAAGGACGGTATAATGCATTATAGCATCATGTCCCTGGTCATCATGATGCATGAAGGCAGCCCTGGCGAGTAACTAGTCAGGGCTGCATTCAAGCATCATGCCGACCTTACAGGCTTAAAACACTCACAAAGGACCATCATGATGCACCAATGCAGCACCTGTGAGTTACCCGCTGGGGCTGCATTGGTGCAGCATGATGTCAGCTTTTAGCGACATGCCGTCCTTAAAGGGTTATACGGGAGAGCATCACATTAAAGCACTCTGCGGCCCTTGCAGGGTTAGATAAGATAGTGTCGGGGTGACAGGGCTGGCTGTACGCTGTGGGTGTGATGGATCAGACTGTCGGCACTGTGTAGGGGAGGTAGGGCGGCCCACGGGCGGATTTAACGCTACATATAGGCCAGTATTAACCCTGTAAGGGCCGCATAGCGCTTTAATATGCTATGCCCTTCATCGACGTGATAATATTATATGAATCAAACTATGGCGAGTGCTATGGCATTGATGCATCATGCCGAACCAATTGGGTTGAGACACTCCCGAGGTATTGGCATGATGTTTGATTCAATGCTCGCCAGGATTGAATTCACGCATTTAAATGCATTTCCAAAAAGGATATACTGGTATATATAGCACGTTAAATCACTATATATATATGCGGGCCCATAAAGGGTTAAGGCAAATATAGTCGGGAAAAGAACCACTTGAGCCGATCGGCTCAGAAGGCGACTTTAGCGGCGGGAAGTGATTGGTTAATAATGAGGTGCTCCTTAATCCATCTACACCCCCCCACCCCCCACCCCCCCCCCCCCCCACACACACACACATACACCACCTCAGCATCCACTCTCCCGCCCGCTGGTGCACCTACACTGATAGTCTGAATGCTCCGGGCCTTGGTCTGTAGTGGTTATCCCAGGTTTGTCGCAGGGATATTGGTCAGAATCACGAACTGATATTCAAAAATGACTAGGCAAAATTGAACATAATTAAGGCCTAATACTGATAAGCATGCATGCGATGACTGAAAGTGGGTTGGTCACTACTGACAATACCATGACTATTAACTAACCATGGTGGTCGCATAGGGAGCCAGACAATGGACCTGATTTTGATTTTGGCCTGTAAAGGTGCCCAGATGCATATTAAGTGCCTCTGATTCAAGACCTTATATCACTGTGTATGTCTCAATATCTCTATAGCCCTTTACCACCGGCATTTATTCGAGTCAGACGCTTGTTTGAGACTGCGGCGCTCACATAAAAACTACACCCACGGCCCATCTGTGAATGTCTTAAACCCTGACGGCAACTAGAGGACCACAACCACACATGCAGGAGCCGCCCCTCGACTCCCCCGACCCTGCAGCCATGGGCTCTTGCTGCTGCTGCTGCTGCTGCTGTTGCAGTAGCGCGGCGAATAATTTGAGGCGATTGGCAGATTGATTAATAGCTGGTCTCTGTATGGACCCTAATCCAAGGCAGTTCGCCACCAAAGGCTATGGAGAGCCGCCCCTACTCTGGGCGCACCGCCGAAATTGGCGTCACGGCAAGCAGAGGCAAAATTAAGCTCGACAGTCGCGGGGGAGTTCCTGGAGAAGGAGAGTGAGAGGAGAAGTGGGTGGTTGGGGGTTGGGTGGTTGTGGGTTGGGTGGACCTTGGAGAAGGAAGGAACTCCTCAGGGTAAAGACCCACAGGCTGCTCTCCTGTATAACCCTTTAAGGATGGATGTTGCTAAAAAAATGACATTTGCCGTCATGATGCATCCGTGATGTAGCCCCGGCGAGTAACTCGCCGGTGCTGTGCATCACCCCGACCCTAAGGGAGTATATCATTATATATATTAACCCTGTAGGGTCGGTATGATGCTTGAATGCATCCCTGGCGAGTTACATCCATGCAGCATGACGACCAAGTGCATGATGCATTAAGGCATCATGCCGTCCTTGAAGGACCCTGTGCAGCACAATCAGTGGCGGCACGAGCTGCTCAGAGCTGCTCCCCTTAAATTGCTACCTCGGCCATCATGGTGCCGCCATGACGCTCGTCCGCCATTTGTGGCCGAGGACCACTGCGATTCCCTTAGCTACGGCAAGAACCTAGAGATAGGTCACGTGACTCTATAAAGGAACATCCTGCATATATGAAGGACACATCAAAGCGTCCACAGACTCCGATTGGCACCGGAGGGGGCCTGGCCTCCTTCCGGAAGTGCCAGTAGATGGGAGAGACTGAGCGATAATCGGGGCACATTGCCATTACGTCTAGGCATAAGGAGGCCCCGCACCTCTCCGGCTAATATCCACTGATTTTATCCCCAGTCCATAAATCTTCTCAGGCTATATGTGCACAGGCTTAGGGCGAGCTGCTCATCTGTATACGTGACCGCTCTCCGTACACAACCAGGCACCCCTATTGGTGTATACAAAGACCATGCCATCATTGGTCGGTATTTCAAAAGAGAAATATATATTTCTAACAGAATTTAGGTAGTTAAAAATCCCCATTTTCCTTGGTAAAACACTGGGATTATAGCCTTTAAGTAAACACCTTTCTGTGTAAAGATTCTCAGCACAGATGAGTTATTATAACATCTGTTTAAAAGCATAACAAATCCATTTTGCATTTCTACTATGTCAGATTGAGAAAATATCCCTTTTCAACAAATGGGGGGGGGGGGGTAAATACCACATTTTCCTTTTTAAAACCCCCACAAAAGCCCCATAGCGAATCTGTGGAAATGCCAAGAAGCTGAGAATCTGCCCATATCCACACGCGGATGGTTCCCTGCCATGTCTATTTGATGCTGCATCTCTTTGTTACATAAGGTAAACACGAGCCTCTCACTCCCCTCAAAAAAACAGGACGAAAAACGACTCGCCCCATCCCTTTCATCACGATGCTGGCTGAATAAAAAAAAGGGGGCAGCAGAAAAAGTAGTCTCTGATAATACAACAAATCAATTCACTGCACGAAAAGTCTCCAAAGAGACAATGGGTAGCTCACATATACTCGAGCTTTTTGTGCCCAAGCTAATTTCTCCATATTGTCAGGTTAGAGCCGTTGTGTTATGGGGCATGCAATGCAGTCTACAGTGCATGGTAGTAAGTACTGCATGGCTACATGTACAAGTGTTGCTATTGTATACAGGTGAACTGTTATGAATATAAGTATAAATTCTGATAACCAATGATATCAAATCATCCTTTGTCGTGCTATTCCTTATCCTTTTAACATATCAATTTTCAAACTACAATGTACAACTTAACTAAGGATCTTGGATGATATATGGGCCATTATTGTAGAGCATGACCTGCTAGTTTGCAGGGCGTTGTTCATGATAAAGTGAGGCCCTTACGTGGACTGCTACCATTTCACCGACCATTTATACCGCTCAGGGTTCGACCCTATAGTATACCGCATCCATAGTCACTGCTAGGCGGACCGTGGGATGCTAACAATTGAATTGAAGGGTACATTTAGGCCTGGCCAGCAGAGATTCAATGTTTCCAGTGTTGTGGGTTGGGATCAATAGGTTGCCTTTGTAGGGGAACCTCTCTGTGGTCTAGGATCAATGCTAAGCCACCCTACTATTGTCCCAGTGCCCACAGTATGGACTCCCTCCTGGGGATGGGCCATAGAGAGGATAGCAGGGACGCTGGGGGGGGGGTGAAGGTAAGGAGGTGGGGGTGTTTGGAGGAGAATCTTATGCACTTGATATTAGCTCTTTAAGGTTTGTTTAATGTTTCAATATGCTATGCACGTTGTCATCCTGATGCACAAATACATCCTCTGCGAGTAACTCGCCAGTGCTTTAGTCAAACTCAAGCATCGTGCCGACACCACATTAGACTCCCGAAGGGTCGATATAATGGATCATGTAGCACTTAACTACATTTATGCATCACACACACTAACAGTATAACAAATTAGAGCACCATGCGGCCCTTAACGGGGTCCCGTGTGGGGTTCCTGTGTTTGTGGCGTCAGGGTAACGTTACGCCACCACCAGAGCCCCTAGCGGCGCACCTGGTAAACAAGGTGAATAACCTTACCGAGACGCTAGTCGGACGCTAGTCCAGAGTAACTCAGTGTAAAGCTTGTTTAACTCAAGGGGTCAGCTACATGAAAGGCCACTCACATTCCTATAATTCTAACCTAACCTGATGTCTAATTCTAAGTGTAACCAGAGAAACATCTAGATATATCTATGGTGTAACTACTAGGATTAAGTACTTGGTGAGGTTTCATGTGGTAAATCAGGGATGGAGCCAAGAATTTGAGGCTGGCAGACTGTTCGACAGATTGGCGGTTCGACAGATCGGCGGTTCGACAGAATTTCTAAATTGTCGGGACTATTCGACAGGACTGTTCGCCATATTTTATTTTTCAACAGGACTATTCGACAGATTGGTTGTTTGGCTATTAACTTTGGTTCTAGTTGGAATATTCACACAATTCTTGCAGATTCTGAAGCCCTGATTCAAGAAGGGTACATAGAATACGAATAAGTGAGCATTTATTTGCCTTTAATCTTTTTCTAGAATATATTTTAGAATACTATTGGGAAAATCAATCTCATTAGAACGAGTAACAGAGCTGCTTATAGAGGTTAAGTGAAAGTGTAGTGTTTCTGTTAATTTGAAGGGCCCCCGAACACTCCTTCATTTTCTTTTTATTCCTTAAAGGTTGTGCCCCCTATCTAACCGTTTCCTTTATGTTTCTGTCATTTAAAAAAATGGGAGAATAGGCCCATGGGATGTATCCAAGACGAGCTATTAGCGGTCACAGTTGGCTATGCTATGAATGAAAAGGGTAAGAAATAACATGCATATATTCATACATAGGAATACAACTTGTAAACGTATTCTGTCGAATTGTCCTGCTGAAAAAAGAAATCTGTCGAATGGTCTCAAAAATCTGGCGAACAGTCTTGGAAATTCTGTCCAATAGTCCTGTCGAATCGTCCTGTCGAACCAGCAATCTGTCGAATCGTCCTTTTCCCGAATTGGCTAGGGGGAGGGGTCCCGTAAACAAGTAAACACCAAGTACTGAAAAGGGTCCCGGCACGGGTCGCGGCAGACTAGAAGAGCATGAGGATAAGCTTTTAATCACAAAGGAATAGAGAGGATCTGGATCCCTAGATCCCCTGAATCTGCAACAGTCAATTCATCACTTATACCTCGTCCATTTATTACAAATGTAGACCTACTTCAAATGGTTGAAGACGGGGACATCCATAGTAACTATGAGAAACGCCTGTATTCACAGATAAATGGGTTTGGTATAAACACCCTACCCACCCCAATCCATCCATGCATCTTCCTCAATATCTAACTCTCGTTTAACTACAGTAAAGATAGCCCCTATGCTATGAAACCCAAGGCACATCTAGACTAGCTTTGCTTTAGGTCTGGGTAAGGTCTATGTGCATGAATGGCCGCAGTCGGCTCCTGGACTGGATCTGGGAAAGTAGCGTCTGCGGCATGAGCATGATGAGGATCGATTTACCTCTAAGCAAATAAACACGGCGGTGGGGGTTTCATCTAAACAAGTGGAGATCCCCACTCAGCAGGCCGACCTGGTCTCATTACGGCTATGTGCAGGGTTTGATGTATGCTACTCTGACACAGGGAACGCTTCATCAGACAAGATCTACCGCCCGCTGACTGCATGACTTGTGCTGTTACATGGTTTCTGTACAAATGTAGCTAGCATCAGAGACGGAGCAATGACTTCAAGAAGTGGGGGCCCAGTGGGAGACCCTAATTTGTCCTTCATGGTACAAACATGTATTTACATGTATATATTTGGTCTAGCTGATTCAAATTCTACAGTGAAATCTCGTTATAGTGAGGGCCTTCCTAGTGGGCACTTCAGTTCAACGTTGAAACAACGTTCAATCAACATTGAATCAACATTGCCAACCATTTATCAATGTTGATTCAATGTTCTGTGCCCTCTGGGTTGGGGCATGATAACATTCTTCTTTGTAAGTAAAGTACCTTATACTAATAACCAAAAACTAAAAATAGAGAGAATAGACAGTATTAGATCAGTAGTGACCGACCCACCTTAGTCATTCCATTCCTATGAGTATTGATAGCCTTAGCCATGTGTTGTTTGTTTTGCCATAGTCAGTTGTTGAATATCAGGGCCCCAGACGGGGGGTAGCTGTGTCACTTGTCGATCCTAAGAAACCCCAATGTCCCTTGTCGATCCTAAGAAATGGGTCTTGTCCCTTGTCAGTTTAAAGAAGCAGGTTTATCCCTTGTCGCCAACCCCAAGCATGCCCTTGTCCCTTGTCCATAAGGCTTAAAACAGGGGCTTGTCGCCTTGTCGAATTTACCCGTCTTGGCCCCTAATATCAGTTCTAACCAATATCCCTACGACTAACCTGGGATAGCCACTACAGACTAAGACCTGGAGCATTTAGATTATCAGTGTAGCCGGCCTTGTGACACGATACAGCAGTTGACATGTAGACATTGATGCCTCCAGCCCCATCCAACCTGCCCCATCCAACCTGCCCCATCCAACCTGCCCACCACCTATTGACTCTATGTCTTGGTGGCGACACCTCTTGGCGGGGTAGGCGGACATGGTCCGGACGCTCTGCCCCCCTCCCCAGCCCGCCCCCACTACCGGTAGCTCTATCAGAGTGCAGGTATTGACCACCAGAGGGCGTAGGGAACTGTTGCTGAGCTTGTCGATACCGTCCTCCAAGTCCAGTGAGCCGCTCGTCCAGTCCCAGCCATTCTCAACGAAGAGGCAAAGGTCCAGCACCATTTTTATTATGGTATCTGGCAGACTTGAGTTACAGAAAATCAGACGCGATTCCATTTTGCAAGGACAAGTGGATGCCGTAATGAAGAATAACGTTAGAATCACTCAGCTTACTGTTAAAGTCAAAACCATTAGTGGATGTCAATAACCGTTGGGTATTAAGCCAACGAGTATATCTAGTCCATGCCCATGACCATCCTGCATTGTAAAAAGTTGGTTGCCATTTGTGTAGGTGTAGAATAGGTTCTACTGTAGGTGTCCAGTTTATTGTAGGTGAACAGTAGAATCTACTGTAAATCTACAGTAGATTCTACTGTAGATCTGCAGTAGAATCTACTGTAGATTTACAGTAGATTCTACTGTGTATTTACAGTGTGGTGTAGCACCCAACAAAATGGTCCTACTGCCAAGGCTAGACCTCACACCCCAGCAGCGTCAGATGCTAATGCATGACGACCAGCTACCATAGTATGGCAGTGGGACGGCTTAGGGTGGCCAGGTGGCGGGGTAAGTCTCTGCTACCTGCTGGAGGACATTGACCCTGGAGGATTAGATGGGTCTAACCTCAGCCTCGGTCAGCTTCTATCCTACCAGTTGGATAGCCTGGGAGCATGCTGTCATCCTATTCCAATACACATATTTCAATCACCTCTGTTCATAACACAGAAGCCCCGGCTACTTAATTTCCCCCTTTGATCTAGATAATATTATTTCAGTGCTCGGATGTGTATTGACCAATTCTCACGTTTGCGCCACCAATTCTGCGCCACCAAATTGGCGCAAAAGTCAAGAGAAGGTCTGCTCCCAGCCCATTGCCTGGTATTGGGCTGGGAGTCCGAGACTGGTCTAACCTGACCAGGAGGGTGTGGAGGAGGAGGGGGAGGAGGAGTTTGGCTGGTTTGGCTGATTTGGCTGGCTTGGCTGGATTGGCTGGTTTGGCTGGTTTGGCTGATTTGGCGACACACAAAGGAGGCTCTACAACACTTACCAATCAGGACAAGACAAAGGTGCCATGATGGAAACCTTTCCTGCCACCACCACCCCTCCCCCTGCCCCTGCTGCTGCTAGAGTTGGGGTAGACAGGCACTAAGGGCACAAGTTGCCATGGCCATGTACTGTTTTAATGTGATACACCCTTTGTCGTCAGGATGCATGAATGCAGCCCTGGTGAGTTACTTGCCAGGGCTGTATTCAAGCATCAAACTGACCCTTCGGGGTTGAGACACTCATGATGGATCGGCATCATGCACCGATGCAGCACCAGCGAGTTACTCGCCGGGGCTGTTTTTGTGCATCATTACGACATATATCTTTTAGCAACATGCCGTCCTTAAAGGGTTAAGGCCATTACTGTGTGACACGGTGAGTTGTCCTCAGGTCAGCAGGCTGCTGTGTCACAATGACTTTACAGGGCTGCCTCCCCGCCACATGTCCCACTTGTCCGGGCTCCGCCACTCCGGACAGATCACGGGGTGACGAGTGCTGACGGCGCCTCACGGCAGGAAACAACGCCCCAGGGCAGCACTGGTGGGGGAAAGAAAACACGTGCTAATGGCAGCCACTGTGGCCTTCAGAGGGGGGAGTCAAGTTGGGGCAGCTTTGGGGGTCCCTACAGCCTCTAGACTGCAGCCCCAGAAGGAGGAGTCAAGCTAGGGCAGCCCTAGGTACTGCCTCTATCCTGCAGTAGGCCCAGGACATGCTTTACAGTCAGGGGCCTCATGTTGTGCAGCCCCCAGAAGGGGGAGTCAAGCTGGGGCAGCCCTCTCTAACCCCTCTATTTTCAACTAGTCTCCACAAGACACTCATATTTATGTGGGTCTAAATCATATTTTATTTAAACTTGTTTCTTAAATATTTCTATGGTGGTTACATACACTTTCTCCCTATGCACCCCATTTCTATGCGATCGGGCAATTCTTTCCATCAGAAAAGGGGATGGGCGTGTCTTTGCCCCATAGTAAACCTATGGGGTCTTTAGACTGGTTCACAGGGTTGCCCTGGTAGCAGCCCATCATGCCCACCCTGTCCTCTAGTGGAAATGCTTGATGAAAACAATGTACATGTATAGGCACTACCTGTGTATTTAAGTATACTTTAATCATATCGTCTGTTGACACTATGGCACCTGCTCATGTAGCTAACACATGTACAGGGAACATCATCACACTCTAGGTCCACACAGCCTTGCCTCTCCTTGGTTGTGTTTACATACGGAATTAACCAAGCCTTATCTATGAATGAATCCAGTTCCAAGAAGACATTAACCTCCTTTGTATCCCCCTATGGGAACTACAATAACATCCTACTTGTTTTTTTGTGTGTTTTTTTACAAATTGATAGCAATATTGCATGTACTACAACATCTGAATACATGTTGCAAAATACTGGGAAAAGAGCATAAGGGGAGCTTAAGCTAGGTATCATTAGAAAACTACTATTTGCTGGGAGCAAAACAATTCCAAGAAAACCTACACATTGCAGCAGTTAGTCCATTAATGGATTCTCCTCTGCCAGCGTGACTTCAATACAGTATCCCGTTGTGGTTAAAAGCAGGGACATCTCCCAGCAGCCCAGCACCAAAAAGGTAGCAGGAGGCTGAACGTATTGTATGGACTTGTGCATGTCTAATAAGTGGGATGGTGCAGGAGAAAAGGAAAATGGCGAATAAGCACAATGATATACTCCACTTGTGATTGCGTTCCCAACTGGTTACAATTCATACCTTATTAAAGGCACAGAGAATTCAATATATAACCATTTAAGGGGAGCATAGTGCTTTGATGCTCTGTGCCATTTGGTCGGCTTGCTACATGATGATGATGATCTTGATGAGAATGATGATGATGAGGATGATGATGATGATGATAAGACAGCACCGAGAAAGGTAACTTCAGCATCTTCCTGTTGCGGCATTCATGCATCATGTCGTGCAGATGGCGACACACGAACATGGATATCATGCCGTCCTTAAAGGGCTAAACTCATATAGTGGTCTGTGTCCCTCCTATAGAGACGCAGCAGTGTTCAATTCTAGGAAATACTTCAGCTACCCAATTCCGAAACTGTCTCTTTCTCACATGTAAGGAAACTGGTCAATGAAGCCAATTCAAACACAACTGGTAAACGATGCTGAGCAGACAGTCGTTGAGCTACATTGTCAAATGCCAATGCTATCACTTAGGATACAACGATGGAAACATCATCACCTAAATGCCTTCCATTGAGGCAGAAAGGGGAGAAAGGGGAGAGTGGTCCATGCAGCTGATTATCTATATCAATATACAGCTCTCGACCATTTCCTGCCCCTGTGGCCTTCCTCCCTACCATGAGCTGCTCTCTATCACGAGCTGCGCCCTCCACCATGACGTGCTCCCCCTACTATGAGCTACTCCCTTTACCCCGAGCTAATCCCTCCACCATGAGCTGCTCCCCTCACCATGAGCTGCTCCCTCCACCATGAGCTGCCCCAACACCATGAGCTGCTCCCTCATGATGAGCTGCTTCTCTCACCATGAGCTGCTCCCTCCACCATGAGCTGCTCCCCTCACCATGAGCTTCCCCTACAATGAGCTGCTACCCCCACCATGAGCTGCTCCCCCTACGATGAGCTACTCCCTACCATCCAGGTGAGTGGCTCTGGTACAGGGATCCAGATTCTTCACAGTAACAGGGGAGTGATGGTCGATGTTTATGGGGGGGGGGGTGGTACTTATCCCTAAAAGCCTACCTCTCCTTCTGCACCAACCCAAGCTGAGCAGTTACATAAGGAGCCGAGCAATTACTGCCATCTATCAGGGCTGGGTATTGGCGGTCCGTCACTCACAGGCCACTCCTGAGGTGACGTCCCATTCATGTGCACCACTCTGCAGCTGGCCAGCCCTGGAGGAAAGCCCTGGAGGAAAGCATGGCGGCCCTACGTGAAGAACCCTTCTCCAGCTTGCCTACATTAGGCCTGCACCCGCTCCCCCTCCTCTCTTACTTCATGTGCTACTCCCCTCTCAGCCTTGGTGTATCGGCCTCTTTCCATATGTACACGAAGAAAACAGAATTCGGGCAATGAACTGGACTCAGTGCATCCTATCTTTACTAAGATTCCACCATTGAGAAGAGAGTGCAGTATCTCCAGGTTGACTCAGGCTGCCGCTTATTTGTTTCTGTCTGTACGATATGCCATTCTGATTCTCGCTTATATGTCTTTCCAACTGTATTTCTGTCTGTGTTTATCTGTCGGAATATTTCTCTCTGCCTCTCCAAAATCTCTGTCTGTTTGATTGCCAGTCTGCATGTGCGTTTCTCGTGATTGGATTATTTATTTGCCACCCCTATCTATTTCTCCCACATTTTGCCAACGTTCATCAGAGTTCACCAAATAAGAACTAGTATTCATTTCCCACGTCTTCCCCTCCCTTCGTGGGCCGGGCTGTGACCTGAGAATCCCCTGATAGGATTAACTGCAGGACCTTTTTTCGGGCAGGTGCAGAGAGTCAGCTGTCGTAGATCACTTTCATCAAAAGAAAACGCAATGAGAAAACAACACAGAAATCTGTGTTATGAAGAACATGGTGGGGTGAAGCACTCGAGTGGAAGTTTTAGGTTTGGGTTGGGTGGGATTATATTCACTAAGAGTATTGCATTTCTTTGAAGGAGGGCATTGCTCCCTGGGAGAGGTGGTCGTTACAACAACATCTCCCATCTTCATTCCCGACGTGAGGTCCTCCAGTGTCAAGCAGTGCATTAACCTGGATAACCATCTAAGGGCTGCATACTGCTTTGACCCTTTAAGGGCGGTATAATGTATTAATGTATCATGCCTGGGTCGTCATCATGCATGTATGTGCAAGCATCATGCTGACCTCATGAGGTTGAGGCATTCCCAATGCAGCACCGGCGAGTTATTTGCTGGGGCTACATTGGTGCATCATGACGGCCAATGTGTCTTTAAATGGTTAGTATATCTGTACATTTAGCTCTTTACTGTCATGATACATGAGTTAAGCCCTGGTGATCCCCCCCCCGGGCTGTATTTAAGCATCATGCTGACCCTTTGGGAGAGTATCAACCTCGTAAGGGCAGCATGATGCTTCAATGGTGGCTGGTGACCAAATGGAATGAGAACATACACCCAATTGATGATTGAGAATCACTTTGTGCCATAAATACATTTGTAAACTCAAAAAAGGGTATAATTAAAGGCTTCCCTATGATGAAGAATGCTCAATATCCCCAACCCATCCCCAGACCACAAAAAAAGAGTATGTTTGGTTTAACTCGGCCAGAAAACTATGTCACGTCCATCATTCATTTTCTCTCTTGTACCTGCATAAAGAAATATTTCAAAATATGGAAAATATGTTCATATTGTAAGAAAGTCAAGGTCGGTCCTGTTTTAGTGAATACGTTCCGGTTACAAGGGGCAGACAGCTGCCATGTTTTTACCCCCCCCCCCCCTACCAGGGTCTGCCCCACAAGCCGACCATCACCTACCGGTAGTAGCCCCAGCCGCGGATAAAATCCGATTTTTGTTAGCTCTCCTTTGCCGGAGGCTGGGATGACCATCAGTATTCTCCCTCCTCACGCGGCCACTCGGCTAATTGGAGTTCTACTTAGCCCTGGGTGCCGATCTGAGCTCAGGGTGAGCGGGGAATGACAAGTAAGCTGCTGGGTGAGGGAGGTATAGATGAGGTGCTGAGGGGAGGGGAGGGGTCTGTTTGTACAGCCCTGTAAGGGCACTGCCATGTGATCAACACTGTGGTTTGTGATCACTGACCATTCACTATGGACATCATGGGTAGGATCCTAAATGTAGTGCCTTGGATGAAAATAGCCCATTGGCTAGGAGAGAGGGGAGGGAGGTATGTGTATGTGATATTATACAATGGCGCATGACATATAGTAATAGCCTTAACAGGGTAATACTCAGGATTTATTACACAGCAGTGACAACGCCCCATTTGATAAGGTGAGGGGTGAACTGGAGTGGATATTTGGCTGGTCCTAAGGATAGGGTGGATTCTTCTGGTATACTTGTAAGAAATTTAGTCCAAGAATATTTGCATATCGTGAGCCATTATGGGTTAGCTACCCAGGATGCACTGCATGAATACCCAGTGTTTCCAGAACACACTGTTCCAAGCCACTATCAGTATACACTGTCTATCCAGGGTACACTATAGGATTAGTAGGGTAGGCTGATCAGGTGAGTAACTGTGTTTATCTACAGTGCTTATAGGGTATGAATTATCCATGATCGGTATGTCGGTATCAGGGTTTATACACAACAATGGAGGGACGTGTAGTGTGTTATCGTTGATAATACCATATAGCCCAATGTAAACAAGATAAATAAGCCAGTCTCCTTTCTACACGAGCCACAATTGATAGCACAGGGGTGGGTCATCAACTACGACCTTTATACAGTGCTTTGGATGCACCTTACTATTTGAGGGAGCCCTAGGAGTGTATATAGACTTATATTAATAAAGTATAAGTTATATAGGGGCCAATATTTTGAGCGGGGATCTATGCCACAGTTAGTAATTTTTCCCCCAAAATATTGCCCAAATGTTGGGGCTTATACAGTCATCCCACAAGGTCAGTACATAACACACTACTGTACACATTAATAGTAGTTCCTGCCAGTTGGTCCAAACCTGCAAACAGCCATAGCCGCAGGTAATAACCCCCCTTATACCGCAGGTTAACTGCTTCTGCTGCAGTACTTTGATGCCAGCCCTCACACACAGGGCAGTAGCCGCAGCCCATGCTAACTGACCACCTCACAGGGCCACCACCACCACCCCGCACCCCCTCCCTCTAATTGGTGCTACCCTGGAGTAGCCGCACCTTTACCCAGCCGCCTTTTGATGGTGTCAAGGAGTGGCCAATCTGATTTGAGTGGGTCCTGGAGCACTCAGAGGAGGCCACGGCGGCGAGTAACTCGCAGAGTAACTCACCAATTAGCGGTCTTTTTACGACGCCCACAGTCAGCCTCAGTCAGCCTGCAGCTACAAATTGTACCCTGTAGCGCCCACTGGTGGGAGGTGTGTGTGTGTGTGTGGGGGGGGGGGGGTACAAAGGGAACACGTGGGGGCTTATTTACATCTTATTTGTACCCTGAAATGAATACGGCTATAATCTATCCTGCCTGGTCCTTTACAAAACCGGTGACAACGCATCTAAGCGTAGACAATTCATCTGGATAGAGGCGCTGTTAGGCGGCCATGTTTTGATATTAATATTGAATGTGAGTATCCTACCTCTGATTCTAAGGCACACACACAGTCATACATTCACCTGTCAACCCAGATCAGCCATTCTGGTACAGCAGCTGCGTTAGTTTGGCAAATACAATAGATGCTCTATTATGATTTGGAACTGCAATTTATATATATGTGGAATTGAACTGAAAGATCGATGAAATAGGCAGAACTCACATATAATATATAGTATACAATGATTATTCTGAGATATCAGTTGACACCAGTGGCGGATCCAGGATTTTGAAATAGTTGGTTGATATTGGGTAGATGTTTTCATTGCAACTTTTGGGTCTAATATTTTTTTCTTAACTTTAAAGTGATACTTATCATAAAGTTGTAGATAAGAGGCAGCCTTGTGGCCTGGTCACTCACCTACAAAATACAAAGGTAAAACATGGTTAGTTGATACATGTATATGGAATTCATATATATATATATATATATATATATATATATATATATATATATATATATATATATATATACACCACACTTGGCCGGCAGAACAAAAAAAATGGCCCGACTGTATACCGGGTATGCCGTACAAAAGGTGGGAAAACAGTCACCACTGGCGTGGCATAAGTTAGTTAAACCACCCTATATCTCAAATACATTAAATTGTCTCAAATACATTAAATTGTCACGGCTGAGTGGACTCGTCCACAACTTGTGGTCAGTCTAGACTGCCACCAACATAATGCATACATAGCTATGGCCGTGGTTTAACTACCACATGTAAAGTAGGTGTGTATGTACGGATAGCGTGCCTGAGTACTCATCCCATTTCCATATACTACTCACACCGTGTGGGCCCCACTGAAGCCACTCCTCCTGCTCCCTGTGGGGTGCATGAGGCACGTCGGTGTTGGTATAAATCTACTGATTAAACAGTGCAGTTTTATAGGCGGCACAATGTCTTTTTTAAACCGCCCATTTAAAATGGTGATCACTGGAGCGTCAAGAGATAAGGTTGTTATGCATGAAGCACTTGATACTGAGGTGTCTATATAAACCTTTAAGGGCTGCAAAGTGCATCAACGCATCATGTCCCTTATCGTTATGATGCATGAGTACAGGCCAGGGCTGCATTCACGCATCTCGCCTGACCCTATACACTCACTAATATTCGTCATGATGCATTCATGCATAAATGCATCATGACGACACAAAAACACACCAGAGAATAGAAGCACAGTTCTACCATTAGAGGGGTGGAGGGGTAGGATGGGTGTGTGTGTGGGGGGGGGGGGTGTAGAGCAGGGGTTCAGTCCACATAATGTGGGTTTATCATCGAGCCCTGAGTGGTTCCGGGATGCGCGGCCGGGATGCGCGGTCCCCGGAGCCCCATAGACAAGGGCGGCGGCGCGGCGACGAGCGTCAGTCGTGGCGGGTTGGGCAGATAACATTAGTGGTCGTCCCCTCCCCCTCCATGCCCCACACCCATACATCACCGCCTCAATCTGCAAACATGGCCGCCATAAACATGGTCATCTCCTTAACTGGACCTCCTCCTCCTCCTGCGTCTCTGACTCTCACCGCCCGGCCTGACCCCTACCGGCCGGTCTCACACTTAGCGGCGTCCGGGACACGTGACTTCTGTGCTGGGGTGGTCATGGTGACACTGCTGTCTCATGCCAGATACCCCCCCCCCCTTCACCCCCCCTACTCATCCACCCCCCCCCCCCTCCCCTGATCCACCCTCCTGCCACAGTCCCCTCCCCTGGTGTATCCATCAGTGTCATGGCTGCAGTCCATGGTCGGGGACGGACAGATAGGCTAATTGACTGGGACAGGGCAGTAGCTGACAAAGTCGGCTGTCAGAGTCTGTCTGTCATGTCTGTCACGTCTGTCACCCTGCCGCCGTCCTGTCTACATGGGGGTCTATTTGTCATACTTGTTTCTACGTCTTAGGAGGCGGCCTCCAAATTGCTTTCCCTCGTTGTCATAATGTTGTACTGTTTTAGTCTTTATCTTAATGCATGCATGAGTAGACATTGCCCATGTCCCTTATCATGACATTACCTACATGATAAGTTAACGTCAGACCAACGCTAAAAGCCTGTCCAGATTCCATATGAGTGTACTACTATACTGTAAATAGTGACACCAGACATGTATGTCTGCTCAGCTACATTAGTTTAGTTGTTGGGCGTCTGATGGCTATATACTTGTGTGTCTAACTCTATTTATTCCCAGCGCTAGACATTACTGTCTACATTTACATCTTACTCTTAAGCTTGTTCAGTCATACAGACCTCTCTGACTGATTGCCTAACAGACGGTCCAATACTTGCCCGAAAAGGGCATTATTAGCACTAACTGTCCATCTGTCCACCCCCCCCCCCCCCCCAGCACTAACAAGCACATTATTGGCAAAAAAT
This sequence comes from Harmothoe impar, assembly GCA_947462335.1. NCBI lineage: Eukaryota > Metazoa > Annelida > Polychaeta > Phyllodocida > Polynoidae > Harmothoe > Harmothoe impar. The sequence continues at coordinate 17,757,202 of OX381704.1, read as the reverse complement.
AACCCTGCCACTCTCACCACCACCCTAGCAACCCTCCCTACCCAGAGTCCTTTGTGCCGGAACCTGACGGTGGCGCCGTTTATCAGGGCATGTCGGGACAATATGACAAAATCGCTCGATTGTCGAATATTCCCTAGGGACACCATTTCGGGCAGACAATTAAGATGGCGGGTGGGATAACTGTATCAGTGTGTGATCTGTATCAGCGCAGTGCCGCTATAGTGAGGCATGAGGCCGCTATATTGAGGATAAACAGATTTCACTTGCATCCACGACAGTAGCCAGGCGGATAGGCGTGATTGATAGCTCCAGCAAACTTCCCCATGTCTGCATTGATCCAGGTTCTATGGATTAATGACGGTGGGAATCAAAAGATTAGTGAACAAATTGAGCTATACCGCCAGTCTGGTTTAGACCCTATCGGCTACAACTGTGGTATGTCAATGTTTACTGTCACAGTGGGGACATAGATACCATTGGTGGAGGCCAAGTCATAGCATGACCTCCTAGATAAAGGATATAAAATATGGGACAAGGGTATTCCATCCATTCAACAAATCTATTCAACTTATTGAACGCAATATATAAAGGCAATATACAATGGTAGATATCAAGTGATAAATATGCATTTCATAAGCTGGTCTCCTCACACAAGTAAAAGCTTGCTATAGTAGCAGTGCATGCATTCCGTCAGTTGTGGTAAATGGTATAGTCTGGTAACAGGCTGGTATGAAGAGCGGGTATTGTCTGCGGCTTCAATGCGACTACAATGTATTTATTTCCTGAATCACCCCAATAATGCACCCCCATGCAAAACGCTGGTCTGTATACAACTGCAGTGCACCACAGAACCGGCACCAATGCATGTGGGTCACATTTCCTGCAATACCACATTTATATGAATATGCAAAAAAAAAAAAAAAAAATACCAGACTATGTATAAATTGCATATGGAGCAATCACTAGTGGCATAAGTCAGATATAGCACAGCCACAGAGTTTTGGCCGTAAGATATGCACGTCTTTCAAGCAGTATCCTTAGACATGGATCCATGGATTGATCCAATCTAACCTACCTATATACATTATAGATCGTGTTCATATAATTGGCACGCCCAGCCTGTTTGGGTGAGACCTTCAACTCTGAAGACGTCACGTGACGTAATCCACTTACCCCCAACACGTCACGCGTCCGTCCAGCCTCTGCTTGGTTTAGGAGGCGACAGATCCGTTTCAGATGGCACTTAGGGGACTGGGCAGGGCCCCGGAGCGCTTATATGTGGTATTTCATTGCATGAATGCAGCCCTGGCGAGCCTACTCGCTATAGAGCTGCATTCATGCATCATACCGGCCAAACGGGAGTGCATCGACCCCATAAAGTAGGCATAATGATAGAATGCAGCCCTGGCTGTTAACTCGCCTGGCTTCATTCGAACATCATGACGACAAGGGGATTGGCGCATTAAAGCAATATGCTGCCACTAAATGGTTAGCTGGCCTTGCAGGACTGATTGGCGGGACTGTACCGTGCCATCCCCCACTGTGATACAATAACGTGGGCTCCCCCCGCCGACTGGACCTGATCTCCTCAGCCCACACGTTATAATACAGCCGGCCCGGTCACCGCAGCCTCGGCCAGCCTCTATCTTATTTGGATAGCGTGGGAGCAGGCTGCCATCTAACCACAAAGGCAATACACCTATCTTAATTACCCCTTTCAAGTATAGGTGTTAATCACAAAGTAGCCACCACCTAAGTTATTTACCTCCTTGAATAACATAAGAATCTGTCTGTAGTTGAGAGTGTATTCAAGAATACACTCTTTTGCGCCACCTAAAACTGGTACAAAAGTGAAATGCGGCCCTGCTCCCAGCCTATACTAAAGTGTTGGGCTGGGAGTCCGAGACTGCGGTCATCGCACCAATCCCACTCCCCAGATGCCCAGGGCAGGGACACTGGATCTTCTCCTGACGTACTAATATCTAGACCTATCGACGTATCCACGTCTCATGGTGATGAGCCCCTTGGCATTGGGACATTCAGCCACCACGGCCCCTTTCTTTATGCAATCACCCCGCCAGTGTTATAGCCCGGGCAAATGAGGGCGGATACAACTGCATTTGGACAAATAGAAATGCAGGGGCACCAATTGAATCTCTTGCTTGGTTTTCTCATCATTTGGAAATGGAAGCTGTGATTTGTCGCTGTGGGTGCGGGTGTGATATGGGGTCATCTACCCCCTGTCACTCTGATGCAATAACCCCATATTGCAGGCGGAGTAAGGGTGGGGTATGTGGCTGTGTGTAAGTGGGGGGGGGGGGGGTGTAGAGGGGGGGGGGCTGACAGGAAAGGAATCTAAATCATTAGATGGGGGCCTGGTTGCCGATACGCCTGCTGCCATGGGGTAATAACGCTCAGTGGATCATGGCACGTTTTACGTACCACAACCCCACTGCCTCCCACCACAACTATTTTAACGCCGATTTAGCTAAACCTTTAAGGGCCGCATAGTGCTTTAATGTGTTAGGGCTTAGTCAGCATGCAGCTCTGGCGAGTAACTCGCCAGTACTCTACAGTACTGAACATGTCGACCCTTAGGGAGAGTATCAACCACATATGGTCGGTATGAGATGCTGGCATACAACCCTGACAAGTTACTTGCCAGGGCTGTACATGTATTATGATAGCATGACGACCAATGACACAACACATTAAAGCATCCTGCGGCTCTTACAGGGTTAACGCGGCTTTGGCTGAGGTTAGTGCTATTTGACTCCCACCACCTTCCCTCTAAGTCGCGCCCATGATGGGTACTTGGAGTAGCATCAGCAGGCCCTGTCACCCACCCCCGGGGTGGGCACTCTCTCTATGTGAGTAAGTGGCAACTGCCGCGGTACAGCCCCTCATTCTCAAACTGGGAGAGCTGAGGGGCTCACTGACCGCCCCTCCTTTTCCATACTGAGAAAAATTGGGGGAGTGACCGCCCCCCTAAACAGACTAAATTAAATCTAAGCCCCCTGCTTTCATCCCATCTGAGTATCAGGTGACAGACATAACAATGGCAAACTTACCAATTAGCACTTTATAAACAATCAAAAACATGTTTGTGCCCTAATATTGCTATATAAACACAAGAAACAGTTATCCAGAAAGCAGGGGAGGGAGGGGGGTCATCACCCCTCCTTTTCATTTAAAGAAGGGCTGACCGCCCCTCCTTTTCATCCCCTCTGTCAACCCACCGCTACCGCTTCTGGGAGAGGTGCGGCAGTGGTTATCCAAAACATACCTCAGTGCCCCCCCCCCCCGGGCACCCACCCCTCCTCCAGGGTGTGGGCCCCCCTCCTCCACACACACACATACACACAAATACCTCCGGTAGTTAATGGTCTTCACAGTTCAAAGGGCCAGGGATGGCACTTTGCTGCCGTGTGCAGCGAATACCAATGAAGGGCTCGGACCCAGCGCACCATTAAAGCTTTATGGACAGCATGATACCTAAAGATTTCATGCTCATTTGTAACTCGCCTGTGGTGCATTGATGCATCATACTGACCGTTCAGGAGTGTATCAAAACCTGTATGGTCATCATGTGAATGAAGACAACCCTGGAGAGATGTCCATCAATGCTGCATTCATGTATGTTACATTAAATCAGCATGCTGCCCCATAAGGGATAACGTGCTGATGTGTCTGCCCTTTGCATCTTCTATCCATCCCCAAATGTAATTCCCAACACATACAGAAGTCAAAGAGCTTGATCTACCTCCTGGGGGTAGTGCCACTTTAACGACTGCATATTATACCCTGTAAGTAGTATACCACAAGTAGACATTGAGTCAGGGACCTATAGCATAAGATCAAACTAAAATATAAGTGACTACGTTTTAACCTCCTGCCCTGCATTAAAAGAACAGATTCGCTTATATTAATCCAATTCATGGACGGGCCATAACTCTTCCAGGGGCATTGCGTTTTGCACGTGTTTTGACACGGGGGACAATTGGAGATGATCATAACCATTTTTCAGGCTGCGCACGGTGGTGGATCCCATTGTTTAGTCCTTTACACGCCGCCTAATGTACCGGAAAGTGTTTCCAAATGAGATGATTAACAGCCACACCTCTACCCTTGCTGTGCGTTATTCAAATTTCCTGTGCCAAATGTCGCCACAATAGGGGGTATGGGGAGCCTGATGCCAGCGTGCACGCCAGACCCCTTACCCCCCCCCCCCCCCCTGTCTCACTCCCTCCCTCCCTCACCCCAGGAACACACGAACAGAATGCTGTCCAATTTACGACCAACTGCCAGCACACGGGCACACTGGGCAGTATTATCTTTTAAAGCAAGCCATCCAAAGCCCTTCATATTTGCTAAACGTTATTTGATAGCGGCGCCCATTGTGGGCTGCCATACGTGGGGTACCCAACCCTGGTGGCTGAATCATAAAATTCAAATCCCCCACCCCTGCCTGGCACTTGAATAATATGCAGCTCTCCCTAAACACATTACGCCTACTTTTAGCGCGCAGGAAGCGTCGTAATGAAATCAAGTGAACAGCAACATTCCATTTCGGGCCACGCTTCTCCAATGGATCCCGGCTTTCATTAAATCAAAATTTAATCGTTGCGGCGTGGTACAGTGAGTAGCGACGTGCGATATGGGTCAGAGGGGCGGCCATGGAGGCTCTTATCCCGCCCCATCAGAACTGGCATTAGGCCTACTGGTTGTAATAACACCTCCAGTACCCCGTGCTCGGGGCATGCAGTGTTAGCGAGATACGTGCAGGAAGTCGTATGAAATTCACTTTTAATAACCCTTTAAGGACGGCGTGATACCTCAAGGATGAATGTGCATTTGTTGCCTTGTATGCTAACCCAACGCAGCGCCGGTGAGCAACTCATCTACGCTGCATGCATGGTTCGGTTATGTTGACCCGTCGGGGATGTATTAACCCTGTGCGGTCAGCATTCATGAACACATATAAAGCAGCACTGGCCTACAACAAGGAATTAAGCCACTATGCTGTTCTGGGAGGGTTAAGTACAAGAAGTGAGTCAGACATGTAGGCTGCACACCGAGCACCTGTCACCATTAGGGGTGTTGTAGGAGCAGCTCGTGGTACAGGACCAGTCCCGCCATGAGCTGCTCATTTGTCAACAGTCTCTCCAGCTTCCTTAGCACCGTAAGGGCCGCATAGTACTTTAACCATTTAAGTGCGGCACGCTGCTGAATTATGGAATTTGTTGTCATGATGCACCAATGCAGCCTCGGCGAGTAACTCGCTGAATGGTGCTGGATCGGTGCATCGTGGCGACCCGTTGGGACTGTCTCAACCCCATAGGGTCGGCATGATGCTTGAATGAAGCACTGGCGAGTTACACACCAGGGCTGCATTTATGTATGTAGCGCTTTAATGTACTTAACCCATTATTATCATGAAATACCAACTCACAAGGGCTGCATCCAAGCATCATTGCTGACCATGTACGTGGTTCATATATTTACGAAGGGTCGGCATGATGCAAAAATACAGACCTAGAGAATATAGACTCACCAAAGCTGCATTCACGCATCATGGCAGCAAAGGGTGCGACAGATTGAAACACTGTGCGGCCCTTACAGGGTTAGACCTAGTGACGTTAGAGGCACTCTCTCAGCGCAATCAGTGCCAGTTTATTAAATCTTTCCCCCAGAATATCATTCAACTCACTAATGAACATTTCTGTCAGGCTGAATTATGGCGCCCATTAATCTCGTCTACTTGTCGTAGGGCGTGCCGTCTTGCCGCTCCCACTCCTCCCATACTACCCTGCAATACGGCCATTTAGCGCCAATCCAATTTTTGAAAAATAATTGTGAATGGGGTTTGTAAGATTTCACTGATACCCCTTTTGGCCCCATTGTCTCATGGGTAATAATTTTAGGGCCACTGCATCTCGATAAGCTCCATAGTACGCTTATTATGAGGATCACAATAGTGCTGCCCGACCCTCAAATTGGACTACTTTCTTGCTCGGAACGACAAAAATACTTTATAAGCTGCTCCCAAATCACTCCCTAGCGGCTGGTCATGAATGACCCGTAAAATAAATCCACTCTGAACCTTTACTAGTCAAAGCTAATTGCTTTTTGTCAACCCTAAAAAGGAGTACACGAGGTGTAATTCCTCAGGGTTAATTACATTATTAGAGGACCAATAAAAAATTGATGATTCAAATACACAGTAGGATCTCACGTGGTATCGTATTCAGTCAAGGAAGATCTCTTTGTTGAGTTGGAAAAAGAAGCTGTTAAGGCTGAAGTTACAAAGGGGGCTTCGCGGGGTCATTGTCTTATTCGCTTTGTAATTCGGGGTGAATTTTCAGTTTTTATCTTTTTCATGCTGATATGGATCTTTTTGTTTGCTATTCGTCACACATTCATTCAGGGGCATTGCCCGGCTGGGGGTGGGCGTGGGGGGGGGATGAGTTTGGGACAGGGGTGGGAAATAGGAGGGACGACGGCGAATGACGTAGGTGAATGGTGGAAGGGAAGAAGAGAGGGGCGGGGGGGGGGGGTGATGGACGTATGGCTAATTCAAAAATCCAGTCGACCTTGGGAGCACGTTGGGGATGAGTGAGGGAGGGGGTGAGTGACCTTTTACCGCGGCAGGATCTCAATTTTGGCGGTCGTCGGAGCGTGACGTCAGGGTCGGGTGCCCCCTAGCGGGCGCCTTAATACAAAGGCCCCGGTGCTATCTGCGGGCCGCAGACGGCCGGCCCTGTGGGGGTAGTAGCAGAGAAAAAGGGCCTTAGCAGAAGGCGCCCTGATAGCGCCGACCTTGGACGGGAGGTGTGATGGAGTTGAAAGGTCGCAAACAAACCTCGTACATCACGACACCCCGCCGATTGGATCCATATTTGGCGGGGCCTCCTCAGGCGCCGACTTGGACGCTGTTTCAGGTGGGAGTCAATATCTCTACCCCCCCCCCCCCCCATACACACACTCCTAACCGTATCCCTCCTAGTATCCAGAATACCGCATTGGCCTGGATAAACGCCCAGGCGCAATTAATTTAATTTTAATTATTTCTGTACCCCTACCTCTCTACCCTAGGCGCTTATATATTAATACAAGATCGGCACTCATTCAAAACTAAAAAATAAGGATATAGTGTATACAATACAGTTCAATACCGGCACTTATTCGTGACCGGTGCTTATTCAAGGACCCGGCGCTTAAACTATAGCCAGTACAGTACCCTTGTCCGCGCTCTGTTCACACCACTACCCCCCCCCCCCCCCCCCGCCCCCAATGGGTACCGCTCCCATACCGTAACGGCGCACGCCAAGACAAACGCGCGCGTGACGCAGCCTTAGCACCAGACGCCGTCTGAATGTGGCTGTAGCCTTCCGCCCCAGTGAGGGGACGGCCACCCTTTGAGGTGAACTTGTGACAGGGGTGGAGGTAGTACAGGGGTGTAGGCTACACTGATAATCTAAATGCTCAGGGCCTATTAAAGTATGTAGTGGCTATCCCTAGTTTAATAGTAGTCACAGGGTCAGTACTGACCAAATAATAGTAAAAAAATAACTGGGGCAGAATAGAATTTGACTTATGTCAAAAAGACTAATACTATGAGTGATACAGTGTCATCATAGCAATAGACTAAGGTGAGTTGGTCAGCACTGATCAGCCTGGCATTAGCCTACTAAATACACTGTAAAAACTGTAGCTGCACAGTAAAATCCACTGTAACTTTACAGAACTAATGTTTACAACGTAACAGCAGATTCTACTGTTTACCTGCAATAAACTGTACATCTACAGCAGATTCTACTGTATATCTACAAAAAAGGGAACCAACTATTTACAGTGTAACTGTGGTTGGCCGTATATAGGGAGTCACATAGGGAGTCACAAAGTCTTCGACATTCAGAATTGTGAATGAAAACTTTGGGCATAATCAGTGACTGTAAAAGTATCCAATATTGAAGGTACAAGCTGCATAAACTGTATGACTGGACAGTGGACTTAGAAAAATCTTGGCTAGATTTGTGTACATATTTAACCTAAATACTCTATTGAGAGTCTGTCTTTCATTCTCTCCTTGGCATTGCATTGAAAAACTTCGTATATAATAAGATTACTTTGCCAAAATAAAATTTTACAACAACATAAGACTACCGTAACTTGGTGAATCACTATAGTGACTGGGTTATTAGCCACTATTGACTAAGGTCAGGGTATAGGTGGCACAGGCAGGGGTGGGGGTGGTGTAGGGGTGTGTACCCCACATGGTGTAATACGTGCTGATGTACAGCCCTTATCTGAGTGCAGCATTAAAGGATTGCCGTGTGCTTTATTGCCTCACCAGTGGACACAATATCCGGTGCCTTCTGGCAGAAAAATCCATTTGTCAGTAACACCTCCCCTGTAATAGAAGGGCGCCTCAGTGTCTTGGGGCGCTGGGGGAAAAGACACCACACCCCATCATGCAACCTACACAGAGAAAGGCAACAGAGTCAAAAGGGAGTCCTCTCTGAATGACTTCCTTCTTTAGAGGAGCCCAGGCTGATAAAAGGAGCCTATAGGTGATTCCCTGGCTGACCTATAGGTGAGTCACCTTGGGGAGTCACATGGCTGCCTGGCTCACCTAAGGGAGTCACATAAGGACCTTGGCTCCCCTAGGGGAGTCAATCTGGAGGCAACCTGGACTCCCTTTTGACTCTTGTTTCTTTTCTCTGTGTACCCCTACACACGGCCCCACCTGGTCTTAGTAGTATTAGTAGCAGGGTGTGGGGGTAATGTAGGATAATCGGTACAAGATTGATGATTACCCATAGGTAATGACCATATTAACTCATACTTGTGCTTCCACCATGGGAAAAGCAAATAGACCAATTTAGAGAATGTCTGTGTGGCAGAATTGAAAACCACAAAAGAATTGATGGAAAACGGCGACCAAAAGCGTTGTTTTTGTAATTGCGAACTCATTTCGCTGACATTTATAACGATTTGGCGGTTGTCATAATAGGTAAGGCGAGGACAATGCACTCTATTTTTCCAATAGCAATAAAAATTTATTGTGCCTACAGTTAATAAATTTCCCGAGCAATATATTTCTGGGCAGGGCTCATATTGTGGCCTACCTTTCAAACAAAGGTGGGAAAAAAGATTAAATCAGCCAGAAATTGGCATCTCCCTCCCTCGACACCATCACTGACTGCCTGCATGGCTCTTTTCATGGAGACCAATAAATTGGTGGTTGCCTGGTTGCGGCGGGGGAGTCATTGGAGTCGTTGGGTGTCGGGTGAACTGTGATCCGCCACATCTGAGTCAGGAATACGTGCCGGAGGAGCATGCAGGGCAACCAACCCCCCCCCCCTCCCTGTCAGACCCTGATCCGGGCAGGTACTACCCACCCACCTCCCACCCTCCAAATTGAATCCTTGGCACTAGGTGGGCATTTATTGGGCCGCCCGAAGAGCGGCAAAATGTAGCAATTATCCAATGGAAGCGCTGCGAATTGCCATTTGCAGAAACCCTAGCCACGGATGGAATGACAAGTTGAAATGCATCTGAAAGCCTGGGGCGAGAGGAGGCTTTGGGGAGCAGGTTGGGGGCTCCCCTCCCCCTGCCCCCCCCTACAGGGGTCCGGGTATGAACACGTAATTACATGACGGGGTGACGGCCGGTTATTGTTGTTCACGGACGCGCAGACGCGCATGCGCACATCGCACGAAATTGGGTAGCAGCCGACATTTAACATGCAGCAGATGACATCAGAACCAGACATTAGGAATGGTGGCAAACGCGGGAAATACTCCTCTATATTGCTCTCAGATATCACCATCCAGCCGCTTATACATGCATCTCTGCCCCAACCTGTTTCTGGAGAATTTCAGCTCCCATTATATAATTGAAATCCTAAATCAAAGTCTTTGGGAGTATCTCTTGTGAATGGATTTAAGAGTAGCTAGGTAAGGAGATAAGAAATGTCTCTTAGTCTCTGGACTAACCTATTTCTAATCTCCTCTCAAATAGAACAGTGGGCAGAGAGTATAGTGGTGGTATAATAGGGGAGAGCCCATGCTTGGAGAGTGGAGACTTGCATGAAATACATGCATGCATGCAGCAGCGATCCAAGCCTTCGTAAAGTAGAGTTGTTTTTTTGTGTTGCATTCTTTGACATGTTAATTATACCATGACATAGAGTGTCACATTCATGAGTCAGGAATTGAGAAATCTATAATTCAATACGCGACAAAAAGGTAATACCCCTACGTCAAGGATGACGTATGGCATTGACATGGTAATTGCATGTCTCGTCTTCAGAATCTGACTGCAATTTTAGTGCAGCATATTTTGTCGGGATCTTATGTGATTTAACATTCATAGCATCCATTTGGTAATTCCTGGTCGAGTTAAACGGTCAACATATGAAAGATAGTCAGTTAAAAATGATCCATATAACACTTTTTGTACATTCTTACATTACAAATGCCCACTGGCACCCGAAGCAATTACAGGCAGAAGCCAACAATGAACAGATTAATATACCTTCATGGGGCCGTTATCAATTACCATCAGAACCCCAAAAAGCAAACAGCATAATGGAAAATGACAATGGAATATACAGTATCATTTCCATATTGCTCCCTCATGTATTTCCCTAAAAACGGTAAACCTTAAAAAAACTGGGACAAACGGCCGTTTTATCTGGGAGTCATTATGACGAGGTATCCCCGCGGGGCAGTGATGTACGTATACACCACCAGCATCTCTCACTCACTCACACAACCAACTTTATAATCTGAGCTGACAAAAAATACCTCCCCACCCCTCCTCCTGCTCCCTCCTACTCCTCCCTGCTCATCAGCTGGGGGGTGATTAATTCCGTCAATATGTAAATGATACACCCTATCACGTAACAGCTAATCCTGCAGGACTAGCACATCTTCAAGCAGGATTAAAAGTAACTTTCCCGGACCCCAACCCCTTATTTATACTGGGGGATAGGGTTTGGGATGGATGTAGGAGGTTGTGACGGGTATTTAGGGGGTATTAATCTCACGATGATGTCATAACGGTGATTATTACCCGCCCCCTCAGGCATTTACATTCATCTTAATCCGTGAACACTACAATCTCCATAACCCGTAACACATAGTGGGGAGGGGGGCCATCACCCCTCCCCCCCCCCCAGACCTCCCATTTCATTCCCAGGCCCTCTTCCTGCCCCTAAGGGCCATCCTTCTGGTGGTACACCCAAGTCAATATCCAAACTCCAACTCCTGACAAAAAAATCTCCACCCACTCTCCATGCTCTAGGCAACAATTTTCAATTTTCTTTTGAGTACACATTGACATGCAAATGCACCATTTGGTCCGAGCGGCCACTCCAATGTGCAAACTGGTGTGTCGAGGAGAGCGTGGAGGGATTGTTGGGGAGTTGTTTTTTGGGGGAGGTCGATAGAAAGGGGAAAGTGCTTACCATTCATTCACTCCAGTGTCCCTGCTGGTGCACCAGCTTCCGCAATTCTCCCTGGAAACAGAGGAAAAAATGATCATAGTGTGAGTTAGTTGACTGCAAGTTGGCAGGTTGTGTGTCTAGTGTATCGATCAACTACTTGTATATGCCACAGTACACATGGACAGTACCGGTACAACACATTGCTTTTAGAGAACTGGCATATATGAACTTCATTATAACCTGTATGCAATATCACAGTTGACATAGGTTTTATATTATATTTTTAAAAAAGGAGGTAGAAAAATCTTCACGACAACAATGCCAACACTGGTACTTTAAAATGGCATTTCAACCAGAGATAACTTCATTATATATGTATAACTTCTATGCAATATCACGGTGGATACAAGCAGCATATTATATTATTTTCAAAAGGCAGGAAAAATCTTCATGACAACAATGCCAAAACTGGTACTTTAACATGACATTTCAATCAGCATTTGCTACAAATAGACCCCAGGGACATTGTCCGGATTGAGTTGTTCAATATAGTGGCCCCCAAATCCCTGCCATCACGTTAATGCTTAGTGACACGCTCATGGCGATTTCCATGTGTGAAGGCCATAATTCGCGGCTAATCCAGAAGGTGTTAAGACCACCCCTAAACCCCCCATTTATTTGGTCTGTGCACCTAACGCTGATAACACACACGCCAATTGATCATATTGATGTTCAGCTGCCGATTGGAACACTGATATTACGCCTCACTGACACTGCCATACGGCCAGGCCCCATTCCCCCACTCCCTATCATAGACCTTTAAGGGCCGTATTGTACCTTGAAGCACCATGCCTTTGTAGGTTTAGCGTGATGCCTGAATGCAGCCCTGGTGAGTTACTACTCGCCAGGGCTGCAGCCATTCAGGCATCATGACAACCCAGGTTAAACTGCATTGCCAGAAGCTAGTGTAGCTGCATAGTGAGTTATAATGTAATCAATCCTGGTTTCAAAACAAAAAAAAGTCATTTTATACTGTACATCTACGATGTAACTCACTCATCTTCTGCAAGTGTGCATTACAGCACCATGCTGCCCTTCAGGAGCTATACAGTGAGTTGGCGGTGTCAGACCGCCAGGTGGCAGGGCGCTGTGGATTAGCCCTGACCGGCAACCCTCCCTGGGGCCTATATTAGGCTCATCCCCCCCCCCCCCCCCCTTACCGACCAGCCACACGGAGTATGGCGGCTTTGTCTTCACAGACCACCAGAGACAATGAGAACGGGACGGACGCTGGCTTTGTGGTACCGCCCTCTGGTGAGTGGGCATGGTACATGGGGGTATAATTGGGTACCCATGTCGCATGTCGATTTTAAGAAATGAACATGTCACCTGTCACTTAAATTCTCATGTCCAATATCGCCTCTAAGAACCTGCCATGTCCCATGTTGAATTTAACTTAACTTTAAGAAATACCCCATGTCATGTCACTTATAAATTCCCTCATGTCACTACGCTCCATGTCAAATTTAAGAAATGGCCATGTCGCCATGTCGATTTTAGAGTTCCACTCCATGGGTACATGGATGGGGGACAGGTTCTGTCCTACCTGGAGCTGGTCTGGGATTATATTGGACATACGGAGAGTGCAGACTGCCCACTGAGCTGTGGCTGAGGTCACAGATGGCCTGTGTACAGCAGTGTGGGGGACATACAATGCGGACAGACACCCCACAGACACACAGTGTATAGGGGACATGAGAGGATACACAGTCTCCCCTGGGACCTGTACACATGGCATGGTCAGGTTTAGTCCCATAGAAGGACGTGGGAGGTACAGTGAGGGGGCAGAGAGATACATAGGGAAAGACAGAGAGACATAGGATTGTAAAATTGTAAGATTTTTCATTTATTCAATGTCACGTTTTCCACTGCGATTTTCAAGAAATGAAAGGAGCAGTTAAGTTATATACAAGCAGCTGAGAATATATGTCATCGATTTTTAGAACTAATATTAAAACGATCCAATGATGATGCAAATAGCGGTATGGCAGTTATATTTCTATACTGAAGACGACTATAAGGAAGCACAAATGCATACAAATTCAAATACAGATATAATCACACAGGGCGGAGATTAGAGAGTGATAGTGGGTAGGGATAGAATCAATCAAAACGGTGAATATAGATGTACAGACAGACAAATAGACAGAGCCCAACAGAGAGTGGCATAGAGCTAAAGCCTAAACAAAAGAGAAAGGTGTGTTTCAGGTTACATGGTCTAAAAAATCTAGGTAAGGTAGGTCAGATTATTTTTATATTTTTTTTAACAATTGGCCTGTAAAGCACCTGAAAAATTGAGTCGAAAACTTCAGCGCTGACTCGCCGACAATGACACTGACATTCAAATTGACTCAGAAATAGCCCCAAAATTACTTGAAATATAAATATTTATTCAAAATTGGACAAAAAAAAGTCTACGGTCGTCCCTGCTTTGCTAGGTAGGGTCGGGTAACCTGAAACACACACACATTTTGGTCTAACAGCAGGGCGGCAGTTGGCGTGCACTTGGGCAGGACTGTGGCAGGGACTGAGGCGGGGACTGAGGCGGTCAGAGCCGTATAGAGCAGCACAATGCACAGCCCAGCTCCAATCGGCGGCACACGTCGCCCCACTTTACGTCATTGTCAGACGTACAATCGGCCTTCATTTGTAAACAATGCTCAGAGCGGGGCACACAGACGGGCTTATCACTCACCAAGCTGCCCCACGCCATGTCATTATGGCCAATCTAGGCATTACAGGGCCCAGTTACACAAGCAGAGCCCCACCCCACTGTATGTATATACCTTATGTTCCAGTCCCTGAGCTACTCTTCACATGCAACTCTGTATAAGGGGAGCAACTCAAGTAGTTAAGCTGTGGCTATGTCCTATACTAAATAGGTCATACCCAGCCTACATCTGAATCATTGGGGGCAGTGTTAGTAATGATGTAGAGTGAATTGAGATTGGAATATCCACCCATCAAAAAGAATATACTGAGAGAAGTTATTTCGTAATCAATGTCTTCATATTGGATAGTAAAAAATATGGGGCATTCCGCTTTTATCAATATTAGCTTTAAAAAGGTGCAAATATAAAGAGGCAATGCATGGACAAGTAGTTATACCAAGGTTGGCAGTAAGCTATTTACCTGCTACAACTTGTGGTGAGAGGTTTACCATGTAAGCGGTCAGCCTGTTTATTCACACACCATGAAGCCATGCCATACTGTGTCCCACCCCATCTCCCCGCGTGACATGAGCACCATATATCACAAGGTCCCACCACCTGGTACGTACACAACCGTCCATACACTGAAAATCCATAAGTCTAACAGGTCAGTTTGACTAACCTGACAGCATTGACTAGCACAGATTGGAGCCAGAAAATGACTCAGAAAATGACTGAGAGCCCCTTATTAGTCTAAGTCATATTTTGGCTCTCAATATGGCCAACCTGTATTTGTCAATGCTGTCAAGTTAGTCGACTTGACTAACCCACCTTAGTCTTTTTTTTTCAAGGTTTACCAGGGTTAGTCCTTTTGACTAAGGCATTAGTTTTGCCTTGGTCATGAATATAAATTCATCATTTTGACTAATGTGCCAATGACAAACCAGGCACTACTGACTAACCCCTTAAACCTACAGATTATCTGTGTATGTGCAGACCCGCCAACAGTGAGCGACTGCCCAAAGAGGCCCTCGGCCGGCAGAACCGTGTTCGTGAGGTGTCAGCTGGGGCTGATTGATTCTAGGACCTGCATGGACCACACACTATATGAAACTGTATCCCTAAATGGACTCCCCTGCCCCTCCCCCCCCCTCCCCCACTTACTTCATCTATTTTACATGTACACATGCAGCATCCCAGGTGGACAATACATCTCGCATCCACACATTAATTCATACTGCCATGCTGGGAGGGGTGGGGTGGGGTGGGGAGGGGAAGGTGTAGTAATAACATTTGCTCGGCTATGAATTCCAAAAAAAAGAGAGAAAAAAAAGATACATAAAATGTGATGGGATATTGGAAAGTGCACTTGGATGCGATATTAATCCAAATACCCCAGGTGCGAAATTGACTGTTATATCTGCTGATATGGATGTGATTATGATACGGGCCTCCCCCTCCCCTCTCCCCGCCCGATAGGCCATGACCAGCGTGAAATGAGAAACGACTCACTATTGGCCTTTGGTCCCAGACACAATAGCCTCACCATAAAATGGCACGGCAGCTTTAGCAGCGACTACAGAATAGACCAGTCACACTTCTCTTTATTCTTTATCTACCCCCACCCCCCCCCCCCCCCCATCCCAATCACCCTGCTCGTGCCCACAGGCCAATATCAATGAGCAGATTCGCATCAGGGCTGATAATATCGCCCACCTAGTGCTTCTGAGGGGCAGGCAGGTAGGAACACAGTGGGGGTGGTGTGGGGGTAACTGCTCCTGCTGAGTGCAGCATGGTAGGGATCCCACATCTAACAGGGGTAACAGGGGCTTCAGCTGACTGCCTCTAGAGATGACTTATTACCCTCAGGATTCTTTGTCACCTTATTGTACCTTATTCACAGTGCAATAGCTAAACACTAACCCAAGGGTGGATATAGTTACAGCTACATATATGACATTTCAACTGCCCTCCTCATATTCCCCACAACTTCATGCTTTCCCTTTTCATGCATCGATCATGGCCCAGAATACAGTAGTAATCTCCCTACCCTACACAGATAATCTTTAGGCCTAAGAACTTAGTCAATAGCGACGAACCTAGTCAGTTATTTCTGGCTTCCTATACGACCAACCATGGTTAATTAATGTTATCAACTATAGTCAGTAGTGATCAACCAACCTTGGTCATTTCACTCCTATGAGTATGCGGCTAAGTCTTTTTGGGTAAAGTCTTAGTCATATTTTCTTTTTCCTTCGTCATTTTTTAAATATCAGTTGGTCATTCTGATCAATATCCCTATGTCTAACCTTGGATAGCCACTACAGACTAAGACCCAGGCATTTAGATTATCAGTGTGCACGCGCCCATTCGCCAAGGTGGCATTTAACTGCAGCAGTAGCTGTTATTACATTGTCAGCCAGTTAATGTGGGAACTGAATGGGAGAAAAAGGCAATGCTATTATTATATCGGTGGGAAACGGAAGCGGAAGCGATTTGGCTAGCTGGGAGAGGATGGGGGGGAGCTTAAGCTTAAGCGTTGGATGTTGAGAGGTGGGGGTAAATTAGGTCTGTATGGTTGGCAGGTGTGGGGTGAGGGGAGGTGCACTATGGGCGTGTGGGACTCTTGAAACTCGACAAAGAGGTATTGTCCCATCGTGTTTGTCAAGTAGGGAAGCGTGAAGTATGAGGTGTGGCCATCACTAGTGCTGGGAGCATACCGAGTAGCAGGGTGGTCATATTTAAGGCCCTGGTCTCTCCCACACTGAACTCAGAAGCCACTGTAACTCCAGAAGAAAACTTGCTAATACATGTATAGCCTTTGCTCCAACATTAATTGCATTAGTCAGAACCAGCATATCCTAAATAATCTTTCATGAATATCTATTTTGGATGTCATATTGTATCAATATTCAGGCTGAACAGTCAACCAAGGGAATTCAAAACATGTCCGAAATAATTATCAATAAAAAAAGAAGAGAGAGAGAGAGAGAAAAGTTAAAAGGCCATCGCATATGGAGGTATTTTTACATGAAATTTGCGTCATGGTTAATTTGGTGCAGCGCTGAGTGAAACGTGAAGCGAGATTTTAATTGGCCCATCGCGTGTCATGTGACTTCTGGTAGGTAGAGGATAACGTCAAACCGAGCATCCAAGCCCGTCTAACACAAAAGGATGCGATCTGGTTAGGTGGTGTTTGCATTTGGAGTATTTCTCCTCAGAGGGAGAAGCCCCATGGGTTTCAGCCTCCCCTCCCTCAGCCACTTCTCCCCCTGGCCTCCCCCTCCCTGCCTCCTGGGCCCCAACCCCCTGAGGCGCGATGGGTAACAGTTTCAATGAAAATATCAGGCCATGTCATGCAACCACATCTCATGTGGTAGCGCCGGCTGCAGGGGGCTCACATCTCCCGAAATCCACTCCACCACCCCCCCCCCTCACTCCAACCTCCACCTGCTCCTCCAGGATCTTAAATCCCGACAAAATACCACGCACTCCTGGGTGTTTAGGGAGTGGTCATTTTTTACCAACAGGGAAGGGGTGGGGGGAGGGGGTTGGTCGACTATCTGGACTCCATGAAGGGGGGGGGGCAAAAAGATTTGAACCCCTGCTGAGGGGGGGGGGGCAAAGAAATTGCACCCCTATGTAGCGAAAAATCCTGCATGTTACTATAGCTGAAAGGGGTCGGCCGCGCTCAATTTCAACCTGCCTGTGCGGAGGGGGAAGGGGGAGGGGGGGGGCTGAAAAAATGTTGACCCCTCCCGTGGGGGGGGGGGCAGACAAATTTGACCCGCTCACTCGGAAATCCACCGACCGACCCTGTTGTTAAAAAATGACCACTCCCTTAAATCCTGACGAAATACCGCGCACTCCAGGGTGTTTATTGGCTACCTCCATAAAACAGCCGCCGATTCAAAGTTGGGAACTGCCTTGTGTTTTAGCTAGGGTTTCCCCTCGGGAGAACTTCTTTTCTTGGCAACGATGAATTTCTTATTAGTACTTTTTGTCATTGCATTATAATGATGACATTCTCCGAGCAAAAACACTCGTTGGGGAGTGAAAAACCAACCTCAAGGTCGGCTTCTGAAAGAGATATAGAAAATATGGAAGTCATGGGGAGTGGACCGGTGTCGGTGTCACCTCAAGGGTCGCCAATGTTATGTTGACAAACCTCTCCCCAGGGCAAAGGGCATAACTTTATCTGTACAATAATAAAGTAAGACGTGATCAGAAACATCCCTCTGTTTGCACATCTACATAATAGACAAGCTGTAGCCTTTCAGACGCTGACAGTATTGTGGATTAGAAGGTGACATTGGAAATATGATATTAAATGAAAGGTATCACGTTGCGTCTGCAGTGAAATAGAGTTTGGAGTCTTCTACATTGAAGATATTTCTTTATGTAAAGAGAAAGAGAAACTGCCTGAGTGCCTAAAATCTATTTTTATTTAAGTGCTGCCTGAGTGTTCAAGGTAATGACAAGTCCATGGCCCATTCTGCGAAATAGAATCCCAAAATTCCCTCAATTATGTTTAAGCCGTAAAATGTGCCGAATTTTCAATATATCACGTCAGAATTCATTGACCATTGGCTAATTGATTAAGAGGAGTGCGGCAGTAGTGTAGGATGGCAGGGTGTGTACACACACTACACCCCTGGGACGTCCCAGTAGCCTCTCATCACAACCCGATAGGGTTAGGGAGAGGTCATTTTTTAACAACAGGGGGTGGTGGTAGATTGGGGGGGGGGGACCAAAAAATAGATTTTGACCCATTAAAGGCGGGGGAGACCAACAAAATTTGGACTCCTCTTGAGGCAGGTAAAAAAATTACACCCCCTTTTAGCGAAACAACAACAACATGCGGGTTACTATAGCTCAAAGGGGTCGGACGCGCTCAATTTTAAACTGAGGGGGGGGGGGGGGGACCAAAACAATATCGATCCCACCAAAAGAATTTCGACTCGCTCACGGAAAAATTCAGAGCCTCCCCCTTGTTGTTAAAAATGACCACTCTCTTAGGCATTTAATACGTCGCGTTAGGCGACATCCGACTAATGATGATGAAGAAAATTATGATGAAGCGTTTAACTGTACAATGACAAAGTGCCCATTTTGATGCGAGATAATCATGATTTATGCACATCTATTGAAAATCCACTCAGTCGAAAATTATTCCCCTAATTTTGCATAGGCGCTATTAAATTTCATTACAATGCACCATGGTTCTCAGAACAAATCAATCAAACGACATCACTTGGTTTATATTGCGGTTGGGGAATTTTTTAGGTTGAAAAAACCAACGTTAGGGACCCATTGTGCCAATAAATGATCTAAGGGTGCGGTAAGGGGGAGGTGGGGGGTGATCACTCCGGCCTAATCTCAACTCCTGCCCACAAGCCCTTTGTGCTTCAACAAAGCCTTTCTGGGGCCGCAAGCCCTTCAGATGGCCCATCAATATTTTTCAGCGCCCCGCCCCCTTCTCAAAGGCTGATTTCCTGCCATTGTGATTCTAAACACCAACTCCTCCCCTAACCTTATGCCATGCTTGGCCGAGGTGCGTCCAACCCACTCCAGGACCCTGGACTCTCCCACACTGACCCCAGACTCACACCCAAAGCATTAATGTCCAGAGACCGAGGCGCCCCCTACCTAATGGGGCGTGAACCACCATGGCGGCTGGGTTTGAATCAGCATGGTCACGTGACGAGCGCCCTGGTTACCAGCGCGCCCATCACATCGGGCCCCCATACAGCAGGCATTGGGCGCAGCGCCGAGGTATGGAGATATACTTAGACCTTGGCCCTAACCCCGTTAAGTCCCTCCACCCTCCTCCCTCACACACCCAAGGCTTTACTATTCCCCACTCGCCCCCTGCATCTTCTCCGGATGATCAGACTGACATTGCCCTAATCCGATTGAGTCGCTCGCATTTCCCGCGAGGTTGTGTGAATGACCCCACCTGAAGTAGCCACACCCAAGGCTGCATGGTAGCTACCCTATAGACAGGTTAGACAGAGCACAGGGTCAGGCAAGTCGGTGCCCAGATAAACCTCCAGGTGCCAGGGGCAAAAAAAAATCACATATTACGTTAACAATTGAGTAGTATAATAGACTACTTTTACCGTATTTTGGGCAATGTCTAAGATTGCTCCCCTCCCCCTGTTCCGATGGAACCTTGCCGAATATCGCCCAGCTGCTTGGACATTTATTCAAAGGTCATCAACATTGCAGGAAAACTGAACTGCTGTCATCTATGACTCAATATATCAGGGTAGCCCTAAATATCACAGAAGGGCGGCTATATGTAGGTCGGGTCCAGATGAAACAGTGTGGTCAGTAGGACATGGGGTAGTGTGGGCGTAGGGCTGGGGCCGCACCGGTCATTAGTACCAGGCACCACCGCCATGTGTTATGCTGCCCCAGAGACTCATCGTGTAGCCATGTACCGCATACTGAATCATGGCCACTGGGTGGGAGGGGGATCAAACCATATCTAATACACGCCTGGGTAGCATGGACATGATGGGGGGGGGGGGGGTGCTGACCACAGGCCCCTGAGTTCTTGCTTTGTTTCGGGAACCCCTGACATGGGAACAATACAACATGAACTATGCAGACTCATGACACGGTCACGAAAGCCTTTGACAATGTTGAACATGGTGCCACATGATTTTTACTACAATTGTATAAAGGTAAGGGGTCATTCATAAAGTATGTCACGCAAATTTCGGCCATTTCCAAGACCCCCCAACCCCTACCCACCCCTTTGTCATGATTTTCCCCATACATAGCAATTTAGGCAAGGATTTACTTGTACTCCAATAGAAGAAAAGAATAGCCCAAGGCTTAGCTCGTACCCTTTGTTAGCAGCCCCCCCTCCCCCTCTCCTCCTCCCCCCTCTGTGACGTGGAGGAGCTGTTTGGAACAGGAGAGCTGCTCCGGAGCAACTCACGGAGTGCACTTGTATACTTTTAGGTGTCACATAGTGCTTAATACCTGGCTACCATGAATAGTTTATGGTTGAAGAACTACATTGTATAGCTTTGATTTGCCAAGAGCGTTTGCCCACCTGTCCCCTTAGACACAATGCACCCTGCCATAGCAGAGTATTCCCCTCATTCAAGGGGAAGACCACAATACATAAATGTCATCAGTGTCAATATTCGGGGCTACAAAGACCCGTGGTGCTGTTCATGTAGTTATATAACGCCTACAGCGCGTGTCATGGAGAAGACAAGCGGGTTAACGAGATAAAGAGCTTTAATCCGCAAGTTACACAAGTGTCTCTTGAGCCGCAACCAGACAGGGTTATTGATGCCGAGGTGGGGTACTCTACAGTATAACAGGTTACTTCACGAGAGTCCTGGGTGCACTAAATGCTGAATGGTGCATTGAAAGGTGCGGTATAACCCATTAACCATTTAAGGACACATGTCGGTAAAAGATGGCATTGGTCCTCATGATGCACCATGGGATCATGGTGCCACCTGGTGTTTAGAATCTTGAATTTAAGATTGTGATGGTTTTAAGATTGGCCATTTTAAGATTGGAAAGACTCCAAGGTCAAGATCCCAAAGGCAATTAACACCTATACTCGAAAGGAGTAGTTCAAATATGTGTATTAGGATAGAGTGGCAGCCTGCTCCCAGACTATCCAACTGGTAGGATAGACGCTGGCCGAGGCTGGGCCCACCCTGGAGGACTCATTGTACAGCTGGGGGAGTGTGTTTGTGACCGCCCATTGCCCACTATTGACTAGACCATGGTCGGCGGGCGGGAGGCTAAGTGATTAAAAACAGTCCGGGCTGTAGGACTGGGAGAGACTCCTGCTCCTCCTGGGAGGACCTCAGGGGAGGGGAGGCCCTGGAGGAGGGACACCCTGCTGTATTAGCCTTAGCTCTTTAACCCTTATAGGATAGCATATCGTCTTAATCACAGAGCTCCACCCTTGGTCGTCATGACGCCTGAATGCAACCCTGGTGAGTTACTCACCAGGGCTGCATTCATGCATCATGTCGATCCTATGGGGGTTGAGGCTTATGCACTAATGCAGCACCAGCCAGTTACTCGCTGAGGCTGCATTGGTGCATCATGGCGACAAATGTAAATTTTCAGTGGCATGCGTCCTTAAAGGGTTAAGGGCCGTATAGCGCTTTAATGCCCCCTGGCAACATTAATGCATTCATGCATCATGACGACCAAGGGTGTGATGCATTAAGGTATCATGTCGCCCTTAAAGAGTTAAGGGCTTCTAAGGCACGGGGTGCTCTCCCGTCTCACCCCCCCCTCTCCCCGCCTCTTACACCCACCACTATCTGGCCTACTCCACACGTCGATACCACTGCTTCCTCTGGGGGAAAGGGTCGATGGCCGAAACCTAAATTGTGAGTCGAACCCTAAAAGAGCCCGAACCAACTGTCCCCGAGCCCAGGGTCGAGTCCATTAGTGGACAAGAGGAGGGACGTGGGTTGTAAAAGCACGGGTCCTTAACCCTGTATGCTCCTGACTGTGAGAGACCTGGGTGACACATTTCAAAGTGCCTTAAACTTGACCTACCTCTCAATCCCAAACCAGTTTCACATTCAGCCATACGAGAGGACAGCAGACCTCTTCGGTGACAAAAGCTGACAGATAAATGTAACATCGGCCGAATGTAATAATTCACAAAGCGTCAGTCTTTAAAATTATTTCATCTTGAGTGTTTAAATTTATTTCATCTTGAGCGTCCAGTGGTGGCCAGAGCAATTACCCTCGGACCAAACCTATCAGGAACTGCTAAGGGAGGAGCTGAGGAAGGTGATGTATAGGATAAGGCAGAAACCACTTCATCGTTATCTTTTTCTATATGCGATAAAACCGCTGTGGAATAGACATTCAATGGGGGCAGTTTTTCATCAAAGGCTAAAAGCAGGTCCTGGCTTGTCTGTCATTTATACCAAGCGATAAAGGCTTCCAGTGAAAGTGATATATGCGATTAGAGCCGTGATCCATGGGTGGCTGTTACTCATATCAAAACATATCTTGAAGTGTGTGGTCTCCCAGGTCTTCTCGTGCCTGTTAACCCTTTAAGGACCGCAAAGTGTTCATGCATTACTATAGTATGCCCCTGGTCGTCATGATGCATGCGAACAACCTGCCACTGCAGCATTCAAGCATCACGCCGACAAGAGGATGATGGAGTTGATACATTCCTGAAAGGTAGGCATGATGCATGAAAGCAACCCTTTTTAGTAGGCTCGCCAGGCAAGGTTGCATTAATGCATCATAACATCAGAGGACATTAAAGCACTATGGGGTAGTTAAAGGGTAAATAGCCACACCAGTGACCATCCCCGGGAGTTGCCCCATACAGCGGGCTGTCACGGCACTCACGGTAAACCCCACATGGGGTGGGAGCCTGTGCTACCGTCAGATGTCTCTAGATGTAGCCATCACCCAGCCACCATTGCGGCCCGTGCAGGCCCGGGGTAGACACCCAGGGTAGACGCCATACACATGTACACTGAAAATCTCAGGGTCGTCATTTTGACAATGCCAAAGCTGACAACTTTAGGTAGTCAAAGTGACCACCTTAGGTCGTCATTGTGACTACCCATCTGAGCCATTCAGACCAAAGTTGTCATAATGACGACCTTAGGTAGTCACAATAATTGGGTAGTCAGAATGACTACCTTAAGGTTGTTAATCTAGGTATTGTCCATTTGAAGACCTAAACTCATCAGTAATGACAACTCTCAAGTCCTAGGTTGTCCCAATGACTACCCTATGCCACATAATTCTATTCCTCACTTGCTACCTATGGCACGCGGCGTAATACCACTTTAGGTCGCTAGTTAGGTAAAAGTAAAACAAGGAACCTGTTCCTATTAAACGGAAATATCTTTATAGTAATCTATATGAACTATCAGAAGCATATAGCGACTCCACCCAATTAGCGACTTAAAGTGGTAGTTACTATAAGGAAAACTTGTGTCCTAACCAGAGATCACTACTACTAGCGACTCCACCCAATTAGCGACTTAAAGTGGTAGTTACTATAAGGAAACCTTGTGTTCTAACCAGGGATCACTACTACTAGCGACTCCACCCAATTAGCGACTTCAAGTGGTAGTTACTATAAGGAAACCTTGTGTTCTAACCAGGGATCACTACTACTAGCGACTCCACCCAATTAGCGACTTCAAGTGGTAGTTACTATAAGGAAACCTTGTGTTCTAACCAGGGATCACTACTACTAGCGACTCCACCCAATTAGCGACTTAAAGTGGTAGTTACTATAAGGAAACCTTGTGTTCTAACCAGGGATCACTCCTACTAGGGACTCCACCCAATTAGCGACTTAAAGTGGTAGTTACTATAAGGAAACCTTGTGTCCTAACCAGAGATCACTACTACTAGCGACTCCACCCATTAGCGACTTAAAGTGGTAGTTACTATAAGGAAACCTTGTATTTTAAGTAGTAAAGAATGGCAGTAGCGACTCCACCCATTAGCGACTTAAAGTGGTAGTTACTATAGAGTAATTATTGCAATAGAATCTAAAAACATCCAAGGGGAAAATAACCCCGGGGGGAAAGGGTTTCCCTTAAGGGGAGCTATTAGAAAAACATGGGGCATGGCTTTTTGGGGGGAAAAGAAGGTAGGTGACGCAGGATTATTCATATTGGTATAGATTAATATAGACAACATTATATTATACAAGGTTAGAATGAATAGGTCGCTAGTAGGTGAAAAGGTTTAGGTCGCTAGTAGATGAAAAGGTTTAGGTCGCTAGTTGCATATTTGATACCAGAATAAGGGCTATTTTTGTATTGGTATTTAAATAGCCAGAGAGAGGGGTATTTAATAACAGAATAAGCCTCATCTTTGTCTTGGTAAATAGTCAGAGAGAGGGGTATTTAATAACAGAATAAGCCTCATCTTTGTCTTGGTAAATAGTTAGAGAGAGGGGTATTTAATAACAGAATAAGCCTCATCTTTGTCTTGGTAAATAGTCAGAGAGAGGGGTATTTAATAACAGAATAAGCCTCATCTTTGTCTTGGTAAATAGTCGGAGAAAGGGGTATTTAATAACAGAATAAGCCTCATCTTTGTCTTGGTAAATAGTCAGAGAGAGGGGTATTTAATAACAGAATAAGCCTCATCTTTGTCTTGGAATAAGGGTCATATTTGAAAGGGAGTATGGCCCTTATTCTGTTATTAAATACCCCTCCCTAAACTGTGTGTCCTAACCAGAGATCACTACTACCAATGAGTATATACTCATTGCTACTACTAGCGACTCCACCCATTAGATACTTAAAGTGGTAGTTACTATAAGGAAATCTAGTATTTTATGTAGTGAAGAATAGCAGTAGCAACTACACCCATTAGCCTCATCTTTGTCTTGGTAAATAGTCGGAGGGAGGGGTATTTGATAACAGAATAAGGGTCATATTTGAAAGGGAGTATGACCCTTATTCTGTTATTAAATACCCCTCCCTCTGACTATTTACCAAGACAAAGATGAGGCTTATTCTGTTATTAAATACCCCTTCACTCTCCAATTCATGTGCTACTACCTTGAAAATAATTGCCTTTTCAGTTCCTCCATATAACATTCCATTTTTTCTATATATCCCTACTTTTCTTCAGTTTCTAACCCTTTTCACGACTTGAATGATCAACTAACGACTTAAAGTAGGAGAATGCCTGGCACGCTACTGCCACCTGGTTTTAATATCTGCATAACTATATCTGTCATGAGATATACACTGGTGACAGGGAGCAGAGTGGTCTCTATACCTTTGGGGCAATCATTCTCACCCATTGGCAACTTATTTATAACAAGTAATGCTACTTAGTTCAGTCAAGACTAAACCAAATATGTGAAAAGGATGCCTCTCATTGAGAAGTGAACTAATTAGAGACTATATTCATACACCATTCTCCACTCCATCTGCCATTATTCATCATGACTACCTATGTCGTCATAATGACTAGGCTCCTTGCTCTGGGTTTTCAGTGTACTGTAACCCTTTCAGGCATGGGCCACCCGGGTCTGCCTACAACTTCAGAAATCTGCAGATCTGCACCTAAAACTGCAGGCCGGGAACACAACGTGCTGCAGTTTTTTGAAAATGAAAATCAGAGGTAGGGCCTATCACTCTTGTATTTGTATACAGACCCATTAAACCGGGATGGCTACAATTGCAGGCGTCCTCGTTATCTTTCATGTTCAACATCATGTCACAACTCAATGCATATTCTCAGAGAACTTTGTTTATTCACTCATGTTGGCTATCCGGCACTTAAAGCCCCAGCGCCCCTATATGAGTACCTGTCCCGGTTCCACTCCGACTGCCGCTGGAGGGGTACAGAGATCTGCGCCTTTAAGGAAGGTAATTCATGGAAAAAAAACGCATCCGCAACCCCAAACTAAGGGCCATCGGGTCACAGGCCAACGGTGTACAACGGTAGCCCACCTAGCGCTAAGGGTCCTGCGACAAACCCCCATTTGTAAGTAGCAGTGGACTGTACTGACTGGGGCCTCTGTGGGCAAGATCTGGGACACACAGGGCGGCGGGGACGGCTGCTGGTGGGGGGTGATATATCGTGTAGACTTATTGAAACAGTTCGTCGGCCTCCTCACAATACTGTTTTGAATGATGAGTTTACATTTCCCCATCTGTATACAGTAACTTATAGACAACGGATAGCTACAGGCAATATGTATAGGCCTACAATGTGCAACAGGACTTTTAGATTACATTCGCGACTTTGTGAGGAATTCATTTTCAGAAATAAATCACGCGGTAATCCTTCATCTTGCTCATGGCAAATCTACATCGCTTATATTATTGCTTTAGTCGCCTTCAAAACGTCCCAGGCCACTTTTGACCCATCTGCAGTCACACTACTATTATAGTCTAGGCCTGAGCCTGTGAGGCAGGTGCCTGGTGGGACGACTTCAAATGTACCACGTTACTTTTCACCTCCCATCCAAGTGGAGGCCTAACTACATGGAGGGGGTTGTAGTGGGGGGGGGGGGGGGGTGTAGGAGGGGGTGAGGGCTGTAGCAGGGCGTTGTACCATTCCCCATGCCCAGCACCAATGTAATTGGGTTACGGACGGGTCTATCTCGTTATGTCCGTCCCGAGAGGCGAGCTGCCCCGGTCAAGACTACATTTATGACATCTGCGCCCAGGCTGGCAGCATCTCGGCAGGCTATGTCTCAGGGGGGCACCAATCTCCACGGCTGGAATGAGGGGACATGCTTGGCCCCGTGTATTGTTCTATTATTACATCACGCCGAGACGTGTCCCGTGATGGTATCTAGGGCCTTCACGTCCGCCGTCCCCACCCCCTGGCCGATATAGGGGAGTGGTCAGTTTTTAAAAACAGGGGTACAGTGGTCATTTTCACGCAATCGGCAGACACGCGGACTACCTTTTTTTGACAACTTTGAGCTATAGTAACGCACAGGCCTTTTCACTGATAGCTACTGATAAGGGGTTTAATTCTTTTGCCCCCCACTTCGAGGGATCCAAATTATTTTGCACCCCCCCCCTTCAAGGGATCCAAATTATTTTGCCCCCCCCCCCCCGAACCGCAAATCCACCCCCTGCCCAAATCCCCACCCCCACCCCCCCCCCTGTTGTTAAAAAATGACCACTCCCTAAGCCCAAGGAGGCAAAACTCGATTCAGGAACCACGTCTTGGGGTGGGGTGGGGTGGGGTGGGGTGGGGGGGGGGGGGGGGTGAGACGTGGGTGTGGGGCACCATTGTGGATATTGCCGCGCCGGGATTGATGGGCCAATTGTGGCCTGTAGAGAAAGCTATTAGGCGGTGGGACAACGAGAAAAGATGGGCCGAATCTGATTTTAAAAGTATCCCCAAGATGGATAGATTGACGACGGTAGGGCTTTGTTTGGTGCGTGCCCCCTGGTATAGTGGGGACTGGGGGCAGGGGGAGGCCCGATTAGGTTTGTAGATTACTCGTGGCCTCTAGCCTCCAGCTATTACTTGACACTGCTGGATATATATGCGCCCATCGGGGAGCCGATATAACAAATGTGTCCAGCACGGGTCGGGGACACTACCCCGAGTCGGGCCAAAATTTAAAAAAAAAGGTTTGTTTCAGGTAACATGGGCAGAACTAGGGTTGGTAGGTCGGAGAAGAAAAAAAGGTAAGATATTTTTAAGTTTTGGAAGCCTAGAATTGACCCAAAAGGTGTAAACATCTTTTTAAAAAATCTTTAAAATTGCATAAGAAACTCAAATAAAGGTCGGCCCTGTTTCGATTGGCTCGGTCGGGTGACCTGAACCAAACCCATTTCTTTTGGCCTAGGGCTGATAGTGCTATACATGCCCGGCTGACAAGACGTTACGGCACCGGCGGGATGGGATAAGCAGCCTGCCAATATGGGGCCTCATACCCTAACACTGGCGGCACGGAGACAGAGAAAAGAAACAGCGCCAAAAGGGAGTCAAGGCTGCCTCCAGAATGACTGCCCTCTCCCGGGGAGCCCTGGTCCTTACTTGACTCCATTAGGTAACCCAGGGAGTCACCAAGGCCCACCTAGGCTCCCATAGCCAGCCTGGGCTCCACTAAATAATAGAGTCATACTGGAGGCAACCTGGACTCCCTTTTGACTCTGTTTCTTTTCTCTGTGTAGAGCTGCCGTGCGTCGGGGGAAGGAGTGGCGGAGGATTTAGATTCAGGATACATTGTATTCCAAATGGCAAATGACGTATACTTGGTTATAGCCGGGCACCATTGATGGCAATAGGTCCAGTGCAAAATGAGATTCATCTGCTTCATGCCACAATTCAACCAGCCACCCTTCCCCCACCGGTGCCAGGCCCAATACCTGTGCTCATTTCAGCGTTAACGACTTGATTCGCTATAAGCGGAGGGCGTGAGGTGAGAGAAGTGAGGAATGGCCAATTGGACTTTCCCTAGCAACATTGAGACGGGGGTGGAGCTGAGCTACTTATCCGGCCGCCATCTTTTTTGATGTATGCAACACTCTAATGGGGGATGCCGACCCTGAGCGTTCCCTCTCACCCCCCACACTGACCTCTACGACCTGATTGACCTTCAAGGTAGCCCCACACTGGCCTTATTTGCGGCCCTCAAGGGCCACTCCCCCCTGCTAACCCCCCCCCCCCCCCCATCCTCTGCCGCCGTCCAGGTAGCCACAAGCCGGTACCATCCCCGCCTCCCCCGCCTGCAGGGGTAGAAGCATATCAAAGAGGACCCAGAATGAGGCTTTAATTGGCCCCTGTTGGCGCCCCCTGTTGGCGCACCGCGCGCTGCTCCTGGCGCGTCCCAATGTGGGTCAGATTCACACGTCCCGGGGGGCCCTCAAGGCCACAGCAATCTGTCTCTCACATGTCCACACGGACAAACACGGGGAGCAGTTAAGTAACAAAAGGTGGCAGATGAGGGTATTGTACAGGAATGTATTATTAATGCTGATCACGTAGCTGGGGCCAGGTACGTGATGATATGATGAGGAGGTGTCCTGACTCCATGCGGGGTAACTCAAGCTACATGATGACCAAGGTCTGGGGATGGGAAGTAACCAATAGCTGCCTGCCTGTGGTCACCCCCTGATGTAAAAGCCTCTGACAGTTTCTACAAAAAGTGCTAGCCGGGTGTGTGTTGGGCAGCGCCTCTGGCACCTCTGTGATTGTATCCATGGTTACATGTCATAGATCACGGCGTCCATTAGTCTCCATGACAATCAGTCCCCTATCAGCTTTCATCAAGGCTCTACGCTCCCCCTGCTACAACAAATAACGACTGATCCCTCCTCCCGTCCCTGACAGGACTCCACGGTCACAACTTAACCTCTGACCCCCCTGTATGACCCCTGCCTCAAGGAGGGGCGGCTTCCGGCCCGAGTCCCATCACAACTCTGCCGCAGGCTGTGTTCTTACCCCACTCTCGGCTGCAGCAGTGGCCAAACCTTCACCCTGCCCTACCATGTAGTCATGTGGGCAGCATTCATCTGTCATGGTGTGTTATAAGGTATAGCATACAGCGCAGCCATTGATGATTCTGTGGGAGATTCCCTATGGAACTGCCAACATTGTTCTTCCTGTCATAATAAATCTTTGCAATGACAGTTACACCCGCACAATGTTGAGTTATTGCCAGTATCAACTACAATATGGTTACTTCACTACCAGGACCCTTTCCTAGGTGTGGAATGAGAACAAACTTGATTTCCTCCTTGGTCTGTTCCCTACCAGCGCTCAGAGCGCCACCTAATGAGTGTCTCAGCAAACAGAGCCCCAGATGGGGCCCTCCCCCCTGGAGGCACCCCCTCCCCCTGCAGCACCAAGTACCCAGCAATTTTGCATGTCATATTTTTCAATCATCCAACAGCTAACATGGAAAATTACTCCACCTTCAAAGGAGGTGTGGGGCTATTATTTCAGCCGCGTCTGCAGTCACTTATAGTTCACTTTAAGGGTTTAACCACTCGCAGGGTGATACATTACACCAAAGCAGTCTTCTGAGGGTTCCCAATTTATGCAAAGCCATTGATCTATCCAAAGTTTGAAACATGGAGGTTTCAATTGCCTTGGTTACAGAGGTTGCCACTCAGCCCCATTGCAAGTAGATACAATGTGTGTGTGTTGGTTAACCCTGTGAGGGCCACGGGGTGTTATACATGTAATGTGTCCCGCCCTTTGTCTTCATGATGCATAGGGTTTACATGATGCTTGAATGCAGTATTAGACAGTTACTTGCCAAATGTTGTACTCCATGATTGTGTACTCCCAACTTCTGTATGATTGGTCGTCAGTGACACTGTCATGTAGTAGCTGCATAATATGAGAATTGTCAATCACATCTGACATTTCATGATTATGACATCAGCCATGATACAATCTTATACTTGAATTCCTGTGATGTATTTTTGAAAATAATCTCATGAATAAAAATACTTATGAATTCAGACAATGCTGCATTCATGCATCATGACGACAAATGACATAGCACAAAAAGCAGTATGCACCCCATAAAGGGTTGATCCCCTATACACTCTAATCTGTTCACCCGCATGTGTGCTCATCATTACCGTGAATCACTACTCCAACATAATTAACACTATGGAATTACTCCCCCTCACACTCATTTGTTTACAGCGCACAGAGACAAACACGGCTATTGTATAGTATAGCCGCGGTCGATACCCCCCATTCAATGGCTGCATTTGTGGGCCTCACACAGTAATATGGATTGTATCTAGTCATGCACGCGCCTGCGCAGCCACGCCGTGCTTTCAGAGGAAAGTTGGCGGCAAATCCGCCGACGTCACGCACTACTTTTCACACTGGCGGAACTATAACTGCACGCCAAGCGCTGCGCGGCCGCGTAAGAATTCCCTCGGCAGGCGAGGACGTGAGTAGATCATTTATTGCTCATTAGCCACTGTCATTATGACTATCAGGGACTTTAAGTCTTTAAGGGCCGCATGGTGCATTAATGCGCCATTTGGCGTCATGATGCATTCATCATCTGTGGCGAGTAACTCTCCAGCGGCAATCAAGCATCATGCTGACCCTATTGCGTTGATATCATCAAGCAGTCAGCATAGTGGACGACAGCAGCCCGGTCAGTAGACTCACCAGGGCTGCATTCATGCATCATAACGACAAATGGTGTAGCGTATTAAAGCCCAATGCGGGCCTTAAAGGGTTAAGTCCTGGAGGAGAGGCGGTGGAGGGTCCACACAATAATCACCCTTCGCCTCCTGACCCCCTGGTACCAGACTCATGCACAGTTATAGGGATATGGCATTAAAGCCACATTACCCCTTTAAGGACGGCATCATGCCTTAATGCATCATGCCCTTGGTCGTCATGATGCATGAATTCAGCCCTGGTGAGTAATTCGCCAGTGCTGCATTCAAGCATCATGCCGACCATGTAAGGTTGAGACACTTGAAGGGTCGGCATGATGCACCAATGCAGCACCAGTGAGTTACTCGCCAGGGCTGCATTGCTGCATCATGATGACAAATGTCATCCGTCCTTAAAGGGTTACAGCCACATTACTGAGCCGTTATTCAACGCTTTACCAGGCTCTTTATATGGCAAAGCCTGTGAATTATGAGACATGTCTGAGAGGTCTCCTTCACGGGGAGAGCCGCCACATAACTGCTGCCCATGGGAGGCACTTGATGTGGAGGAGTATGTGGGTTTCTGAGGCATGCGGGGAAAGGAGTCTTATCAAGGAGAGCTTCAGCCATTGCTTAAATGAATACACACATTAAAAACCCCATGTTATGGTTATAATTCACACATGGCTGTTTAAACCTATACTAACGTTTGCAGGATTCCCCCCAAAAAAACAAGATTGAAATTTCCTGAAATTCTAGTGATGACTTCCCCCTGACAAAAATGACCATTTCCCCCTCAGGGCACTGTTGAATTTGATGGAGCTTTATATGCATGCTAAAAATGAATTATGTTATTAATCAGTAATTTTATTTTTTTGTCATTTTCCAGACTTAAAATGTTATCACTTTCCCTCGCCACCCCCCATTCCCTTTATATTTTCCTGACTTTTCCTGACCCATGATAACCAATGGAATATCACTGCTCAATTCAAGATGTAGTTATAAATATTAGATGTTGTACCACGGAGGCAAGGCCAAGTCTACTCCCCCTAACCCTATCTACTGCTGCAGCAATAAATCAAGGAATATTTCTAATATTCCGCCTAATGAATGAGATTACCTCCTTAATTAACTGGCAGTCGCCCACAGAGATATTTTTTTCATGAGAGGATGTAGATATGAAGTTGAAGCTCAAGGAGGAAACATGGGCTGGATGTAAATGCATGGCTGTGGGTAGAGTGCTTGATGGGACACAAGTGTCTGAAGGAGTGTGAATTAAATCTCACTACAATATGGCCACCCCTCAAAACACCAAACACAGCAAGGAAATTCAATTTCAATTTCAAATATTTACTGGCAAAATCGATCAACGCGGTTTGCTTGTAAAACAAAAGCTCAACATGCTTGTTTAATTTGTCCACAATTCTCCGCTCATTAAAAAGAGAAAACTATATCGATAAGAAGAACATTGCTGGTTATTTCTACTCGTTGTGTTTGGTTTCAGTTTAATTTTGACCACGGTTGTGCACGGGGTATTTACCCTGAAATGAGTATTGATCCGACTTGGGATGTTCACATTGGAATGGGGTAATTTGCTGGAGGAGGGGGTGGAGGCCTGGGGGGGGGGGGTACTCACTCTATGACAGTACCCGCTGACTGCCAAACTACCACCCGCCTAAAAACAGGAGCCGCTAAACCACCGCCCCTCCTAAATGCAGGGGACTGCCCCCTGATGCCATATAGATAAGTCACCGCCCCTGTTATTTAAAGAACCACTCTAATACTATACCCTTATTTCCTGATGCAACTAGTACAGTAGACATGGATAATAGTGTTTTTTTCTTAACATGTTATCAAATAAATCTACTGAGATCCAATTAACGGCCCCTCCTCTAGAGTTACCGCCCCCCAATTTTTAGGGTGGTGAGAGTCAGCGCCTCCTAATTTTGAGATCCAGCGCTACCGCTTCCATGGGGCGTTTGGCAGTGGGTAGTCATTTCATTAGACTGGCCCACGTCAGCGACAGTTCCTACTGAGCCCCACAGCTTTATACAGTTGAAGAAACTATATCAGAGAAAACTTCCGTTTTTGTCTTTATCTAAAATCAAAGACTTGAGAAAGTCTATCATTTCATATACGAGTACCCCCCCCCCCCCTCCCTCCCGGCTGGGGTAATGGACAGGAGGAGGGGGTGGAGGGCGGGTTGATGAGGTTTGAGGGGGAGGAGTGAGGGGGGGGGGGTTGGGGGTAGAGGAGGGGTGAAAGTTCTCACCATGGGGATTGCATGAGGCCGGTGCGTGCCGTGACCTCTGTGGTAATTAAAACAACCAAACAGCTCTTGATGTCTGCCCTGCAGTGCTAATCTGTCGGCAAACACCCAATTAGACGCTGACACACTGAGCAAGGATCCAACCCAACCCGCTTCTCTCTCTCTCTTTCTCTCTCTCTCATCACTCCCTCTCTCCCCTATGTCTCTCTCCCCCATCTGTCTCTCTGTCTCTCTGCCTCTGTCTCTCTCCCCCATCTCTCTGTCTCTCTCCCTCTCCCTCTCCCTCTCTGTCTCTCCCTCTCCACTATCTCTCTCCCTTCCCCCCACTCTCTCTCTCCCTCTCCTTCCCTCTCCCTATGTCTCTCTGTCTCTCTGTCTCTCTCCCTCTCCCTCTCGGTCTCTCCCTCTCCACTATCTCTCTCCCTTCCCCCCACTCTCTCTCTCCCTCTCCCTCCCTCTCCCTATGTCTCTCTGTCTCTCTCCCTCTCCCTCTCCCTCTCCCTCTCCCTCACCCTCTCTGTCTTTCCCTCTCCACTATCTCTCTCCCTTCCCCCCACTCTCTCTCTCTCCCTCTCCCACCTTCTCTCTCATCCTACAACCTAGATCACCACCATTTCCCTGTACACATTCCCATGCAGGAGGAGGAACATGACCATTAGTAGAAGGTGGAGTTGGGTGGTGAGAGATGTCGGGTAGATGCACCCCCGGACATGAACACTCCTCAGTCCCATTAGCCTTGATCAGCCCCAACTCCACACTGTAAAAAGTTGGTTGCCATTTTTGTAGGTTTACAGTAGATTCTACTGTAGGTGTACAGTTTATTGTAGCTGAGTAGTGGAAACTACTGTAAATCTACAGTTGGTTCTACTGTAAATCCATTCTACAGTAGAATCTACTGTAAATCTACAGTCGATTCTCCTGTAAATCCATTCTACAGTAGAATCTACTGTAAATCTACAGTAGATTTTACTGCGTACCTACACTTACTATTTACAGTGCAGGGACACAGAGACACAGAAGGGGGCAGGGCATCCCCCCCCCCACACACACACACCTTTGCTTTAATCAAGGCAGCAGGGCAGGGCAGAATGGACTCAGCCGCGCATGCGCCCGGCTATCGTCTCGCGGATTAGGCACGAGATTATCAACTTTGTCCCGCGATCTGGGGGGAATTCCAGCACGCGACCCGCAACAATTTCATCCGTTTTGCCCCCTGCAGTCGCCTTGATTACCCTGACGAGACCAAGCCGCGTGGTGCCCCGCCACCTCCACGCCACTGCCACCAGCGAAATTTGTTTTACAAGTGGCCATAGTCGCCTCTATTCAAAGCTAAGAGGTCAAGGGGTTCTGATAATCATTCTTTATGCCAATCCTGGGTCCATGTCAGATGCATGATAACATCACACTCTGATTGCGACAATGATTATTCTGAGATATCAGTCGATACCAGTGGCGGATCAAGGGTTTTGAAATAGTTGGTTGATATTGGGCAGATGTTTTCATTGCAACTTTTGGGTCTAATATTCTTCTTAACTTTAAAGTGATACTCATCATATAGTTGTAGATAATAGGCATCCTTCAGGCCTGGTCACTCACCTACAAAACACAAAGGTAAAACATGGTTAGTTGACAGATAGAATTATATGGAATTCATAGACTGGAGATATACATATGAAAATAGCACACGATAAGACCGGCAATGAAATGTGTGTGTGTGTGTGGGAGGGGGGTGGTATTGGACAGATATTTCCAGTATCACTTCAGGGCCTTTTTAAAAGTTTTTAAGTGTTTTTTTTTTCACCTTGAAAGAGCGGGTGAGGGCTCTTAACTCCAATACTGTATATTGGTCCCATTCAATGAAACTTGTCTTGATCGATGACATACATTGCATTAGATTTGTCAAAATTGATGAGTAATATAGCGTACTGATCAATGCATAAGAATGTGATATTTTGCAAATCATTATATTATGCATTGTGTCATCATGTTTGATAAAACTCCATGAATACCTTGACCAGGGGTCAGGACCCTAGAGGCGCCAAGATGACCTTGACCTGCACACGTTGAACCCTCTCGACCCAGGTAATGATTGGAGAGTGCAGAGTCAAGGAGCAGGAGAAGGTGGGGGGGGGGGGCATGGTTGAATTTTGATACCTCATGGAAAGCCGAGGCCTATTAACTTGCTGTCCTTTTTGTGTTTCAGATTGATAACCGTGAAATATTGCTCTGACAATTCAAGGCAAAGACCAAAAAAGGACATTCTGAAAAATGATCCTTATTTTGACTGACCAATGAGAGTGCGTCTAATGATTTGCTGCGGAGCGCCAACTCTCCCCCCCCCCAACGCATTTACTGCGGGACAGAAAGTAAGCGGCGTCGTCATGGCGGGGCACGCCTGCTCATTATAGCCCAATACCCGGGAGCCCTCCCCCCTTCACGCCCATTTCATGTTGAGCTGCTCGGGAGCTGCTCATGGTCATTCCACCTTATTTCTGGCCATTCCTTATGATCTCCTCCACCAAAGGTTGCAATGCAAAAAGTTCCCCCTCCCCCCTCCCTCAATCCATCCCACGCACACACCCACAGCCGACAGTTGTTTCATGAGCGGGATCAATTCCTTATTCGGCAGATGGGATATGATCCCGGGGCCTAATGCGCCCGGGTCTGATGCTGGGGCCGTTTATTGGGAGGCGTGATTGCCCCAGCTCCAGTGTGAATATCAAAGGAGAGTGAAAACACACAAAAAGTGGTCATCCCCGTCCTGGGGCGGGCAGGGTGTAAAGGTAAATGAAGCTCTATAGGGGGTGTGGGGTGGGGGGCCAGGCTCTATTAAAACGCTGCATGGGGCCGTGCTAACTCCTCCTCCCACCAAAACCAACATATCCATCTTCTCCACACTCCTGGAATAATCATGGTGTAGACTGGATAGGCTGCAGTGGTACCGTACCGTCGCGATAAAGCGCCTGGTTTTGAAAGAGCGCCGGTCTTGAATAAGCGCCGGGGGTATAGGGGTACCCAAATGTTTCTAAAGCACTAAATTCATGACCTTGAATAAGCGCCTGTCTTGTATAAGCGCCTGTGTAAGAGCCCCGCCAAATTGAAGAGCGCCCCGGCGCTTAATCGCGACG